>CM031240.1:263669440-264024440 GCA_018340775.1 Taxus wallichiana var. yunnanensis
GACCTCCCAAGGTCGTGCTGAGACAACCGGTGGGGATGGAATACACGTGGGTAAGCTAGTTAGGTAATCTTATGTCTTCAACACACAATAGCGGATCTGTGAATCTAAGGCAAAGAAGGCCCTCCTAACTTGAACCGGTGTGATAGATCGTTCGGCGAGGATAGCTGCTCAAAGGCTCCAATCAATATCAAGCTCATTGTGATCCGATCTATGGGTTGTGGAATACATGGAAGATGACCTATGGGTGCTTCGTATATATCTCCCAACAAGGTCATGAAAATGGAATGGCTAAATGTGTAGTGGATCTTTTGGTGCTTTATGGACGATTCTCTGGTCTAGTCTAGAAATCTTTAGCTTGGTTAGTTGCTACATTTAATAATGAGAGTTGTGTGATAATGTCTGGTGGGAGTGGAGAGGACCTAAATACTAATGTTTGCAAACCAGCATCAACATTGGATTGATTTGTAGGCCCGTTGGGTTATGGGACCTGTGGATCACAACCGTAAGTTCGTGGTTGTTATGGACCTCCTATGGTCATATGAAGAGTCAACCCCTGATTCCGAGTATCCAGTAGTCATATGCCTTTTCGGCCTCTACGTTTAGAACTAGAAGTTACACAATTTTCTCGGAGTACCTAATGTGTGTTAGCGGCAACTTGAATACGTAATCTTGTGTCTATATCAACGAGGAGGTCTCCTGTGTCTGGTTGTGGGACTAGTGGATCACAACCGAATGTTTGCTCTCTTTTAGGTCCTTCTACAGTCATACGGATATCTATCAAGGCAGTCTATAATTTGGCTGATTTGACCAGAACGTGTGTGCTTTGTTGTCTTCTATGTTTAATCCTCTTAACTATGTGTTGATTTCTTGTAGGTCTATGGTTGTTCAGAAGACCTGAATTCTGATATTTTGGTCTATGTTAGTTATTGCTGCAACAATATTTGGTTGAGGCACGATTGGCTCAAAACGTATTCCCTAGGCTCCCTAGGTCCCGTGATTGTCATACAAGATCAAATATAAGCCTAACTGAAATGAAAATAAACCAATTATGCAAGATATATCTACAACATTTATATATCCCTCTATTTTTGTATTTTTGATAGAATTTTGAATAGAATTGAAAGAGAAACTAATCTAATACATTCAGAAAATGAAAACTAATATAATAAAAAAATTAAAACAAGCAAGGTATCCCTGTAGCTACTTGCTCATGTGCGATTATGAGTTTATCCTAAATAACTAGATAGGCGATTAACTTAATTGAAATATTCTCGATCCCGCCTTCGTAAGTGAGGAATGAATCATAGTTTCTCGTAAACAATCAATCCCCACACTTCCTTTCGCAATATCGAAAATGAAACTTAACTGAAATGAAATATTTCACTACTCTATTTGATATGTTTTAACTAGAACTTTGACAGATAAAACCTGGAATTTTCATAACAGTGGCGAATCCAAGTAGTGTATGATTTTGTCCCCTCAGAATGATCTCCTTGTTCCTTCATGTTCACGTGAGTCCAGAAGAGTGTGTATATGCTAGCATCAATAGAAAAAGGTATTTCAAACAATGGCAGCTTTGGATATAGACCGAATATAATGCAAGTAGGAGAGGGATAGCGCAAGTGACAGAGCTTGGCATATGCAATTCCTAGTGGGATTTATTGCGGGAATACAACACAAGTGTACCGAGAGATTCTAGAATCTACCTTCTGTGAAGAACACAACTTACAACTCTAATGGATTCAATCTACAAATGACACTACTCTGCTCTAAACTAATTTGTATGAACAGCAATGAACAAGACTGAAGCAAGAAGATCGAATGGCTTCCAACAGCAAAGGAAAACTAGCATGGATGCAAACATGAAAACAAAATGAGCTCTAAACAAGAATTTGAAAGACTAAACAATGGAAATGAGAAGTTGAGGGGCCATTTGCTTGAAAACAAGCTAGATATTTATAGATTTCACATTCACCCAAAGGTAATTCCCATTAGAACTCTTTTACCATTAAACAATGAAGAAACACTATTCCAAGGAACATAAAACATTAATATGAGCTAAGGTGGTTGAGAAAAGCTAGTGAAAGTTGAAAAATTACGCAAGTCATGATCAAAGGAGCATGCTGGAAAACATGTGAAGGACCGCCGCCCTAAGCAGGGTGGCAATTTCGTCACTGAAGGACAAAAAGCTTAGAAAAGAAAGGTAGAGGAACAAAACAAAGCACAAGGAACTTGGATAAAACATTTGGGATGTTAACATATACTTCATGAGCTTCTCTGGATCCCAAACACCTTGCGAGGTGACCTGTATCATCATTGGGGCATGTGTGACATTGTTCGGTGGTACGGTACCCTATAATTTTGGGTACGTACAGTACCCAACATGGCCTCATTACTAGGACCAATTGAGGAGGTTCTTGTTTCATCTTTACAAGGATCTTTTTAGTAAGACTATCAATTTTATTTTTCTTACATTGTTGTTGGTTAGTATCATTTTCCATTTTCACGTATGACATTATTTTTGAGAAATATGTGAAGACCCATTTATAAACACCTTACCACATATTCTAGAAGAGATTAATTTTTATTTCCACTTGTGCTTTCATTTTTAACATAACCATCATGCACCTTTATTCCTCTTTTGTACACGGTATCTTATTAAGAACTTTATTTTCTAGAACCCATATAAGGATCATTGTATTCTTTATCTACATTTTATAGCATCCCTTTGGATCCTTCAAGTAAGAGTGTCTTGTGATTCCTTACATGATCTATTTATCACTAGAGAAATATTGTTTAGATATTTTATGTGGGGGCTTCTAAAAAAGTAGATCTGAGAAGCGTTAACTTCCTCGGTGGTTATCAACCCCATGTGATAAAGAATAATGATAAAATACAAGATAAACAAATAACATGCAAGTTGATGATCAAAGGAACCTGATGATGCTGGTATGTAGATGGTGCTATTGATCTGATCCAAACACAACGTGCAACAAGAACCATGCTACATGAACTAACAAATCATGAGCAGAGTATTGTGGGGATTACAATGTCATTACAAGGACATCATGAGGATATAATGATAAACAAGAAGCTTAAAATTCAAAACAACATTTTCCCAAATTTTCTAACTTATCTTCCGATGGGGGAAGGCCCATATTTATAGCCTAAGGGTGAGGTTAGACTACGGGTTATTAGGTAATCAGGGTTGGGTAAAGTAACCCTGATTAAAAGAGGTGATGTGATTCAATGGGGCTCACAATTTGACTTATGGTTAAAAAGATAAGGATGTGATATGGAGTGGGGAGTATGATTGACATAGTTAGGTGAAATAATAGATTCCATTCTTTGAAATTAAGAGTGGAGTGTCAGATGGGTGTATTATTTCCCATGAATTGAATAATTTGTGAGAGATGCCAAAATTCAATTATTAAATGGGTTTATATGGAGCCCATTTAATAATTAATTAAATTTGGGTGAATAAATGGATGAGATTTATTTAAATTTAAGAAAAATAAAAGTGAGAGTGAGAATTTGAATGAATGTGAGATGACAGGGGTGCATTATACCAAAATTGGTGTCTACATTTGCCCCTTTTTGTTGAGTGGTTTGTGATAGCAAGCCACGAGACAAAAACAAAAAGGGTTAGATGAAATATGTGTCTTAGAATGGATGAAAAAAACATGACCAAAGGCAAGATGCCCCAGGTGAAAAAGGATCACAATATCAATGAAAAATATGGCGGTGACTCCAATATCACATCGGTAGAGGAAAATTGTGGTCTCAACAGAGATAGGTGACAACGTTCTACGGACCAATGAGTGGGTGAAGACCACTACAGTATGGATGTAAACCATGATGACCAATGGGTCATAGGAAAACATCAAAATATGCACAACTTGAATGCAAAAGGTATGCAAAATCCTTTGTCTGCGAGGAATCAAGTGAAAAATCATGCATCCACAAAAGGGATGAGGATGAAAATAATGATGCCCTAAAGACAGGCACAGAAAGGACAAAAAGTGAGTTATATGCATCGACAAGTACAAGGATGAAAAGGTGCCCCAACATAGGACACAAAATGACATAATGGGAGATGGATGTTGAAATAAAATATCCCAAGGGGAACGAGTATGGCCACGAATGTGGATATGAAGAATAGATTGGATAAAATTCCCCAAGAGGGTGTTAAATAGGATGTTGAATACATGTTTCTTAAGAAAGGTTTACAGTTGAAGGTAGATGAATAATGGGGAAAGAAGAAGGAAAGCAGTCCCACTTCTTTGACAAATAGGAAAAGGAGTCAAGCTACTTTTGTGAAAAGTGGAACAAACATTCATGGAAGAGAACAAGATCAGATAGGTGATGGCCATTATGGTATCCTCCAAGACAAAAATGTCAAAGGAAGATGGGATGAGGGATGTAGATGATAGATGATAGAGATAAGAGGAAGAGGACATGGTTGGAGTAGAGTGGACGTGGTGGAGGAGAGGAAGCAAATGAAAGAGGATAAAGAAGGATGAGGTGTAGTAGGATGGAGAAACCATCGTCCACGGATAATGAGGAGTGTGAACTGTGCTTGATTGTGATGGAAAGAAGAGGAAGAGAATAATAGAGAAGGATGATAAGAGAGAGGTGAGAAGATAGATGAAAGCACAAAAGAGAGAGAATGATAGTTAATATGAAGGTAGTGGGAAAAGATAAGGGGAAAGAAATAGAGAAGGCGTGATGGACCTGGAGAAAAATAAAATAGAGAAAGAGAATAGGAGAAGAAGGGAAGGAGGAAGAACAAACAAGAAGAAGATGAGATGAGAAGAGAAAGGAGATTAGAGGAGATAGTGAATGTACAAAGATGTACCATAGTAAAGAAGCAACATATATAATAAAGAGGAGAGATGGTGGGAGAAAGAAATGATGAAGGAAAAGAAGAAGAAGACAAGAAAATGACAGAGAGAGGGTGAAAGGGAGATGGAGATCAAAAAAAAAGGGAGAGAAAGAATGGATCACAAAGAGATGACAAAGCTAAGAAAAAGAAGAGGTGAAGAATATTAGAGAAGGATGATAGAGATGAAATAATAAGATGATGAGGCTAGGGATATCAGGGAATAGAAGGATGGAAAGATGAAGGAGATGAAGAAGATGAAGAAGTTAAAGAAGATGGGAGAGGAAGTAGAATAGAAAAGAGAAAGAAAGGAACAATGAGGAGCTAGGAGGCTATAGAGGAGATGAAAGAATGGAAAAGAAACTGATGTATAGAGATGGAATAAGATAGGGGTGGTAGAGAAAGAAGTTCAGTAATGGGGAAATGGAAATAAGAGGGAAAGAAGAGATGATAGAGCTGAAATAGGAAGGGAATTGAATCCCAAGGTGTTAGGGGTAAGACCCAAGTAAAGAATATGAAACAAAACACATGGAAATGCATGTGGATGGTGGGATGATTAAAAATATGGGACAACACTGGTGAGTCAGGTTATCAATGGAGAAGTAAGATGAAAAGTAAAGAGAAAAGGGGATGAAGATGATATAGAAAGTGAAAGAAAACCAGGGTAGAAAGGAGGAGAGGACAACATAGAGAAAATGATGCAAAGGTAGTATATGATGAAGATAGTAGAGATATTGAAGAAGGCGAAGGGAAGATGGAAAGGCAATGCCAATGAGAGGGATGTTAGGAGAAATCCTCCGATAATGATCAGAGGGCACAAAAGAAAAAAGGAAGGAAGAGAAAATGGAGGAGGTAAAAAGGAGTGAACAGGATGTGTAGAATGGGGATAAATGAAATTTAGGAGAAGTCCACCGATAATTATTAGCGTGAAAATGGAAGATGATGATGAAATAATGTTAGGAGATGAACAATGATAATGACGAGTAAGTATGGTGGTAGATATGTGGGAGAACTCTAGAAAATGGAGTGGAAAGAGTAAAGAAAGGAGGGATAATGATTGGTGTGGAGATGATGATGAGGAGAGGATGTAATGGATGAGGATGTGGATGAAGATGAAGGAAGTAAAGATGAAGGAATGAGACATAGTAAGAAATGGTATGAAGTGGTTAAGTTAGATTTCCAAATGAGGGATGATGGGGATGATATTTGAGGAAGTCTGAGATATTTTGTGTGAGGAAAAAGAGGAGGGAAGAGGATGTGTTTATGGGGAATGAAGAGAAAATGCGGATGGTGGGAAGTGGAGTGAAGGGGAAAGGCAAGGAGACAAATCATTCTTAAGAGAGACTCTTAAGTAAGATCACCATGCCATAAGAATGGTTAAGTAGGATCGCCAAGCCAAGAAGAAGAAGAAGAATGATGAAAATATTGAGCGGTGTATACCAAAATGGAACAAGAGATGAAAGGAGGTGATAACAAGGAAACAAAGGAGTGTGACATGAGTGGATGGAGGAATGTATGCAGTGTAGGATGGAGAGTGTAAGGGGAATTCTTAATTAGGATGCCCATGTTGTGTGAGTGATGATGCCAGAGTGTTAAGCAGAAGTTATGGAGTGGGAAGATGTTTCTAGTGTTCAATGGAATAGAAAATGGTGGAGGAGTTTCTACGGTAAGGATCTTAGGAAAGAGATGCATTGTGATTAAGAAGCCTGCGAAAAAATGGTGGTTAAGTAAGATCATCAAGCTGAAAATAAGAATGAAAGGAAACGGAATGATAAAATAGATGTTAAAGAAAAGGATATTAAGAGAAAAACACAAAAATAATTATTTGGGTGGAGGATGGGTGAAGGATCAAAGAAACAATGGAGAAGGATGAAGTGGGTGAGAAGAGCAACGAGAATGAGATGGGGTGAATTTTAGGAGAAAATTGGGTTGGACAAAGGAGACTAGGAGGAAGGAATGGTCAACAGACATGATTACGAATGAGACCTTGTCTAGAATGACAGGTCTACTTTGAGTAGGATTTTCATGTTACGTGGGGAGTTACGTGGACGTGCCAAGCTAGGGATGAAAGGCCTATGATGGTGAAGAAGATGATGTCTATGCTAGATGATAGACAAAAAATAAGAGTGATGAGAAGGGTAATGGGTGGATGATTGGAGAGAAGAGAAGGATGATGTGAGAGGATGGATGGAGAAAGGTCACATTGGTCATGGTGGGGGATGAGGAGTTGTTGGATAATGAATGCTACTTGAGAGATATTCTCAAGTAGAATTCACAAAATACAATGGAGATCAAGTAGAATTCCCAAACCGAATAGTGTATCAAAGAGAGTGTGTAGAAATAGTAACATATTTCATGGATTTATGGATGATGTTAATAGGGGACATCCTTAAGAGTAAAAATATAGATGCATAATTTTATGATATGAAATTTGATTTCTAAAAATAATTATGATAAAAGATGACTTTTGATGAGATGAGTGTCACATAACCATAGCAAGGGCCATGTAAGAAAGTTATGCTTTTAACTAGATAGGAAGTAAACAAAAGAAAAGGTACCACTCAAGGCATTGCACTTGAACCAATAATAGGTGTTAGTACATAACCAATGACATTTTTATTATACCAAAAGACCATGAGGGAATATGGATGAAATATTCTCATAAACCTAATATTGACATGACTAGGATTTGAGATGTAACTTATATGCGGGAAGAAGGTTCTCCAAAGGTGGTGTTCCTTAAGTCTATGCCCCAACTCTAAGAAAGGGAAAGAACAATAATAAAGAAGAAATTTGATCAATGCGGAAGCTTTCAATGTGGAAATACCATAACAAAAGAGTAGCCATCCTTCGAGGGTATGGTCTACTATATACATAATATGGATGGCAAGAATAATATATATGATAGCCATCCTTCAAGGGATCGGTCTATTTCTTTTGATTTTCTTTTGATTTTGCATTTTAATTTTCTTTTCATTTTTTTCTTTTTTTTGTATGACAAGTTGTCCTTCGAGGGATCAGTCTGTTTTTGATAACTTTGATTTTTCTTTTTTGCATGCATGAATTTTAGCTTTACATGGGGAGAGTATGGGAATAGCTAAGTAGACCACTTAGGAGGGGATAATGAATGTACAAGAGACACCCCTAGACCCTTTACATGACTGTCATAGGAAAATGAGAGGGTGATGGATGTAATGATTATGGGGTTCTCACCAAATGGGAGAACTTATCCATAATGAATATGCTATGAGTAGAGATCATGGTACTCATATTCAAGGTCATATCAAAGTAGTGATGGTAGACCACATAATTCATATCATTACCATGATAGATGGAAGGGGATAATGGTGGAGACATGGTCTAAAGATAGACTTATGCTCATAAGTGCATGTACTAACAATAGAATGGCCGTAAGTGCAATGCATTAAGGGGTTTGATCTCTAGTTTACCATCAAGGGAAGCCAAACGATAAGCCCCAGACCCATACTTATGCGTGATAATATATGGTCCGATCCAGTTGGGAGCAAATTTTCCCCGTTGGCTCCTTTCTAAGGTAGTGACGTTCTGATTTTCCTTTAAAACAAGGTCACCTATTTTAAAATCATGCTCTTTGATGTGTTTGTTATAGGCACATTGGATATGCTCTTGATAAACATGATGGTGCTCAAGAGCGAGAAGAAGGTGACGCTCATCTAATAACTCAAGTTGCATTAGATGTTCTTGGTGATAATCTTCATCAGAAATGAAGTCAAAGAGACACACGTAAAGATGGAATTTGAATTTCAAGGGGAAGAAGGGCCTCGGATCCATACACCAAGAGAAAATGGAGTAGCCCCATGGAAGTGTGAATGCTAGTGCGATAGGCCCACAGAGCAAAGGGAAGTTGGAGATGCCAATTTCATCCTGCTTGGTCGATAGTCTTGGCCAAGATATTTCAAGAGTTTTATTAGTGGCCTCATCTTGGCATTAGCTTGAGGATAATATAGGAAGAAAAGCTAAGTTGGATCTTAAATGCATCACCAATTTTTTAAGATCCTTGTTTTTAAAGGACTTCCCATTGTCCATAATAAGTTTATGTGGAACACCAAAGCGGCAGATGATGTGTTGATATATAAAATTAATGATTGGGCCAGATTTAGTAGAGGTGAGTGGGATTTCTTCCACCCATTTAGTGAAATATTCAATAGTAGCAGATGATAGAATGATGTTGTTGTGATGAACGGGATTTATTAGACCAATAAGATCAAGGCCCCATTGTGAAAAGGGCCATAGATCTTGGGTAGGTTATAAAGCTTGGCTAGGAACATGGATAATATTAGAGTGTTGTTGACATCTTACACACTTCTTGACATACTCACAACAATCATGGTTAAGAGAAGGCCAATAATAGCCGAGGCAAAGAACACGCTTGGAAACAGATAACCCACTAAAATTCCCACCACAGATACCATCGTGGACTTCTTGATAGCTTAGAGGCTTCATGGGATTTAAGGCACCGAGAAGGATACCATCAAACCCATGCTTATAAAGAATACCACCAAGGATCACATAACGAGTAGCACGTTGGATAAAATACCTCCTAGCATTTTTAGAAAGATCAAGAGGAGTGATGGATTTGGATAAATAATCAAAGATTTGAGAATACCAGAGATCTGATGAATTAGGTTCAACAAGATGAATCTGAGGTATGTCATAGAATGGTTGTTTACGATGATGTATAATGACCAAAATCTTGGGCTCTTGCATTGTCCAAGGGATAAGGGCCATGAGGGATGCCATTATATCAACAAAATGATTGGTCAATGAGGGACATGTTGATAGTGTAAGAATCGAAGGCTTTAAGAAAATGATGAGAAATGTCACGATATTGTTGTAGAATATCACTTTTACACTGATACTCTCTTGTGACTTGCTTTATTACTAGTTCAGAATCACCATAGATGTCAAGAATATGGACGCCTAGAAATATAGTAGTTTCTAGTCCTAGTATAAGGGCCTCGTATTCTACCATATTGTTTGTACATTCAAAATCTAATTTGAATGCTAAGGAGATAGGGGCATCCCTAGGAGGAATGAGAACAACACCTACCCCCCCCTTGCTGGAATTTAGAACCATCAAGAAAAGAGTCATTTTAAGGGGATCATGATGAAATTGATTGATTGATTCATCTGGGAAGTGATTATGAGGAGTTTTGTATTAGGAAGAGGGGCTTCTACTAATTGGTCGGCGATAGCTTGACCCTTAATTACTTTTTGAGGAATGAATTCCAAGTCAAACTCAATCATGAGAATAAGCCATCGGTGATACTATCATTGTGATATGGCTTAGAATGCATTACTTTGAGAGGTTGGAAGTTAGTAACAATATAGGTTTTGTGATTAAGAAGATAGTGTCGAAGTTTCAATGTAACAAAAAAATAGTGCAACACAATTTTTTCTTCAATGTATCATGTTTCATAGTCATGAAGAGTATAAATGATATAATAAATGGCATGTTCATGTCCTTGGCCATCACGATTTGCTAACATAGCTCCTAGAGCATGATCAGTTATAAAAATATATAAATAAAAGGCTCCCCCTCATGGAGGTGTGAGTACCAAAGAGAGATAAAAGGTATCATTTAAGATCTTCAAAATCCTTTTGACAGTTGTGGTCCCAATCAAAATTTATGTCTTTTCAAGAAGGTGATGAAAGGGTTGACAACGATCGGAAAGTTATGATATGAAATGATGAACAGATTGAAGTCGACCTTGAAGACTATGAAGTTGCTTGAGATTGGAAGGAGGGGGCATTTCGAGAATTGCTTTGATTTTTTGGGGTCAACCTCAATGCCTCTGATAGAGACAATGAAGCCAAGGAGTTTCCCAGTAAGAACTCCAAAAACACACTTTTCTCGGATTGAGGTGAAGGAAGAAATGAATGAGACACTCGAAAAGGATCTCAAGGACCGAGAGATGATCACATCGATGTCTAGATTTTTCCAAGAGGTCATCAACATAGTCTTCTATAGTTTGATGTATGAGGTCATGAAAGATATACATCATGGCTCATTGATATGTGGCCCCAACATTCTTTAAACCAAGGGCATGACACGATAACAAAAAAGTACCCCATGGGGTGATAAAGGATGTCTTGTGTTGATCTTCTGCATAATCAAAATTTGGTTGTAACTAAAAACCATCCATTAGAGAAAGCATCTCATGTCCCATAGTAAGATCTACAAGTTGATCAATACTTGGAAGAGGAAAATCATCTTTAGGGAAAACAAGGTTAAGATCTCAAAATTTAGTACATATACGAAGCTTTCCAGATGCTTTAGCGATGGGTACGATGTTAGAAACCCATTGGGGATAATCAATGGGGATGATGAAGTTGGCAGATAGAGATGTTGCAATTCTTCTTTCACAAGAAGAGCAATTTGAGGATGCATGCGCGAAAAGCTTCTACCTAACTGGTCTAGCATTGGGGATGACAATGATGTTATGGACAATGATGGAGGGATCAAGACCTAGCATGTCCAAGTATGACCATGCAAAATCCTAGCTATGTTTGGACAAGAATGAGGTGAAGGCTTCAAGTTCTTGAGGTTTCAAAGACTGACCTACTTTAAGGATGTGGTGCTCTTGAGGAGTTCCAATAGTAATGTCAATAGTGGATTCATTCAAGAGATTGGACATGTCAAGAGGAAGGGTTTTCTGGACATGAGAACCTTCAGCTCCCATGTAGGAAAGAATGGAAGTGTCATCATCATTGAAGAATGTCAATGATAGGGGAATCTTCCTCTACCATCTCTAGATGCTTAAGGGAAAATACTAGGTTTCATTTTCAACTTGGTAAGTCACCAGTCCAAGAAAATGGTGGAAATCAAAAAAATAGTTAGGGGGAATAGGGACAATGTCATCTTGATCTGGATCCATAAGATAATTGATGGAGAGAAATTATTATCTGAACTAGAAGGATAGTTGATGGAGATGAGATATTATCTAAATTAGTAGGATAGTCAGATGGAGAAGAAGTGTCTTTTGAATTAGTAAGGTAGCCGATGGAGAAGAAGTGGATGAATCAAGGTGGATGGGAGAAGATGCAGATGTGTTAGAAGGGGGATGGAGGAATCTTTATATCCCAAGCCAAATTTTTGACATGATTCATGGGTTTGGGTAAAGATATTTCATGAGGGCCTTGTTCATAACGTCCCAAACCAAACCCCTTCCATGCACAATGATAGAGGTATGTATGAGCAAAAGATGGTTTACTAAGAAATCTGAAATTGCATGTATATCATTTGGCGTGAAGGTAATTCTCAGTATGAGAAGAAGGTTGATCAAGGCCACCATAGACTAAGTTGGTTTTGAGAGAGAAGGGCCAAATGAGACAATTTCCCAACATTTGATTGATACATAGGGGCCTTATCAGGGCGGCCGAGGCGATTGGGAGAAGGAAGGGTATTGAGAGTGAGGAGTTGATATTCCCCTAAAGCAAGATTTTGCATTATAGTATCAGAAGATCCATTATGAGGTAATGTGGATGGAGGTACAGAAGAACTGGTGGATACATCAAAAGAAAAATTAGTTTTGGGGACAAGGACATCCTTAGGTCTATAGATCATGTGACATGTCTTGGAAGGAGGGACCTCGGCCGGAAGAGCATAAATGGTCCCTTCATGTTCATATTTGATACATCGATGGAGAGTAGATGGGACATAATGCATGGCACAAATCCAAGGATGTCTAAGTAAAAGATTATATTGGAATTCTCCTTCGATGATGTAGAAGAGCTCGTGGAGGAGTTTATGGCCAACACGAATGGGAAGGACAACCATTCCTAATGGGGAGTGACAACATCATTAAAACCATGAAGAATGGTAGGAGACTTGGCAACAATGGTATTAGGCAATTTGAGCTGATTGAAGGTATGAGAAGAAATGATATTGATATTGCACCATTTTCAATCATGGTTTGTTAGATGCATGTGTCATTGATGTGGACTGTGATGAATAGAGGTAGATCATGCTCTTCTTGTGGTATCTTGGGGATTTCTGAACTCTCAAATGATACATGGTGGCAGATGCTACGAAGGCGTGAGCTAAAGCCGTGAAAGGTTGGGGCTCATTAGATGATACCGGATGTGTTGCAAAACTTCCATAAGAACTTGTTTGTGGTGTGGAGAGCTTTGAATGAGCTCATAAAGTGACATTTTGATGGGATCCTGATGAAGTTGTTTAATAATGATGTGTTCAATGAAAGAAGGATTTGGGGCGGAAAAAACAGATACCTTGGCTTTAGAAGAAGATGAAGATGCTAATGTGGGATGAGTGGTAGGAGTAGTGATGAAAACCTTTGGTTGTGGTGGGGTGTGGAGGCAGCAAGTTCCTTAGGAGGAGGATAGTGACAAAATTCTTTGGAGTGGATGGTGAGGTGGAGTCAAGATTATATGGTCTCGAACGGGTGGTTATCCGAACAACATTGATTAAAAGGGAGGATGATCCTTAGGATCATCCTCCTTTGGTAGTATGTTTGTGGTGTCATTGGTTGTATCTTCTTTTGGTGGTGGAGTAATGACAAGATTTCTTAATGAAAGGGGTGGTCTAGATGTTTTAATAGACACATGTTGGGATGCGGGGGTTGGTGGGGTTGGTGATAGAGTTGTTTTTCATCGTTAAGATTTTCATTGACAAAATGATGCACAATGGCTTGGAGAGCTTTACAGTGTTCAGTGTCATGTCCAGGGGCATGGTGAAATGCGCAAACAAGATTAGAATTAAACCATGAAGGCCTTGGTGCACTTGGGTCGAAAGATTTAATTGGTGGTAAGGTGATTGTTGAGGCTTGGAGTAGCTGATGAAACATGGTGGTATAATATCCTGAGGTTATCGACGAAGGACTTTGGGATGATGTCTAGGTATGTTGTGATGTAATGATAGCTTTGACATTGTTTTAGATTTGGGAAGGGGAGATGAATGTGTTTGATGTGGGATATTGGTGGAGGATGTGGCCTTTGACTTCGTTTTAAGATATTGGTTAGAAAAGGGTCATTGTGTTGCTCTATTAGTAGTGTGGGTTATTGATGAAGGGATGCTCCCAAAATGGAAGAGGATGATGAGGGGTGTGGTCCTAAAATAGAAAAAGATGGTGTGGCTTCAAGGGAATTGTATTGGGGATAGTGAGGTCCACTTTTTGATGGGGATGTGAAGGAGGACACTTGGGAAATGGGGGTCTAAATCTTGTCTGTGAATGGGGATTGTTGGAAGGAATGACAAGAATTTCTACATGAGGAATTGAAGATGATATTGACATGGATATGAGAGAGGATTGATTAGATGTGTGAGTATCTGATGGTATAGAGGAAATGGGATGATAATTTGAAGTCAGGGAAAACTAGAATGTTTGCCAAAAATCATCAAGTAATGACATGGCCGTGGAAGAGGAAGGTGAGATAGACAAATGTACAATAGTAGATGTAGTAGGTGTTGGTAAAAGTGTGGAAAGAGGGACTAGAAGTGATGCTAAGGATGGGATAATGGGTAAAGGTGGGATGATTTCCGGTAAGGTAATTGGATTTGATGAAGTAGGTGTAAGAAGTGATGAAACATGAATAAAATTTGTAAATGGGGAAGGGGTGGTAGGTGTGGAAATAGGTGTGGGTGTAGGAAGAGGCACCGAAGTGGGCATGAGACGTGACTAATGTTGGTGTGGAGATGAATGTTGATGAGTTTGTGGATGTAAGGAGAGTGTCTAAGGGGACAGATGTAATGGTTGATGAAGAAGGTAAATTTGTGGATGAAGCTAGATTATTATCACCAACATGGATAGTGTTTATGGTGTGGGTATTGGGAGTTTGAGATATAGAAGTAGTGGCAGTATGACTTATCGATGTGGGTGTATGATTTGGAAATGGCTGTTGTGGTAAATGATAAGTGGGGATATGGGTGTTAAGAGGTTGAGACGGTTGGAGCATACAATGGGCAAGAATATAAGTGTGAAGAGGTTGAGATGGTTGGACAAGCATATTAGTAACAAATGAAATAGAATTGTCAAAATGGGATGTGGGTGGAATGCGATCCACCAATTTAGGAGATTGGGAGGATTGAGAGATTGTGGAATATTTTTGGAGTAAGAAGTCATATATGGGGTTAGGAGGCGGTCTTAGAATTTCGAAAGAATCTGGAGATGGCAAGCGGTGTGGTTGGTTTAGGAAGATTAGATTGGGAAGAGATATGGGGATTGGTGTCAAGGTGGGGACCATCTTGGATGACATGGTTCTCATGAGGCAAGACCATGGAGACTAGAGGTTGGGTAATCAAGGCATGGTTTTGAGTTTAGAATCTTGTTGGGAGAGATCGTTAGGAGAAGTAATTTTATTGGATGGAGGACATTGTTGTTTTGTTTCGAATTGAGAGAGAGTGACAATAGATGTGAAATAAATAAACATTTGTTTATGAAGTTTGTTAACAAAAAAATCAAGCAATAAATTTTTCATCATCATGATTAATTACGAGATGTGAAAAGAAAAATGAATAATAAGGTGCCTAAGGAATGGAAGTCTAAGGCTAGTTTCGTAATTTTGGCTCGGAGATGTCCGAGATGGTTCTTATTAGGTATCCAATTCCCAATCAGTGAGAACTCGGTGAATGGAATGTTTGATGTTTTGATTTTGTTCGTGAAGTTTTAGGCAGTGTGTGACAAGTGAAATGCAAAAGGTTAGGCCATTATTTAGGCTATGTGAGTAGGCAAGATGTACTGGGTTCATTTTAGACCAAATTTGAAATGTGAAGTTTGATGCGGCAATCACTCATAAAAGGGAAATTATAATGCAGAAAAGGGAAAATAGGGAAAACCAAGTGAAACCTGGAGAACATTTTTCCCCATTATTTCATTGCACTTGATGATGGTGTATTTGAAAGTGACGATCAATGGTCAGGAACGTCTAAGTACCCTAAAATTTGCATGCATTAGGCACAATTATGGAAGGAGTCGTGGTGAAATTGTTTTTGCGTTGTGTTTGATTCAAATATTGGTCTTTAACAGCATTATTTTTTTGGTCACAACGTTGTAGTGTTTGCCTGTAAAAAGAAAATAATTGTAATTAGATGATGTGATTAAACTAATATAATTTTCGTAAATATTTTGTGCGTAAAAAGTACCTTTATATAAATAAAAACAAAAGCAATTAATCTAATGGATTAATAAAAGTTGTAATTCAACGTTCGCATTCAATTAGGGTAAAAAAAACTTAGCTATGAAATAAACCATTAAATAGCGATGAAATAGATTATGAGATAAAATTATGATAAAATGCCATCTAACTATGATATGAGATAACCTATAAATGACAAGACATTAGCGTGTTCTTTTTATGTTTGTTTCATTTCTTTATGTGGACTGTAAAGAAGAATAACCATATAAAATGACTGAATGTGGATATTAAGAGGTGACAACGAAAAGTAGATGGGGAGAGTGGACTTTTATTTTAATAATGAAGACTTTAGGGAGGATGAAAGCAATTTGATTTGAAATTTGTAATGGAGATGGGATAAAATAGTGGACCTAAGTTGTGGAATTAGTTGAATAAAGGATTGCGGAGGTAGGTCGGTGGTAAAAGTGAACTTGAAAGTCAATGATATGTCAACTCCAATGTGACACTTCAACGACATACATGGACGAAGAAATAAGGAGAATCACAGAAAGTCTAAACAAGAAACATATACTTGGCTATGGTAAATCGAGCATTATTTATAAATGTATATTAAAGATTTGGAAACCACTCGTTGTTCAAAGAGACTATACACTCACGACCCAAAAGGCCTATGGGGATTTGTAATTGAGCTGAAAACAATTATAAGTCGATTGTTGCCCTAATGTGTTCTAAAGAATTATAAGCTAATCAATATAAAGAGACTCATGTCTTTGGTAGAAATACCCACAGAGCTTACGTGAATTTGAAACTGAGCTCGAAATAGTTGGAAGCCTCGTGCCTCAAAGACCACCACTGATTCCTAATTATGTAGATCAAGAATATGCAGAAGGAGATATTCTTTTGCTATGTCACTGGTCAATAAATTTCCAAGAACATTATGAGGATGACGATAGTCAAGACCATAAAGGAACATGGAGACACCACTCTTATGCTCCTGAAACCTATTTTGAAAGAGATTATCATTATAGTAATGATGTTATCTTTGGAGTTTATAAGAAAGTGGTGACATAAACGAACTAGTATAGATCAAACTTGTTGACTATGGCGATCCAATATGTAGGAAGGATTGAGAAGACCGAAATATTAGATCGGGCTCGTGGAGAAGGAGAGTCGAGTTGAGAGAGGAGGTGGTAGGATTGGAGTATTGCTCGTAAAAGGATTATGAAGGTTCAAGTCATTTAGTGGTGAGTCATTGAATAGTGGTTAGGTGTAATTGAGTTGGTTAATGGGAAGTGGGTTAGATTATGGCTTGGCCGAGGCCGGGCCGTGGGAGTGGGGTGCAGGAGTCATGGGGGAAGGATATAGTGAGGTGGGAGTCGGTGTAGAGATTGACGTGGGGATAAGTCCATGTGGGGAGATGAGGAGATTGGGTGGACGAGAGACATTTCGGGAAGAGGAGAGTTGCATTGAGTTGAAAAGTTGAGACCGCAGTGTAGGATTATGACTTGGCCGAGGTAGAGGAGATGGGGATTGGGGATGAATTATGGAGTTGGAATAGGGTTACCAGAGTAGCTCGGTAGGAGCGAGAAGTGGTAGAGGAGTTGGGATCCGGGTGAAGAATGGGGAATTGGGAGCTCGCAGAGAAGGGAATGAGTGTGAGCAGATTGAATGGCCGAGTGGCCGAGGGAGAGGAGAAGGGAGCTAAGTGGCCAGTGGAAATCGGGGAGAGAGGAGAGAGGTGAGGACTTGAGATGAGAGGGAAGTAGCTCAAGGAGGTGAGGATGGCTCAGTGGGTAGGTAGGTAAGGAAGTGAGGTGGAAGGGATGCAGGTAGTGAGTTGGATGATGGCCGAGTTGGCCCGGGGAAGTTGGGAGTTGCAGGATTGGTAATAAGGGAGAAGTAGCTCAGGAATGGGGAAGTGAGGATGAGTTGTTGGAGTGGGAGAGCGTAGGGGTGAGCCAAGTGGCTCGGTCGAAGAGGGAAGAGAGATGGTGAGGTGAGTGAGGATGAAAGGTGGGAGCTCGGGTGGAGAGGTAGATAGGAGCTCGGTAAGGAAAAGGTTAGATGGGGAGATGGGTAGTTTAGGATTTTAGAACTTAATAAAATTTTCCTTTTTGTATTTTTTTAGAATTTATTCATTTATTTAATTAATAATAATGATTTTTGTGTTGTTTTTATAGGACATGAAATAAAATCTAGTGAAGGTGATAATGCAACTGTAAGACAAAGTAAAACCAAAACACAAAACCCCTTACCTTGTGATGGAAAAATACTACCAAATGTAAGTAACGCACCAAACAAAAAAGATAATATTAAATCCTTGCAAGAAAGTGAGCGGGAAAATGAAACATTCACAAAATATATATCATGTGATGACAACTAGGAGAATAATAAATTGCACAATCAAACTTGAAAACACAGCCAAACAATAAGGTTAATTTCTAGATTCATTTCCCATGCGGGTAGAACTCAACAGAAAACAAGAAGAGCATGTACCTCCAAGGAGACCTAAACGATGGATCATGCTAAACTGAGATCAATGAATATTAAGACCATGCAAACAAGCAAGTTAAACAAGATGAGTAAAATAACAAATTAAATGATTAGATCTGGGATTCTGTCCCACCGGTGTGTAAAAATGTTGATCGGAGTTTCTTGCTTCCTATCCAGATTATTGTACGAGAAATTAACAAACACAAAACAACGTCGAGAATGCAAGGGCTTAGTACCTTGGAGATGGTAATGAATGATACAGGTGCAAATTCGATGTTGAACTCCTCATTGTGATCTCAAAGAAACATGTAGCTCACGCACACTAGAGAAAGATTGTTTATATATTTTATGCGGGGCTACCCCTGACAAAGTAGATTTGAGAAGCGTAAACTTCCTTGGTAGTTGTAAACCCCTGTATGCGATAAAGAATAATGATAAAATATAAGACAAATAGATAACATGCAAGTTGATGATCAAAGGAACCTGACGATGTTGGTGTGTAGATGGTGCTACTGATCTGATTCAAACACAACGTGCAACATGAACCATGCTACATGAACCAACAAATCATGAGCAGAGTATTGTGGGGATTACAAGTGTCGTTACAAGGACATCATGAGGATATTATGATAAACAAGAAGCTTAAAATTCAAAACAACATTTTCCCAAATTTTCCAACTTATTCTTCCGAGGGGGAAGGCCCATATTTATATCCTAGAGGTGAGGTTAGACTATGGGTTATTAGGTAATCAGGGTTGGGTAAAGTAACCCTGATTAAAAGAGGTGATGTGATTCAACTGGGGCTCACAATTTGACTTATGAGGTTAAAAAGATAAGGATGTGATATGGAGTGGGGAGTATGATTGACATAGTTAGGTGAAATAATAGATTCCATTTTTGAAATTAAGAGTGGGATGTCGGATGGGTGTATTATTTCCCATGAATTGAATAATTGTGAGAGATGCCAAAATTCAATTATTAAATGGGTTTATATGGAGCCCATTTGATAATTAATTAAATTTGGGTGAGTAAATGGATGGGATTTATTTAAATTTAAGAAAAATAAAAGTGAGAGTGAAAGTTGAATGAATGTGAGATGATGGAGGGGCGTTATACCAAAATTGGTGTCTACAAATTGATAATATCTCACTTTATGTGGAGTAAGATTTGGTGTCCTTAGAATTCCCATGCATACTTTGGTGCTCTTTTTGGTTCTATGTGCATGATTTCTCAACACCGAAAATTATTTCCTTGTGGTGATTATCCTATTTTTGCATTCTTGATATTTTATTGATTGTAATTTTTAAGGTTTAGTTTTCCCTTTATATTTGATGATTTGATATGTTATTTTACTCATCAGACAGTGTTTCTTTTAGAAATCTAGATTATGTCATTTATTTAGTATTTTTGTAGTAGATTCAAACCCTCATACAAAGTATTCATTGTGTGTCCATCCTTTTATTATGTGAGAGATGGTTATAAAATGGTTTAAGTGGTTACAACCATTTATTAGTTAACATCAACTAATATTAACATAACTCAAATTTATAAGCTTTATAGTAAGACTTATATTCTAATACCCCTCGAGGCTAACACTATAGAACATATTGAAAAAATATTGAAGTAATAGAACCAAACAAGACAACTAATTCTTCGTAAAATTTTCCCTTTGAAAATTGTGCTTTGATCGAGTAGAACTCCATAAATTTTCTTCCCGACTGTGTCATAAAGGTGTAGTTCCCAAGTTGAATTCTTGAGTTTTTGGATTCTACCTCTCCAAACTCCCGAACTACAAAATCTCTCAATTTTTGGACAACCATCCATGTTTATCTTATCCCACAATGCTCCATCAAGTTGTCTCAAGACCCTCATAAGGGTAAATTCTTGACATCCATAAACTCTCGACAATCTAGACAACCATCCATGCTTTAGTTTTACCTACACTTGATCCCTCACCATCTTCAAAGTGTGAGTATTATTTTAAAATATGTATTCTCTATCATTTAGTTCATCACTTTCAGTATCTAGTAGATTTTCAACAATTACTACATTAAATTCATTCGATTTTTCTTTAATCTAGATTTTAACTTTCCAAGTATGAAATTTGAGGCCAGAATATGTGTCTAATAGAATTTCCATTCTTAGACAAAATACCTCAAAAAATAACCCTTTCCCAAAATATAGAATGACCCCACAAATTATTGTAGAAAGATTTTTAAAAACTGGTTTTTATTTTTCAAAGCAAAGAAAGGAAACTATACCGAGTAGTTTTTTCCTAAATGACTAGCTATGACTGAAAATTTGACAAATTGTGTACCCTAAAGACCGAATGACCCTTAAAAATCATATATCTAGAAATACATTATTGTATTTTCTTTTTTTTGTACTTGGTACCTTCAAAATCATGTTTTTTCTCTTCTTTGTAATTATGGATTGTGTTTTCTATAAAAAAACGTGTCATAAATCATATTTTTCTATGATGTATTTTGCCTATCATGTTATGTCCTTAAAGTGTCTTATTTTTGTGCCCTAACTACACGAATAGCCTCAAAAAAGATTCAAAAATGGCAATCTCCTATTTTTGTGCCTTATCACTTCGAAATAACCTCAAATTCATCTTAAAGCACAACCAAAATTGAATGGATTTTTTTCACCTTTGCAATGGCATCAACTATATTTTGTGGTTATGTTCATTGTAAGTGCCCTCGACTAAAACTGGTTCATTTTTCGCTCTATTTTATTTCTCATCGTCTTACAATATTGCTCTTGTGTCTAGCATTCAAACTAGTCTTTTGCTCTTTCATGCCCTAATAGGATTAGTTTGAACTTCTTCCCTTCTCTTTCTCCTTGATTGCCCCACTTCGATACAAATGGTAGAATATGTGGAGAGAGAGAGAGAGAGAGAGAGAGAATAAACAAAGAATAGAGTGTACAAAGTACAAACGAAGAGTAATTGTAATGAAAATGTTATGCAGTGTGTGTTTGTCCTTTTATTATGTGAGAGATGGTTACAAAATGGTTGAAGTGGTTACAACTATTTATTAGTTAACACTTAAATAGTATTAACATAACTCTTATTCATAAGCCCTATAGTAAGCCTTAAATTCCAATACTATCTCAACACCCTCGGATGCATGTGTTGATTTATTTACACTTAATGTATATGGGTACCTCCTTAGGCCTAGTTACTGGGATCCATTTTAGAGGATTTTGAGCCTTCTTTTTATATAGTCTCCCTTAAGTACATGGTGTAATACATCTTGCACATCTTATTAAGTTAACTTATGATAGTATACTATTATAAAGTTAGATAAGTGTACCATAGATCACAATTTCCTAAGATTAGAATAAAATAAGCACTATCCTTTAAGAAAGCCAATAATAGGTCACCGATTCATGAACCAATCACACATGCATGTTTTATGACCAATAAGAAAAGGAAAATTTTCTCTTTCCCGAGCTATATATACCTTCTTCCTCTTTGTATTTCACATATAATTTTGATGTGTGTGTGTGTACACACACACGTATGTATGTATTTGTGTGTATATATGTATATTTACATGCATACATACATACATATGTATGTATGTATGTATGTATGTATAATGCTATTTTTCTAAGATATTGAGTTCTCTCTTGCCATTTCATGTGAGATATGCCCATCTTTACATTTTATCTTTGGTAGTGTCAAATTCCAAATTAAATAATTTATTTCAATGTCTTCTCCTTCTCTCGGTTTTTTATTTTTCTTTCGTGTCCTTTTATTGCATGCGCACTAACTTTTCGAGACTTTGTCCATCCCGATAGCGTGTACTAGTTGTTAAATGATGATGTCACATTTATTTTGGTAGAAGGTTGTTAATGCAACAAACTTTAACCGTGTTTCTAAGTGACTAAGGACTCTCTTTTCCTTTGTTTTGGGATTTTCCATTATTTATGTGGTAAGCTGATTTCAATCATTTTTATTTTATCTTCTTAGATGATGTTTTGTAAAATATTGGTATATTAAGACTATGTTAGATTGCACATTATATGTTTATGTTATACATTACATTTTTATAGCTATGATGCTAATGTAATCATCAAGATATGTATTATTTTTTCATGTTTTACGGGTTACGATTTTATGATTATTGATTCATAATATGCTTGGGAATTTCTCGTGCTTACTTAAGGGAAACTTTGGAGGTAGTGTGGGAATATCTTTGTCCCATTTAAGGTTTTATCTCACTAATGATTTTTTAGACCATTGTGCTTCAAGTGAATCTTTATATCTATGATATGTATTATTTTTAGATTATCGTCCCTTATGTGCCACATGTGTATCACTCAAATGTCTCGGTACATCTTCAATTGATTGTATGTATTCATCATGCTTTAATATTTATGCTTCTAGTGTTTCGTCCATGTTTGTTCACATAGTTGACTTGTTTGCACCGTATTTGATGTGTCCAACGTTATTTATATGTTGTCTATGTTTGGTCACTAAGTTTACTTGTTTGTACCATGTTTGATTTGGTTGCATTGTACTTGTTAACTTTACAAGTTACCCTTGCTAAGGAGGACTTAAAAAAATTCTTGCAATTTTTTACCCTTCCCATTCCTTAATTTTTCGAGAAATTTGTCTCAGAATTTCCTTTGGGTCATTTTTGGATCGAATTTTGGATTTCAGAAGTCAGCTAGTGTTTTATATTCAAAATGGATGTTGAAGTCCAAATTCCGAAGTCTGATCTAATCAGATTTTGGAACTTCGGAAATTCAGAGTTATAAGTATGTTTTACTCAAAATTTCGAACTCCGAACTCCAAAATCCAAAACGTTTGAAGTCCAAACTCCAAAATCCAAAAATTTTGAAGTCCAAAATTAGAAATCCAAAAATTCTAAAATCTAAAAGTACAAACTCCAAACTCCGAAATCCAAAATTCCAAACTCCGAACTCCAAAATCCGAAATCCAATAATTCAACTCAACTCCAAAATCCAAAAATTCCAAACTTTGAACTCCGAAATCCAAAAATTCTCAAGTCTTAACTCAAATCCAAAAAGTCTGAAATCCGAAATTTATTGTAGTATGCCACCCTAAACTTCAAATGGCCATAACTTTATACTAGAAGCTCTGATTTTCACGAAATTGGACTTTTCGGAAAGGTCTCAACGTCCTCTATGCCACAAAAATTATATTTTGTAATTTAGATGCAGATAAGTATGTGAAAAAGTGGAATTTTCAGGGTTGACTTGGAAAAACATGTGTAACTATTTTTGCTATTTTCATGGGAGGTTGTTCCCTAAGCATTAATGCATTCTATTTTTAGTAGGAAGTAGTTAGAAGATGGAACTATAATTGCTCAATCTCCTTAGTCTATAAATATGAGAATGCATTATGTCCAAAAGGAATTTTAGATCTTATTGTGAAGGGGCTCTATAATTTTAAAAAGTCCATGAGCAAGCTTTAAGCCTTTGATATATCCGAACACTATTTTTCCTTTGAATACTTGGTATATTGTGTAATTTGATAATTTGTTTAATGCTCATGAATTCTTCAATTCCTTGTATGTAATAAGTTATATTGCCTTTGTATCAATTATTTTCTTCCAATTGATTGTGAGTTGTGGTATGAAATCTTTCCATTTCAGTTGTGGAAAATCTTAAATCCCTTATGTTATTAAAGTTTTATACTTCATTAATTCAGTGATTGAAAGGGATTATTATGAGATGTGCATGTTATATATTGTTCTGCGATATTAATCTGTGCATATGAAGTAGATCTTATTATTCCATTAACTCTTGGTGCATCACCACTTTTATTTATTTCAGCTACTCTCTTATCCCTTTTCCCGAGAACGAGTATATTAGTTTTATTTCAATTTTGTAGCCTTTGTCTTGATCTTAAATAAAATGCACTAGTTTTAAAGGAAGACGGCCTTCTCTGGAATTTCATCCAAAGGCACCAAGGTCCCACACCTTGGGGATGTTCCCATGTTGTATGTGATCACTTAAAGATTCAGAGAGTGCATGACTCGTTGAATCTTGTGACAACAAGATTTATTATACTTCTTATGTCCATGTTTCAAGTGTTTATTTCTATATGTCTGGTCATATAGTTGACTTGTTTGCATCATGTTTGGTGTTCTTTACGATATTGTATATTATTTCAATGTCTAATGTATATTCACTATTTAATAGGCCAATGTGATTAGATTAACTTTTATTATTTTATGTGTCTTCTACATACCCGACATCTCCAAGGTTCTCGCTCCATGCTTATATACATGCCTCTTTCTATGCTTTTTTCATCTAGTGTTTGGTGTGTTTTATGGTAACATGATATATATCATGTATAGTTATGTTTATCATGACATGATTCATATCATGCATCTATTAGAGGCAAAGGTTTGTATTTGGGAATCTTAGTGTTATATATTACGATGATTGATATTATATTGATTATTCTTTTCTAACATCTAGGGGTAGGTTATTCAATTTACTATATTATTTATATCATTCTCATATTGGAGCATGTTATATTGATGTATTGCTAAGATAGGGTCTTATTGCTCTTTGTGTTATATTGTTTATATCTTGCTTGCATAGGGGGCACATTGTTGGTGTGCTTATATTGACCACATTATATGCCACATGGAGAAAATTATTCATGTGAGACGTGTTTCTAAGATTATATCTTCTTATGTTATATATAACTAGATTTATAACATATCTTACATATGATGTCCACACGATCCATTTCTTTAAAGATGTGTGATACAAATATTCATCACAAATATCCAAGGGTGGCATATTAATGAGGAATTCACAACAACACTCTCTCTTACAAAGGGGTATTCTCTTACTCCCATACGAGATGTACTTGAGTACACGAAACCTAGCCCCACAAAGAGACATGTTTAGTATATTTTCAGCATTGTTTTTAGATCACACTCAAGTTTTGGTTTATTTTTAAAATTTTCCTATAAATATATGCAATATTTAGCATATATTCAAAGATGTGGAGCTCAAATAAGGGAGCCCTCACATCTCCAACAAAACCAAGTCTATCGTTGTCGCTTTTCTTTCTAAATTTAAACAATTCATTTTTATATGCATGTATCCATGTGTAAACATTCTTGCAGACTTAAATAGGTACATTGGAGTTTGCCTAGGGTTTTTTGAGAGAAGAAAAATTTTATCCATAAGCCTATTTACTTTGATATACATCTTCACATGTTAAAATGGGGGAAATTGTAGACACCTAAAAATGGCCCCAATGAATTTATTAGCCATTAAGTTGTAGGTTTCTAGAATTTTTATGGTTTTTTATTGTTGGTTTCGATTACGGATTTATTGGCACAATTTTTTGACATCTAATTGTCCCCACTCATCTCCTCGCACACTCCAAACTAGCGGTTCCACCATTCCCCCTATTCCACCTTTGTTCACCCTCATGTTTGGAACATGGAGTGCATATTCTAGGTGGGTTTTCACTTCCTCAAGTCATACTTTCTTCACCTCATTCTACCCATGTCTCTTCTTTTACTTTTTGACAATTAGAGGTCACTTCCACACGAATACGATACTCATTTAAATCTTAATTTTCTATAAATACACAAGCACCCTAGCTCATTTAGGCATGAGAGATCCATCTAGAAAAGCATTCATTGTTATATCAAGGCATTCAAGAAGTTTTCAAGTGAAAGTTGGGCACAAAGTGATTATGAAGCATTCACAAGCATTGTAGAGAAATCAAACATTCACAAACATCAGAGAGAAATCAAACATTTATCGACACATTTAAATTCATAATAGATACACTTGTATTGCAAGAACAATATTTCTAACTAAAAAGTATTGCATATACTTGGTATATTGTTTTTGATATTGTAGAAAATGAAGTGTTTATGGTAAGAATCAACTAAATGCAACACTCCCTAAAAATAAACCCCAAGGTTAGGAGAAAGAAGACTAATTTCCTAGCGGTTGAAACAAAGTTTCAAAAACTAACTTTTTAGAAGGTACAAACAAACAAATTTGGTCATGATTTTTTAAAAATTCTAAAGACTTTATCCACTTTCACGATCCGAGATCATAACTCAATAGTTTAGTCAAACTCTACCATTCGTCGCGAGTTTAAAAAGTCCTCTTTATATACCAAAAATCCAAATCTGCACTTGCCGTTAAAATCTAACTCCTCCCCGATAATCAAATAAGTAATTTCATTCCCTTTCTCATCTTACTCTAATTTATAATAATTGATTGTGTTTAACTAATTCATATAATGTGAAATTCATATATCCATAACACAAAAACATGCAATTATTAACTAATATTAAAATTTGAAGGGAAAAAAATATTTTAAAAATAAAGAAACAGCACTTAAGTACTCAATAGTTGTTGGCCGGGCATAAATTTGTAAATGATTGCTTATAAAGGAGGTGTGTGCCACTTTTCGTAATGGGCCACTTAGAGACATTCCCATGAGAGACCCTCCGCACATGATAACCAACTAAATCACATGATAACTAACTAAAATATATTGTCATTTATTAAAAACGGTTTCTTCTTTCGGGCAATGATTTTGTGAGGTCTTTTGAATGTTACCCTCTAAAACCAGGGTGGAAGTGGATCATGGGTAATGACCCTCACATGAAAGTGGACCTAAAGATATTGGATATGTATATATTGGAAAATATCTAAAGATATTATTTTATTTTATTTTTATGTCATAATTATTAGCAATTGCATATATGTTGTAAAGTATATCAAAATATGTGAATGTGATGGATTTTGGCACTGGGATATTAAATTAGAGGTGTGGAGTATGTGTAATGGCCACTATTATTTAGGTTTTTATTTGGTAATGAACTCCACATGGTTATGAAAGAATTAGAAGCAAAAATCTTACATGTTTAAAGAATGTTTAGATTTTTATTAAATTTTAGTTTAATTAAAAATGGTTTATTTCGTTTGAAACATATAAATCTCAACATATGAGTATCTTTATGAGTAGTTGTGTAACTAGCATAATGGTTGATTGGTTACATGATTAGTATGTTTAGTTTCTTAACCTTCTTCTCTTCGATTTTTTGGCTTCATAATCCCAAAAAAATCTTGTTAAATTAGTTTTAAAAATATGTCTTACCACACAATTCAAATATACATCATACCATTTAAACCCTAATATATCACGATCCTTATACCAATAGGGGTGACGCGATCGTAATGAAAGTGGCCCTCCTACTAAGGATGAGTAGTCAATGGTTCTTTAAAAAAATGCTTCACACACAATTAGTAATTTTATAACTTTATGTATACTTTTTTTTTTTTTTTGGATATATCATAATAATTAATGTTTTATAGTTTTATGTATAAAATATCTACTTAATAGTAATAAATAATATCAATAAAAAATAGTGCATTTTACCGGCCTCAAGATATTTTATATTAGAAAAAATGATGAAAAAAAAATAGTAAGTTCTAACCGAACAAAAAGAAAGTTGTCTTATTTAATAAATACTATCATTGTAAAATGCTATCAATATAATAAAAAGAAATATAATTACAATAAAATTTGGTCTATATCAACAAATAGAAAATATGCCACTTGAACATGTCGCCTTTCTTTGATTGTCCAAGGAAATAAAGTAACTACTAACAACATCATCCATAGGTGCTTACTAAGACCGATAGGCACAATTTTATGGTAAAAAATAAATTATGAATGTGTGTTTTTAAAGATGGTATGCACTCCCCAAATAATTTTTTTTCATAATAACACATTTAAAGGTCATTAATAATAATCAATGTCTTTCTTGCATATTTAAAAGTCAAGATTTGTAAAGTATTGATGAAGATTGTTTTTTTCTTTTAAGTTCCTTGGATCTTGAGACATTTTTTAAAATAGTTCAAATACTATCGTATGTTCTCATATTCTTCATCCATGTCTCCTAAGAAACTTGCATTTACAACTTCTCACTAAAAATGATTCCAATTACACTTTGATAGAACTATATTTTTTCACTAGTTAAAACATACCACCAAATATTATATAATCTAGATTTATACCGAAAATTCACATTTGGTTAAAAGTTTTCAATGCCTTATGAATTAAAAAATTTATATATATTATAAAATCATTAAGTCCATTTATTTTGAAATATTTAAAGCCTAGTCAAGAACACCATTTTCAAGATATCCTCAATCATCGAATTCCTTGAGATTACATTTTCTTAGGCTTCTTCTCAAACAATTCATATACACCTACTAAGCTAAAAAAATTCTTGTAGAATTTGAAGTATGTGGAAGTCAAATCTAATTATCAATGGTTGGTGCGCCAATGTTTTCTTTAAAACACCTCCAAAACCACACACACAAATGCCACCTTTGGATCATTTCCTTTCATTATATTCTAACATTTTGTTTACCTTCGTGTATGCTCCTTAATTACAACTAATTTTATTTGAGATAACTTATAGAGAATGAAATGATAATTAACAATATAATATTTAAATGAAAAATGATATAAATATTAAACACTAAGGTGTCACCTATTTTAAAGCCCATAAATGCTTGGGATATTTCTCTAAAATCCTATGGATTTGGTTTACAATTTAATATATACTATAATTCATCTTTGAAAGTTGGTTTTCTACTATCTTGGCATATTAATAAGTTACAAGAATTTAATAATCAACCATCAATTATGTGTCATATTTCAATAAAAATTAAAAGTGTATAATCATCCAAAACAAATGTAAACCATAGTATAGTTTGAATTTTACATGTTTTAAAGTTCTCTCGTGGATATAAAAATTATACATTAACAAAATCTTAAACAAGTTGTGTTGAAAAATTAGGCATTTTTTTGTCGATTTTGCACTTCCATTAGAAATTTCCTATATAAAACAAAGGAGACCAACTATGTGATAGCAAATGTTGAGACTCGATTAAAGTGTCCATACACTTAATTATATTTTGTAACAAAAGGAAACATTTATAATTATTTGTAGAATGGTAAAAGGTACAAAGATTGAGGGTCATGCTTATGTTTAGGGTTCAAGCTCCAAAGAGAACACATCTTATGTGGGTGAGTAAAATTCCAAGAAGATTTTGGAGGGAAAGAAGCCCCTTCAATGTAATTGTTGTCACCAAAAATAACACCCTCCGATTTATCATAAATGAGCACTCAATATTTTTACGTAACATGGGACCTGCCTCTCCAAGTGTGGGACTCGTTGCTTGAGACAAACCTCTAGAGAAGGTTGGTTACTCGACCAATTATAATGCTAAACTTACTCCTACAGCTTAGAAATGCAACTAGATCTAATACTAATCTAGGCATTCACATGAACCAAGGAGAGAGGGAGATAAAGAAAATGGAAATCCTAAGTTAAAGAGGGGTGACAAGATCAAGAAAAAGGGGAAAGACAGGTCTTAATGAGGGAAAATTGGGAAGAAATGATGGTGAAGAGGGTAGACATGAGTGCAACAAATCAAAATGACACTTTACCTTCCATTTTCCTGTAAAACACAATAGAAATAAACCCTATATAAAGTGGATAAACATACATGACATACCTGCAATGAATGAAGAGGCAAGAAAATGCAATAGAACATACGTTAGGAAGATAATAGCCACAAAACATAAATTTTATTGCCTTATAAGGATGCACAATCCATTACATTACATGAAGAAGGCATAAACACATTGCAAAAATCCAAATCTAAGGCTTGTAACTCAAAAACACTTGTGCAACACTTTGATATGATGCCCTTTTATTCGAGAGGGTCAAACCTTTACAAATGGGAACCATTTTCCATATATATATATATATATATATATATATATATATATATATATATATATATATATATATATATATATATATATATATATATATATATATATATAATGGGAGAGAGAGGAGGAAAAGAATGGGAAATTCAGATTTCTAAGCTCACCCACCAACAACATGCATTAAAATGCTAAAAACAAGCATGGGAACTCTTCCAAACCCATTTCCCCATGTCATCTTGCTTGTTGGAGAAGGTAAGATCCCCTGTAATGCCCACTTCCCTTAGACCATTTTTATTTCACTAGATTAGTTACATTGACATTTTATCTATCTCCTAGGATATTTTGACAGGGATTATGATACTTGGTAATTTGACATTTAGACAGTATTGATTTGACACTTTATGACATGATCATTTTGGATGATATTGATGTATATATATATATGTTGATCGTGTTGACTTTTGTGATATAGATATTTTAGCATTTTTGTCATTATAATTAGTTGTAGATGTGTTTATATGATGATGATGATATTTCTAACATTTGAACCTTTTGTGAAATCCTTAGCTAGTGATTTTTTATACTAATGAAATTGTGCTTAATTATAGATATGGATGTTAGTTGTGATGATGGTTTATTATAAAATTGATACATTGAGTTTATAATGTTAATTAAATGTGTGAATGCATGGTTTTGCAATATTTTCTTAGATGGATGTAATGTGTGTGTGGAGTGTGCAGCAACAAATATGTTTGACTAAATTAAATTAACACACACATGGGGTCTAAGGGACCAACACACGAAGGATGCATGGGCCTAAACCCGTGACCAAATTGAGTGAGATTGGCTAGGGTTAGAAAAATTGATCTCGTAAACTCTCTACTTTGGAATCGCTTTAATCACATTTAAAATGTTGTTGTTCTACTTTCGATTATAAAATGAAAGATATAGCTATTGAATCAATTTTGTTATGTTTAGAATCAACAATTGCAGGAAAGGAAAGAATGTAAACTCCTAAACACAAACAATTTTTATCCTGGAAACCTCCGGAGGAGGAAAACCAATCGGGAAGGGCAAAACCCTCTTTCTTCCCACTTTTTTTTGGCCAATTCAAATAAAAAGTACAGAATTTACAATGAGTGTGAAAGAGAAGTCGATAATATCTCACACTTCCTCACAATTACTTGTTTGCTCTGCCTCAAAACTCCTTTCTTCTACAAACACAATTTCAGCACTAAGAATTCCTTGCTCACTTGCTTTCATGCTTCGATAATCAAAAATCTCCTTCCTACATGTATTTATATCATTTCTCATGTCCTCCCATGCACTAGAGGATGGGAAAGGTAATGGAGGAGAACAAACATGGACAACCTTTCCAATTTTGGGACTGTTCATTTCAAATTTTATTTTTCTGTCTAAAAGTGTCGGACCGCCGCTTAATACGGACCGGCGGTCACAGACTACCTCCCCTGGTTGGTGGAGGTTACGTAACTGCCGCCCTAGTTGGGTGGTGGTTCTCAGAATCGCTCACTCGCACATGAGCATTAGTTCTATTAATATAAATGCGTAACCTAAGTTTCTTCATTTTCCTTCTTTGTTGTTGGTTGATCTGATGAAGTAGAGTCATTTTGGATCCCCGTATCACACCTCCCATGCTTAGAATCCCACAAAATCTTAATGGGGAGTAGATGAAGAAATAATTCCCTCACTTACTCCTTCGAGTATCACCAAGCCTACCTTGGTGTCTTTCCTTTCAGTCCAACCTACCAAGACTCCTGCGGACCTCTCCTAGTCTCTCTAACCTTCTATTGTAGCACTACATCCTCCTCCAATTTTCCTTGTGAGTCTAAGATGCAATCCTCAATGGAAGGTAGCAATTGTAATCCTTCATCTTCATCTAGCATGGATGGCTCATATAGGTGCAAGTTCTCACAGTTTACTACTGAGTACATCCTCATAAATGGTGGCAAATCAAGTGGGAAGGCATTTTCTCCAACCTACTCTGATATGGTGAAGGGTCCATATCGTAGTGGATGGAGAATCCATACTTGACCATGTAGTCTTTCTTTTCTCAAGTAAATCCAAACTCTATATCCAACATGAAGTTTATGTTCTCTCATGTGTTCATCGTGCCTATCCTTGTACTTGGCTTGATATTTCTCTTATTGTTCTTTAACTTTGAGATGGATTTTTCAGATCCTCTCAATGAATTTGTTTGCTCTAGTCACCTCTATGTCTCGTGTCTCCTCCTCATCATGCTTCCCAACTGCTATGTCCAATGGATTTGTAGGTAGATATCCCAAGCATGCTTCAAATGGTGACTTCATAGTGGATGTGTGTACTTGCCCAGCTTATAGGAATGTTGAATATAGGCTAAGGACTCATCCCAAGTCCTTGGGTATTTGTTATTATACCCTCTGATCAACTGTACCAAAGTCCTGTTCACCACCTCTGTCTATCCATCTATCTGTGGATGGAAAGTTATGCTCCTCTATAACCTAGTATCCATCTTGTCCCACAAAGTAGTCCAAAACTTCCCCAAGAACTTGGAATCCCTGTCAGAAACAATAGACTTTGGCAAGCCAAAATGCACCCATACATTAGCAAAGAAAAGATTTGTTGCCTCATGTGCTTTTATTGTCTTTTTACATGCCATAAGAATACACATCTTACTAAATCTATCAACAACAACATAGAGATATTCATGGCCATATTTAGACATAGGTAATCCTCCTACAAAGTCCATAGAAATTTCCTCCCACAGACGAGTAGTATTGGAAAAGGCATATACAAACCCTCCTTCCTAGTCTTAGGCTTGTTGGTACAACAAAGTTTACATCCACATATAAATTTTGATACTTCTTCTTGCATATTAGGCCAATACACGTACCTTTGCAAGTGGGCTAGGGTCTTACCAACACCGAAATGTCCTACTCCTTTTGAGGTATGTGTAGACACCAAAATTGGGTCACACTCCCCTTGGTCCCTTTTTGAATAGCCAACTCAAACATATTCACCTAACCATGACCCTTTTACCCCACATTAATATTAGTTTAATTATTTATAATTAAAGTAATACCCATCCTCACAATATTCATTATTTAATTACCCTAATTAAACTAATTTCCACCTCACCTAGACACCTCATCACAAACCTATTCTTAGCATGTTTCTCTTTTACTAGGACTCAATACTCATTCACCATAACTAACTAAGACTTAGTCCTACCTACCTACCTTAATGAACTAACACTTAGTGCAACCCTAAAATCACATGTATATTCTCTCTCTAACCACATTCTCGCTCATTAAAACGTAACATTTCGAGGCCATAAATGGGATTCCCACATTCGTAGAAGCAAGGTAAGTGAGTACAACCATTGTACCACAGAAAACAAGAAGGAGCTAGATGCACTGTTGAACACGAAGACAAATAAGCACACGGCGGAGGACATGTCGGTCTATGACGATGCTGGGAGAAGTTATTGAAGAAGATTAGAGTATATCAGTTATACGAGATCCCCTACTTTGGAAAATATGATCCCTTATACCAATGGCTCATGAGCAGAGTACACGAAGACTTCTTCAATTTTACAAGACGCGGAGTAAGGATTTCAGCCGCGCTGATCTCCATAGTGACAGGGTTGAAGGCTACAAGTGAAGACCTCAAAGGGGACTTAACAGACAAGGCTACAATTTTGGAGACCAAGAGGGAGCTGGGGTACACCAAGGGTCCGTGTAGCATGCACATAGAAAAGCTAAAAAATTGCCTAGTTATACAGCAATCACGCAAACTTAAAAAAACTAAATGACCAAAAGTGGTCACAAGTGAACACCATGTGGCTGCACATTGCAAAGAAGATGTCTGAAGGGGTAGTATACAACATTTCAAATTACATTATGGAAACTATCATCAAAGAAGCACGTTCAGGAGGAAAGATCAATTTTGGGGCTATTCTGTTGTCTCTGGTATTCATGGAGATCGGGGTGCCCGATTGACCAAACGAGTCAAGCAAAGGGCTGAGAAGTGGTATGATAGGCTCCATGTGGCATTTGAAGAGGAATGGTACATCCCCAAAGAATTGCCTTCGGTGGTGGGTAAGGCAGTACAATTTGTAGTATACCAACATTTTTGCATCGCGTGATTTGCGATGAAGGACGGGGCTTGGAGCCCATGGTGCAAACCGTCGTATGCCTTCACAATGAGGAATTTTTAGGCATTGGTTCACAAGTTCTCAGATGCGCGCCGCCTAATATTTAATGCAGACAAGGTAGACTATGACTACCACACATTGAGGAATAAGTATGGATATCCGTGGACGTAATGCATATATTGAAAGGCTCATTTATGATCAGTAAAAAGCATGTAGCTAATAATAGCATGCGACCTATTTCAGGATTCGATAAGCGGTGAAGGGAAATTCCCACCCTTATAAATATGTAGTGAACTACGTAGTAGAGGATATACGTGGATGAGTAGAGAGATATAGATATAGGTATGTATGTATGTGTGCAAGACTGGACTATTGTATCATATATGTGCGTGTATGGGCATAAAATGCCATTACTGTAAGAAGCTTCTGTGTAATTGTCATATTTAATATAATGGAGGATATTGGTTGAATCTACGTGTTAGTTCTGGGTGTATTTGGATCTAGTATGTTCTTGATTTCATCATGGTTAATACTTAATTCTATTCCCCTTTAGAAATAGGTCTGGCATGCTCTGTAGAATTATGTATTAATAATGGAACCACGTGTATTAAGTCTTCATCATGCTAACATCCTACAAAAGCAACCCTAAAGAGGGACCACGTACCTTTGCCTGCACGCCGTGGGTTCAGTGCTCAGTCTATGTTGAGTGATGTGCCAGCCGAACCTAGGGTCTTACCGGTGAATTCTAGACTACATCACACATTTGACCCAAGTAGGTCACCTAGCAAAAAAACTCATTTCATGCACCAAAATTCCAAAAATCCTTGCATTGGGATGAAAAAATTCTCCTAATCCCAAAAACCAATTTTTTTAAAGCTCTAAACTTCATAACATGTGTTTATAATAATATTTAAACATCATATATGGTCACAATTTATCTCATCCAATCATATTATTTCATTTATCGGGCCTAGCCCTTTACAATTCTCAAAACAGCTTGTTTCCTTCACCCTTCAAAGACCCGAAAACTTCATAATGCCACCAAATGGCTTCTACTAAACCAAAAAAATCATTTTACCACTAAAAATAAATGGAAAAACCTTTATAACACTTCTAAGTAAGTTATAATTCATGAAACATCTTTCACTTCAAACCACAGAAAGATTTGCCTTCACCAAATCAACCTACCAAAAATATGTTTCCAAAGGTTAGCTCATAAAATAATTTATACATGCATTAAAGACTTAAAAATAGATTCATTAGATGCAAAATTCATCCCTATTCACTCTCCAAGTGATAGGAAACATCACCCAATCCATCTCATGCTTCAAGTAACCTCAAAATTGCATCAAAATAGATCTTGTCCTGAACTGCCAAAAACCTTCTTGCTGAAATAACACCCTAGAAACCCTATCAAATCACTTCAACATGAGTAAATCCATATGTCACTTTAAATATCTCTGATTCTATTTTCCAACACAACTTGAATCATCTCAAAATTCAACCTGTATCTCAAGTTATAGCCATTTCACTTAACCCTTCTCTTTGAGATCCCAAAAGCGCCCTTTGACTACCAACTTGTTTTGTCCTCAAAACACCATCAACTTGCATATTTATGTCTTGAAACTTCATGGATATCAATAAAACCTTCCATTCATCATGCCACATCAATTTTGCATGCTACTCCTTTGGACCATCTTTCTTTATATCCTTCTTTCCCAAAACCTATTATTTTTAGGTGGGGCCCACATACCACCATGACCTTAACCATACATTTATGGAAATCCTAAGGAGTCCTATACAACATCCAATCATAAATTTTTCATTACCAATCAAAACTGGGTTAGTATACTTCATCTTTTGCAAACTACTCCTACCTAGGGTTTAACTAGGGTTTACACCACTTTACCTTCAAAACATTCTTTCATAAAAATGTGACGATCAACTGACCTGATTATTTTTGTAAAACCTTATAATATGACCATATAAACATCCCTGAAATACACAGGGTCCCGTGTAAATCACACAATTCACAATGAGCATCTGAAGTTGCACTTCGAGTTGGATTTTGCCTTGTTTTAGACTTTGTCTCACATAAACTATCATATCTAGGAAAAATACACCTCATGGGAACCTTAAAATTTTCTGAGAGCACTATGAATCATCCCTCTAACATCTTAAATCATCATAACATAAATTCCATAGCCCAATCTCTCTATTCATTAAGACTTACATATGCATGCATGATAGATCCTCATAATAACAACTAGGGCCAACTGAAATAATGCAAGAACTGAACAAGAAACCTCTGAAAATGGCCCAAACATACCTCATATGACATGACAAACCTTATTTCATGCATCCATGATCTCAAATGGCTCCAATCCACTATGTCACACCTCATAGCTAGCATACTTGCTCCTAATGAGCACCTGTAACATGGAGAATCACCTGTACATGCACTTTGCCACTGTTGTGAGTGCTCAAGCACCCTCAAATCATGTTATCCAACATATCAACATGCTTCCCAATCCATCAAGATTCTCACACTGGCAAGCTACACCTCTTAGGCACTTGTATGGGCTTGAAAAAGCAAACATGCATCATGAATCCCATCAGAAGAAATGATAACCATATGAACCAACATGTTAGCACCATGAACAACATCATAACATCATCCTACAACATCCAATTTTTCATTAATGTGGTTTTGCATCAATGACAACACCTACTAGGACACCATGCCAACAATCTCCCCTTTGTCATTGATGGAAAACACCCTAAACTTCTCCCCCTTTTTACATTAATGACAAATACATACATGTATCTTACCTCATTCATCTTATTCAGCTTCATACCTCCATGCTTTGGTTAGAAACATCAACCAAAGATCTCAATTTTCTCCATTTTCTTGATTTCCTTCAAAAATCTTATTCTTGCCTTCATTTTAGGTGTGCAAGCACCATTCTCCCTACCCGGAAAAGGTATCTCTAGCATCCGATCATGTTAGTAAAGCATAAATGAAGCATAATTTCATATGATTTGGAGCAAAAACATCAATTTCCACCATCTCGGGCATGCAAATTAAGCATTTTCTCCATGATCCCTATTTTGTCCCTCATGTAGCTTATCGCAAAATGACTATAACCTAATGCAAACTCTCCATGAGCATGTCAATCAATGATAAACAAGAGCAAAAATGCCTTCTATTCTATTATTCCTTGATCAACTTGCCTATCTCAGTACAAAAGACTTGTTTCAATATCATGTTTCTTGTCATAAACACATCTTGAGATCACAGTTTCTGAATAGGCTCATCAGTAGATTTGGAACATATTTTGACAATCTCCCTCACATCACGCACATCATGGCAAGGCATGCCAAGGATCCCCTTGGACTTGGAGCAACCATATCTAGCCTATAGACACAAATTTGAACACCATGCCTTGCTATGTTGGTAAGAAACCACCTTAGACTTTAAGACATTTTCCTAAACCACCTCCTTAGTGCTTGAAAGTCCTAATGAATCAAATAGTGCAGTCAAGGGCCAAAACCAATTGCTTGATGAAGTAAATACCCAAAACATACCTTGTTTGTCTAGAAAACATCCTTCTAGAAGCAAAGATACTAGCTCCCCCGATTAAGCTATGAAATGCACTACCTCTAGTAATTGAGCAATATTAGAGATCATTGTATCACCGTTTAACCAATTAAGAGAAGCTACTTAGCCTTCATGACTAACACAAATTAAGAAATCCACATCTCACCTTCTTTAGCATATGAAAGCTTCTAAGAATAACCTTGTAAATTAAACCATGAACTCCCATTTTAAATAGACTCTTCATATTCTTGAACAACATTCTTATTCCCGTAGAAACAACTTTTCGACCTCTCTCACAAATTTTCCGAGGTTATATATACCGACAGATCATGTAATTTTTTCTCTTATCATACCCGATCATTTAGAACCATTGTTTTCACCTCTAAGAGTTTACACAAGCATTTTCACTAACCTCGTGGAGGTTAAGACCAGACAAGAACATGGTATTAATTGACCTTTAAGAGCTAATTACCTCATACTTTCTTCTAAAACTACATATGTTCTTTGTTCTCTCTTAATCGCCCCGATCTTTATTTTATAGCCTTGAGGTAGTCCTTCTTTGCTGATGGTAGTCATGTTGCTATAGATATACATCTTGAAATTCATATTCTCCTACCTGAAACTTCACCATTTGAATGCCTTCACCCAGCTACTTTGCCTTTTTTATTTAGCTCCTTCTATTAATAGACAAAATCATAATGTCCAAGCACATGAATTCCAATCAAGTCAGATGTGATCATTCAAATCTAAGTAAACAATAGTAGTAATACAATCAAGGTTTACATACCTCATCATAAGAAGCCTGATGTAATACATTTTCACAATCACTTATTGAATCTGGTAAGAACATATTGTGACACTTATACAGTGAGAGCTATAATCAATGAACCTTTTAGACTTAGACCAATCAACGAGAAAGCAAAGTATAGAAATAGAATCCCATTAACAATGAGACACAACAAGTTCAATCAATAGAATACAAATCACATTGTCCCAACATGCTACGGAAATGTATTCACATTTATACTATGCTAGCAAATGAACAAAATGTAAGCCTAGAGTAGGAGTATGCTAGAAACCACCACTCTTAACACAACAAATTGATAAAACAACGTGGGTGTTACATATATTAAGTCAAGCATGTGCTTAAGGGAGAGGAAAAAATTGGTGAGTAGAAAGCAATCAATTAACTTATTTTTGTTAGGGTGGGATATATTTTATTCCCGCACAAATAAAGACATTACTTATTTATATTCGTATATTCCTTAAATGTTAAGGTTGTTGGCATGGTGTCCCAAAGAGGTGTTATCATTGATAAAAACCACATTAATGACAAAGTGGTTGTTGTAGGATGATGTTATGATGTTTTTATGGTGCTAACATGTTTTTTAATATGGTTATTAGTTGCTATAATGGGATTCATTGATGCATGTTTTCTTTAGCAAGCCCATACAGTGCCTAACAGTGTAGCTTGACAGTGTGAGCAAAATCTAGCTCAAAGTGCAACTTCAGATGCTCGTGAATTGTATGTTTTGCATGGGACCTTGAAGCTTTCAAATATGTTTTTATGGTAATTTTATAAGGTTTCACAAAAATAATCAGGTCAGTTGATCGTCACATTTTTATGAACGAATCTTAAGAAGGTAAAGTGGTCTAAAACCCTAGTTAAACCCTAACTAGGAGCAATTTGCAAAAGATGAAGTATACTGACCCATTTTTTATTATTAATTAAAAAGTGATGATTTTATGTTTTAGAGGACTCCTTAGTATTTCCATAAATGTATGGTTAAGGTCATGGTGAAATGTGGGCCCCACCTTAAAATAGCAGTTTCTAGGAAAGAAGGATATAGAGAAAGATGGTCCAAAGGAGTAGCATTCCAAATTGATGTGGCATGATGAATGGAAGGTTTTATTTATGTCCATTAATTTTAAGGACATAACTATGTAGGTTGATGGTGTTTTGAGGACCAAACAGGTTGATTGGTCAAAGGGCAATTTTGGGATCTCAAAGAGTAGGTTTCATGAAATGGATATAACTTGATCTCGAATGTTGAATTTTGAGATTATTAAAGTTGTGTTTGAAATCAGACTCAGATATATTTCCATAGATATATGATTTGCCTCATGATGAGGTAATTTGATAGGGTTTCTAAGGAATTATTTCATAAAGAAGGTTTTTGGCAGCTTTAGGACAGATATGTTTTCGTATAATTGTGAGGTTGCTTGAAGCATGAGATGGATTGGATGATGCTTCCTATCACCAAGAGAGTAAAGAGGATGAATTTTGCATCCAATAAATCTATTTAAAATTATTGAATGAATGTATAAATTATTTTATGAGCTAACCTTTGGAAATATAGCTTTTGGAAGGTTGATTTGGTGAAGGCAAATATTTTTGTGGTTTGAAGTGAAGGATGTTTCATGACTTATAACTTACTTATAAGTGTTATACATGTTCTGAAATTTATTTTGAGTGGTCACATGGAATGTTTTGGTTTATTAGAATCCATTTGGTGGCATTATTAAGTTTCTAGGGTGTTGAAGGGTGAAGGAAACAACTGTTTTGAGAATTGTAAAGGGAATGGGCCCAATAAATGAAATAATTTGATTGGTTGAGATAAATTGTGACCATATATGATGTTTAAATTTTATTTTAAACACATTTAATGAATTTTAGAGCTTTAAAAAATTGGTTTTTAGGATTAGCGAGAATTTTGTCATCCCAATGCAAGGGTTTTTGAGATTTTTGGTGCATGAAATAAGGTTTTTTTGCTAGGCTGACCTACTTGGGTCAAATGTGACTATTGTAATGGATGTTATTGAATGTTATAAGAATTTATGGGTCAAATTCATCATGAGGGACTGACCTCCTTTGAATTTGAACCAAGGAAAGGCTATAAAAAGGAGTTTTGGGGTACAATGGACTAGCTTTTTGAAACCCTTTTTATCTTCTTTTGAAGAACCCTTTTGCTGCAAAGAAAAACCTTTGGGCCTATTCCAAAACACCTAGAATCTTATTATAGGATAGCTGTTGGTTGAGTTTTCATGAGGATAATTTGAACCAAGTGCAAAGGTGGTGTTGTTTCTTTGAGAGCGAGTTGGAGGAGGGGAAACTTGAAGTGCTTGAGTTTGGATGCTATCTCATAACACACTAATGTTATTTTTAGGTATATAAGGATTTTTCAGATCTAATCTTGAAGGTTGAATACATTCTCACAGTTCTATCTCATCATATATATCCATTAGATATTGATTATATTCATATAACTTTATTGTATCTTGCGGATCATTGTTGAAGACGTTATTTTGTGTGATCTGATTTCAGCATCTACATAAGTGTGTGGATCTGATTTTATTATTCATATATGTGTGTTTGAGATCATGTTATGTTCCTTGCATTAAGTTTACTTCATTTGAGAAGGTTATATGTTTTAATGTGTTGCATATGAGCATGTGTGGTTAGGGTTTGAAGCACAAGTGTTGAAAAGTTTTATTGGGGACTGATTCACTCCCCTCTCAGTCCTTGTCACCTCCAAAAATTGGTATCAGAGAAGGCCCTTGGAAGTAGCCTAACAAGCTAGAGGGAGATATTTGGTGACAAGATGGCACCTGCAGATTTGGAGACTATTTAGAGTAATACCTTCTTGATAAGGAAATGGGTAGGTGAGCATGGTGATAAGATCAACAAGATGTCTAAAACTCATGATGAGATTATCAAAGTCATGAAATCTCAAGTTTAAGAGGCCCTAGCTGAGTTGAAAATCAAGAGAGAAGAATGTCTCAAACATGAAGCTGAAAGAGAAGAAATAGTCAAGGTCCTAACAAAGCAACTTGAGGAGACACAAGATGAGTGAAGATCAAGAGGAAAGAAATAGATGATTTGAAGAAAGATATAGGCACCATGACAAGCAAGGTACTATCTTTTCAAGGAAGTTCTGAAAATCTAAGTAAGATGTTGGAAAATCAAAAGGCCTATGGTGATAGGACATGCCTAGGCTTCAATGAGGGCTCATCCAAATCAGAAAATAATGAAGAAGAGTCAAGTCAAGGATCAAATGAAAGAAGGCAGCCAAGCAAGGGAGAAATTTCAAGGCTTCCACCTCCTATAAGATCACCTATCGGCAACTAAGTGCATATAGGTATGGTGTTTTTCATGGTAACTGTTATAAATGTGGTGATTATGGACATAAGGCTAGTTATTGCAATCCTAAGGATGATGGAAAAGGAAAGGAACATTGTGAAGGAAAGAAGGAAGAGGAATGTCAAGACAAAAAGGAGCAAAAGGTAGGTCAAAGATATGGAGTTGAATGTTATCATTGCAAAGAAAAGGGACATCTTGCAAAATATTGCAAAAATGAGCCATCAAACACTAAGAGGTATGTAAGCAAGTTTAATGGGTATTGTTATGCTTGTAATGGATATGGACATAGAGCTTATGAATGCAAAGGAAGGAAAGTGGAATGTTTTAGGTGCCACAAGATAGGGCACATTGCAAGGTTTTGTAATGTAGGTCAGTTGAAGAAAGAAACTCAAAGACCCAAGCCATAAGCTCAAGCATACAAAAGAAAGGATTAAACTAGTCAAAGTGCTAAAGAAGAATCCAAGGATGTGACTGAGATAAAGGAGGGATTTGCTGCAACAAATGAGAAATCAAATAAAGAGGAGACAATCAAGGTCCAAGAAGAGGGTTTGAAACCTACTTAGGTCTCTCATCAAGCTCCTCCATGGTGATACTAGGCTTCATTGAGGTGTATAGGTGAAAAAGAAGCTTTGAAGTGAGAGGGAGTTGTCTTGGTCAGTGTATGTGTGTCTTATTGTTGATGATAAGGTATGTCATTCAATGGCTTTAAGTATGTTTCCATGTTTCGTTTTGAGTATTCTTGTGTGAAAAATCATGATCTCAATTGTGTGTCTCTTAAGTAGCTCATGTGGGTGCTAGTTTGGTCGGTACTATTCTATTCATGATGAAGTTGTCTAAGTCGAGTTATAGTTGTGTCTCATGGTCATAAGGAGTATGTAAGTGTTAGTGAACTCATGAAGCATGGCTTATAGTCATTAAGTCTCTCTTTAAATGTATTTGAAAGTGAATATGATATGTGAGAAGCTTTTTGTCTAAAGGACATTCATGAGTTGTAATGACATAGGTAATAGTCCATAAGGTCTTAAATCATCTTGCTCAATAGTATTTGTGTCTAAATCTTGTCTATATTGTTTCATTGGTCTGTGATGGTCTACTCTGCCATGTATGAGTCATAAGATGATTATGTGAAGTTGTCATGAGATTGCAATGGTTCTAGTAGTTGTGTCTTAATGTATTTCATGTGTAATATGTCACAAGTCTTGTAATTACATAGAAAAAGATGTCTATCATTCAAATCAAGAGTGTTATTAGTCCTTAAGGGTCTGTGGTTGAGTCTAAGTCTATAAAATTCTCTTGTGCCCCTATAAATGGAGTTTCTCGGGCATCCGCAACTCGGTTGGAGTACTCTCGGGAAAGTTTTGAAGATGGTCTAAGGTGATCAAGCCTACTTGATCAACTTGACCTCAAGAAGGTTGACTATGACAGTGATATGGAAATAAGTGCACTATTTGCAAGCAAAAAGAGGGCTATGTGTATGTATCATGCTAATTCATGACTTCGATATGATGGAGAAGGTTTCCCCTATGCTTAAAGATGTTGATATAAGGAGAGTTTACTTGTGTGGAATGAGCCAAATTACATAAAAATGTTAGTTCACCGTACTTGACTAAGTTTACACAAATACCTTAAAGCGGTATGCATGGAAAATAATTTTGAAGGCTCATATGATGGATTTTTATCTAAATTTTTACACTAATCATATAGACACTCCGGGAAAGCAAAGTGGTACAAGTTTGAAGCTTCGTAAATATGATCTTTCATTTGTTCATGATAGAGTTGAGAAGTTTATTCATTGTGCAGATTGCGCTTGAGGGTTTGAAAGTTAAAACCCTCATGACTCGATACATGTACTCTCAAGATAATGATGGTACATTAAATATATGAGATGTGAAGTCTCATGTTACTTTGCAAGAATGTATGCACATGTATGATCTTGTGTCTAGCTTGGAGAAGTGTGTGAAGTTCACCATGACCTTGTGTGAAGGGTTTCATAGTATACCTTTTTTTTAGACTGTAATAGAGGTCATTATAGTAAGAAAGTGTAAAACTAGAAGCAACATGACCATTCTACCTAGAAGGAATTGATTTGAGTCTAATTCAAGCCTATTTATGACCTTTTAGAGCTCTCAAATCTACAATAGTCGAGTAATGGTGATATCTTCGATGAGGCATGTTGAAAGAACAACAAATCCAAATTATCATGATGTTTTAGGCATAGTGTAAGTATATGAAGTTGAACAATGGTCCGAGTCTATATTATTAAGGGTATGCATCAGGTTGAGAAGAGAGAAGACTGTATAAGATTTAATCATGTCTAAGAAGACCAAGATATCATGTTATAAGTGAAAAGAAGAGTCTCAAATCAAGCTACGAGCTTCAAGTAGATGGTGTACCTTTTCATGATGGTGTCATAGTCTCGGGATACTTTTTGAAGGTTGTTTGATGGACTTATTTTGAGAATAAACAATGCAATAAACCAGACTCCATGATGTGCAAGGATGATGCAGTTCTCCTTGAGTATGAAAATCAAGATTACAAAAGAAAATATAAAGATTAATTATCTTAGGTGATGATCATCATATCAAAAAGCATTCAAATGGTGAAGTTTCGGTAGGAGAATATGAATTTCAAGATGTCTAGTTATAGCAAAGATGACTACCATTAGCTATAGGTAGCTACATTTTGTTATAGGTAGGCATGATGCTAATTAGTGTGATGATCATATTATTAAAAGGCATGAACTTTGAATAAGAGGGTGTATAATGCTAGTGTAAGATTATTATTTTGATTCGGTATTGAAATTTTAAGCACTAATACTCAAAGCTTAGGTAAGGCTAAGCTTAGTTGTTATATTAAAAAAATTAATATATCCTATTTATGTGGAAGGTCCTAACGTTACTATCCTTTAATCATATCTTATAAACCAAACCTGAATAATATAAGGAACCTAATCATGTATCAAGCTAACATTTATGGGTCAAAATTTATTAAAGCTTAAGCTTATGTTAAATAAGACCCGTGAATGATTTTGAAGGACCTAAGGCAAGTACTAAACTATGGTTTACGAGTTCGAATTTTTGGGGCCTATTTGACATAGGGTGAGTAGTCACCAACTCCCCTCATAGCTTTTATTGGAAATGACATTGATGGGGAATTTAATGTCCACCACCAGCAAATTGCAAAGGAATCAACCAAATTTAGAGGTATGCACTAAGGTAATGGTTAACAATTTGCATGTAGATGTTGAAGTGAAGTTTGAGTCACCGCTAAATTTAAAAAGTTAGTAAGTTGGTGGCGTGAGTCTAGAGGGAACTGCCACCACCCTATCATGCATTAATGGTATCGAAACTACCCCACAACCTTGGGGGAAACATCAAGTGGTTTTGGGGAAAACACGTCAATTGGGTTATTATTGTTGTTTTGCATGTTTGAAGTTTTTCTTGAGCTCGGCATGCTCAAAGCTTGCATTAATTTTGGGTTCACCGTCTGCTTGATATTGCATGTTATTCTTAACTAAGAGTGGTGATATTTTTGGGAAGCATTGATTTATGGGTTTGATATATTTCATGGAGAATATTAGAGGTTCTCACTTGCTGTGGAATCAATGTTTCGAGTTGGGTTTGCAAAGAAGTGATTGGAAAAGAAGGAAAAAGGAGAGTGTCACATTACCGAGGCACGATGATCTCTCTCTCTCTCTCTCTCTCTCTCTCTCTCTATGATTTTCTCCATTTATTATTTTCGTAAATCAAATCCTTGCACTATTGATATTGTGGAAATGAGTTCCTTGGAATTATTTGTGTTTAAGTTATTATCGTTATTTTTTTCACGAGATCTTTGTCACGTATTTGACATATCTCGAGACTTGTATTTATATAAGTAATACCTAGAAGGATATGGGTGTCAAATTATATATATTAATATATGCACAAATTGAATCTAGGTTTTATCATTTTATTTCTTGCTTGGTGTGTTAAACAGAAATAGTTTTGGAAACATTGTATTTATGTTCATACTATCGATATCTAAATTTGGGTATGATTTAAGACTCTCGGAAGGTTACAATGTAGTATAGTGATTGTTGATTTTTCATTTGGTTGAATTCGGTGTGTTTCGATAGTTTTGGATGCGGGTATTATAATACCATATCCTTAAAATAACTAAGGCTATCCCTATATGGATCTCCCGATAGTAAGTAACCTATTGCATCCATGAATGTGTTATTTCATGGATTTATATTTATTTAAGCTCTTGTAAACCCATGGCCTATATTCTAAGAAAACCCCAATTATTTAGGTATATGTTAGCCTAATTGGTTACGTTGAATGAATATATATATATAATATACATGTATTCTTCTGTGAGCTAGGCTCGTATGATAATCATAGGTAGTCAAGTTTCGAGATTTTATTTCAGAATGTTGATTCGACCTAGAAAAGGTTTAAGGTTTACCTTTTACTTTAATTATGTGTATGAAATAATTGTGTTATCATAGAGGATCACTATTTTGACCTTATAAAGGTGATTGTTAATTACCTTTACTTTGGAGGTAGTCCTTTTATTGAGCATTATGTCGGATAGTCGAGTGTTTGTTGAACATAACAAAGTGGGATGTATGGATGTTGGGCTTTGGTTGATTTAAGGTAAATGGTAATTTACCTTAAAGTTGTCAAACTTGGTTACCTCCTACTCGATGAAATCACTAAGACCTTATTATTTTTAGTCAAATTTTTAAGTTGGTCATTTGATCTTCATCGGCATCCTTGCAAGAATAAGGAATTTTTATTCTTTGCTTTGTGATATATGATGATAAGTTTTGATGTTGATCTTGAAGGTTTGTATAAGATATATTTACCCGGATATGGAGTAAAATAAATATTACCTTAAGATGTTGGATATATGTGAGTGACTAAACATTATTCGATACTTATACAAGTTATTGGGGATTATATAGTATCATATAACTATTGTACTTAATATATAAGTTTATAAATAATGGTTGATGATAAGCTGAATTGCATTTTGTTACTCATACTTAGGTAAATGGATTCAAAGGAAGATTACTAGTAATATGAATGCCAAGTGTTTATATTGATACGTTACAGTTGTAGTATTGTGTTCTTGTAAGTAAGTTTTATCATTTATTTTAATGCAACATTTCATTTATGGAAATATTGAATGACATAAATCATTAATTGGGAGATAAGTCTTATCATGTCAATTCTTTAGAGTTGACCATTGCTAACATTTTGTAGATGGAATACTTTAAGTCTAAAAGGCGATTGAAGTTGAAAGAAATTATTTGTTCAATTTGAATGATAAAAGTTGCATTGTATTAAATTGTGAATTTAGTGAAATATTGTTGTCCCGCTTATTTGATTGAGAGGTGAAGTTAGCCCATTTTGTTTGTATCTTATTCGGAGGAATTGAATAAGATGTATACTTTTATTAATTAAGTCTTGATCGCATCAAAAAATTGTATGGAAGGTTCCTTTATCTTAACTCTGTTTGGCATGATTGGAAACTTATAAGGATCAATATAATACATTAATATATGAAATAATTTGATGTATTAAAAGAATGATACATGCTTGTTGCATTATTAGTGGTTTTATTGGATTCGATTATGTTGTTGTGATTTGGAAATAAATACGGTACATAATTACTAAATGATATATGTGAAATTTAAGTTACAAATGCTTGACTCATATGAATATGGATTGTTGTTTAGTAATTGTAATTGATCCTATTAAGTGTTGTTCTAGACTTAATACATTACTTGTGTAAACGGATTAAAAATAAAAGAGCTGCATAATAGGTAATAGTGCGGTAGGATGATTTAAATTTGTAACTAGTAAACATTATGATCATGCTTTGAGATGACTCTAAACATGCAATTGAGATGCGTGGATCCCTTCTTTAGATCTTTAGGTATGAATTCTATCGAAATGGGAGTACCTCCGAAACCTAGGAATTAATATGTCTTAACTTAATCAAATTACCTTAACTCATTAAGATACGGTGTTTCAATTAGCGAAACTCAAAGCCATCTCGCTTATGGCCGCTGCTATGTAGTATCCAGATAATGACTTAGATCATTATATGGCTACTGCGCAGAGCAGCTTTCTAGCCGAGTTATCTCATCGAGATCCTCTAATTGTGATGGTTGTAAAGCTTTAAGATTCAAGTATGTTATAGGTATGAATGCGGATTGTACTACATGGTTAGGTACTCGATGTCATCTTATGATGACTACGGGAAAGGAAGCGGACTCACAATGATGCAAATAATTGCGGAGACACTTACTCTCCTTAATCATCCTAAGCCAACATAGTGGAACTTATCCTTGCAAGCTTATCCGAATTAGTGCCTTGACGCAACTTGTGAATGATTAATACTTAACTCTTTAGTCCTAATCCAGGATAACAGATTACCGGTGTTAAGGTGAAAGAAAAATTCCAAATGACGATTATGCCCTCATGGAACTAAACATGGAAAACATGACTTAAAATCTTGGCCAAGGTAACGCGAGTTGTTGATTGCATTGTCCCGATTTCATCTAGACCTAAAGCTAAAGGATATCAGATGGGTAATTAGTAACAGATGCCTATATATGCACTTTAGACTATAACACTTGTATGTCCTTGAATGAAAAAGGAAACCATGGTATACTTAGTATACATATTTTAATGAAATGGATATGAGGGATCGGTTTTAGTCTGACTCATACAGCTGCATAAGGTTAATTGTTATAGGATGGATTGACTAAGATGATATTGGTTCTAAATTAAATTAATTTATAACAATGAAATATGAGATATGAAATTAATATTATGTGATTTAAATGTGGGGTATTTAAATTAATGAAGCATAAACTAAAAGGAAAAAAAAAATCCATTGTATTAAAGTCTAAAAAAGAGGTTACATTTTGGTATCAAAGTTGAAGGTTTCACTCTTGAACCTATTGTGTCCATTCGCTAACCAAACTTAAATTCTTATCTAACAAAAATGGCTAGAGAACGTGCGCCAATAACCAACCCACGCGGGTGGTGAGGAAGCCACAACATAGAAATTAGATAAGATACTCATTGTCCTTCAAGACACATGGAATCGTATTGTTGTTCTTGAACAATAAGTGATGGGAAATGAATAGGTAACAATTTCAATAACAATGAGCAACCTTTAGAACACCCTAATCCACGAAAATAAAATGAAAGCTGAAAATCCCTTTGGAGGAAATAACAATAACGCAACAAATAATAATGTTGCAAATGTGACCCTGAATATAGTCAATGCAATGCAAATGCTAACGCACCAAATCACCCTGAAAATAAGAAGGCAACGTTGGCAGCTTAACTCACAAATGACATAAAAAGAATAAGTCCACCTAAATTTGATAGTACAACTCTTGGGGATGGGGCTGAGAATTGGCTTAGCAAAATGGAAAAATACTTCATCATAAGAAAAATTTTCGAAGAGACGAAGGTGGTTTGAGGAGCTTACTAGCTCTCTAATGAGGCATCCTCTTGGTGGGATAGCCACAAAGTTGATTTGAATGTAGATGAAGCTAGCATAACATGGGACCAATTCAAATCCTACTTTAGGCAACATTGGTTGCCTCAACTATATTATGACCAAAAGATGTCTGAATTTCAAACTCTGTCCCAAGGAAAGTTGACTGTCATAGAATATTAGGAGAAGTTTAAAAAACTTCTCAAGTATGTACCTGTGTACCAAGAGGATGAAAATTTCCGCATGTGTAAGTTCATAAGGGGACTAAACCCTGTAATTGGAGGAGAAGTTGATGTGCATGGGCCATCAACCATGGAATGAGTCTATGAAAAATAAATCAGGAAAGAACAGAAGTTAAAGGTAATTTCTACACACAAAGATGAGAAGAGAAAGAAAGTCTTTAACTCACCCTCACCCCTTGCACCTAAGAAGGTGGGATGGAATAAATTTGTAAGCAAAAACTGAGCTGACACTAATAATAGAAAGAAATTCACAATATAAAATCTCGTTACAAATTTTAAAAATAATGGACAGAAAACAAATGGACATAACAAGTAATTACAAACTGAAAATAAATTTGAGCAAAGGAAAGGACTTGTTGGGGTTGTTATCTGTGTGGTCGTCGGATCACTACGTAAGTTATTTCCCAAAAAGGAAGAAGGACATCAATCAATAACATAAAATGCACGCTGCAAAGAGCCGATAAACAAGCTAAAAAGTAAGCAACACCTATTGAAGTACTAGGTAAGTTGTTTGGATTACCTGTGACTATCTTATTTGATACTAGTGCTACTAAATGTTTCATTTCTAGTAAGCTATCATATAAACTAAAAATAATGGTTGGATATATGAAAAGATCATGGACTCATCCCAATACGGGAACAATGTTTTTATTGATAAACGCTTTTGATCGGAGCTATGAACCGGAGGGTTTCCTGGGACCCCACCCATTACAGCCAATGTCCTGAGACAAGATATTATAATTTTTCCAACCTGCATCACGACTCAAGTGAGCTGCGCAACGACAATGAAATTTCTACCACCGCCATTTTTAGAGCCACCAGCCGCCTCGAATGCCAATGCTGATGATGCAAAGTCCGCCACCGCCGAGAATAACCGCCAGTCGTAACCACCGGTGATGCAACATCTGCCACCACCGATAACCACCCCGAAGGGATCGCACCTAGCGGGATTTGAACCTGGGTGGATCCGGACACAACCGTCTATCTTAACCAATCCACCCAAACCCCATTGGCAATACAGGAACAATGTTATTTACACAGTTGATCAATGTTTATTTAGTGCAACATTAGAGCTACCAAGTTTCACCACTGAAGTAGACTTATATGTAGCACCCTTAGGCTCGTATGACATAATAATAGGTGTGAATTGGCTAACCCAACATAAAGAAAATGTAGATTGTTATGAAAAATGAATCATATGCTTAGATGATCTACGAAGAAAAAAATAGAAATACAGGGAGTAAAAAGAGAATTTTCAGTTAGGCAAATTTCAGCCATGCAACTCAAAAAGGCTAAAAATAAAGGTTACATGCTTTTTGCTATAAAAATTTCAGAATCAACTAAAGAGGGTAAGATTTATGTGGAATATCATCCACTACTATGTGAGTACAACAATGTCTTTTTCTCGGAAGAACTACCCATCTTCCGTGTAAAAGAGAATTTGACTTCACTATTGATATCAAGCCTGGAACCGAGCCGACTCTTCTAAGGCTCCTTACCAAATGACTACTACTGAACTTGTTGAACTTAAGGCACAATTGCATGAAATTTTATCAAAAGGATTGATAAGAATGAGTGTCTCACCTTGGGGAGCACCGGTTATTTTTGTCAAAAATAAAGATGGAACACTCAGATTATGTATTGATTATAGAATGCTCAACAAAGCAACAATCAATAATAGGTACCCTCTTCCAAGGATTAACGATCTATTTGATCATACATGTGGTGCATCAGTTTACTCTAAGATCGATCTGTGGTGTGGGTACCATCAACTATGAATAAAATAAGAAGACATACATAAAACTACCTTTAGAACAAGATATGGACACTTTGAGTTCATTGTATTACCTTTTGGTTTAACTAATGCTCCACCACTTTTATGAATCTAATGAACAATATCTTTTAAGAATACTTGGACAAATTTGTGCTTGTATTCTTGGACGATATTCTCATTTATTCAAAAAGCGTTGAAGAGCATAATGAACATCTAAGGATTGTACTTGAGGTATTAAGAAAAAGAAAACTTTATGGAAAGTTGTCAAAATGTTCATTTTATGAAAGTGAGGTGCAATACTTAGGCCATGTAATTAACAAAGATGGAATTTTTGTTGATCCATCTAAGATTACATCTATAATTGATTGGCCAACTCTGAAAAATGTGCATAAAGTAAGAAGCTTCATGGCACTAACTGGATACTACCGGAAGTTTGTAAAAGACTTCTCAAAAATACTACCCCAATCACTTCACTTCAGAAAAAGGATAAGAGATTTGTTTGGAATGATAAATGTGAAAGTGCATTTAAATTGTTGAAAGAAAAACTAACTACGACATTTGTTTTAATGGTTTCAGATCCTAATGGGAACTTCACAGTTGTAACAGATGCCTCCGGTGAGGGGTTAGGGGGTATTTTGTTGCAAAATGATCATGTGATTACATACAAAAGTAGAAAACTCAAAGTACACGATCTAAACTATGTTTCCCATGACTTGGAACTTGTTGCCATTGTACACTCTTTGCAAGTATGGAGGCATTATCTTTTAGGGAAGCCCTTTGAGCTAAAAATAGACCATCTCAGGCTGAAATATATCTTCACACAACCAAACTTGAATGCTAGAAAGTGAAGATGGTTAGAATTTTTGTCTCAATATGATTTTGATATCAGTTATATAAAAGGCAAAGAAAACATTGTGGCAGATGCACTAAGTTGTAGGAAGCACATTTCTGCCCTTATAACCTTGAGAACTCAATTTAGAGATGAGGTAAAGAAAGAAATGATAACATATTCTTATTATCAACAAGTCAAAACAACACTTGTTATAGATTCCAATGATAAGAGATACAAAGGATTCAGATTCGATAATGAAGGAGTCCTTAGGTATGAAAATTGGGTGTATGTACCCTTGGAAAATGAATTAAGGAAGAAAGTGATAACTAATTTCACAATGCTCCTTATTCTGGACATCTTGGAGTGATAAAAATGCTTGCTGATGTAAAACAACAATATTTTTGGAAAGGGATGAAAAAGGACATAGTTGATTATGTGTCTCATTGCTTAGAATGTCAGTGTGTAAAGGTTAAACATATGCACCCAATTGGATTGTTGTACCCTCACAACATTCCACAATATAAATGGCAAGTGATAAGCATGGATTTTGTTTAGGGGTTGCCAATGTCTAAAAATAAACATGATGTCATTTTGGTAGTAGTTGAAAAATTAACTTAAGTAGGCTCACTTTATTCTTGGGAATCTGAAAGATGATTCACCGTTTCTTGCAAAAATATTCATGCATGAGATCTTTAGGTTTCACAAAGTGTACATGAGCTAATAATTTCGATAGAGACAAAATAATGACTTCACATTTTTGGCAAACTTTAAATGCAAATTTAGGAATAAAACTGATTTCAACTCTACATATCATCCGTAAAAATAGATGGACAAACTGAAAGAGTAAATCCGATTATGGAAGACATTCTTAGGATGTACTACATGGATCAATAATACAAGTGGGAAGAATATCTCCCTTTGGTCAAATTTGCGTATAATAATACTTACCATTCCTCTCTAAAAATGGCACCTTTTGAAGCTTTGTATGGTCGAAAGTGTAAAAACTTGTTAGTTGGGACAATGTAGAGGACAGAGATGTAATAGGACCTAAAATGCTTACTGAAATGGAACAACAAGTAAAATTAATTTGAGAATGATTAAAATAAGCTTTTAGCGGGCAAAAAAGTTACCCAGATCTGAAAAGAGTCGATAGAAAATTTGAACTTGGTGACAAACCAAGCTGTCACCATGTTATGTTGGACCTTTTGAAATCATTGAAGTGATCAGCCCTGTGGCTTATCGATTAGCGTTGCCTCCCACATTGGCCAAGATGCATGATGTTTTTCATATTTCCTTTCTTAAAAGTATGTTTCAAATTTGTCGCATGTGTTAAATTGGAATTCTTTATAGGTCCAAGACTTAGGGGTCATCATGGTTGAACTCGTAAGGGTGTTGGAAACTTGCAAGTTACACTTGCGAAATAGAGACATTAGTCAATGCAAGGTCCAATGGGACCAATTTAATGAAGAAAGTGCAACTTGGGAGAATCTGGAAGACATAAAGATGCTTTTCCGCATCTGTTTTAGTAGAAAAACATATAGTTTTAATGACTTTATGATATTATATGATTTCTTTGAGTGGAAAACTACTTTTAATTTTATCGTTTCACGAAAAATTCAAAAGTGTTGAATATAACCAACATAAAGTTGTTTCAAAGTTCTAAAACTTGGTTTTTGCAAGTTGCAAAACTATAATATTTGGATTTAATTGTTGATTTAATAAGTATCTTACTATTTGGGTTGTTTAAATTATATTATTTTGGAATGAATCATTAGGACAATGATGCTTTTCGTGGGGAGTTATGTAACACCCCATGTTGTTTTATCATTTGTTATGTTAAGAGTGATTGTTTCGACATACTTCTACATTAGGCTTGCATTACGATCATTTTTTTCCATGGTATAAATGTGAATACATTGTCATAGTATGTTTGGAAAATGTGTTTTGTACTTTATTGATTGAACTGTTGTGTATCATTGTTAATGGGATTATGTTTCTATACTTTGCTTTCTCGTTGATTTGTCTAAGCCTAACAAGTTCATTGATTCTACCTCTCACATGTATAAGTGTCACAATATGTTCTTACCAGATTCAATAAGTGAATGTGAACATGTATTACATCAGCTTCTTATGACGAGGTATGTGAACCTTGATTGTATTACTACTATTGTTTACTTGGATTTGGATGATCACATCCGGCTTGATTATATTTCATGTGCTTGGACATTATGACCTTGTCTATTAATAGCAGGAGCTTAATAATATAGGCATTAGTGTGATGATCATATTATTAAAAGGCATGAAATTTGAATAAGATGGGGTATAATGCTAGTGTAAGATTATTATTTTGATTCGACATTGAAAGTTTGAGCACTAATAGTCAAAGCTTAGGTAAGGCTAAGCTTAGTTATTAAATTCAAATTTTTAATATATCTTAACTATGTGGAAGGTCCTAACGTTACTATCCTTTAATCATATCTTATAAACCAAACCCGAATATTATAAGGAACCTAATCATGTATCAAGCTAAGATTTAGGGGTCCAAATTTATTAAATCTTAGGCCTATGTTAAATAAGACTTGGGCATGATTTTGAAGGACCTAAGGCAAGTACTAAACTATGGTTTAGGGGTTCAAATTTTGGGGCCTATTTAACAAAGGGTGAGTAGTCACCCACTCCCCTCGTAACTTTTATTGGCATTGACATTGATGAGGGCGGTTAATGTCCACCGCGAGCAAGTGGCAAAGGAACTAACCAAATTTGGAGGTCTCGACTAATGTAATGGTTAATTGTTGACATGTAGATGTTTAAGTGAAGTTTGAATCACTGCTAAATTTAAAATTTTAGCAAGTTGATAGCATGAGTTTAGAGGGAACTACCACCACCCTGCCATGCATTAATGGTATCGAAACTACCCCACAACCTCAGGGGAAACATCAAGTGGTTTTGGGAAAAACAGTTGATTGGGTTGCTCTTATTGTTTTGTATGTTTGAATTTTTGCTTGAGCTCGCATGCTCGAAGATTGCATTAATTATGGGTTCACTTTATGTTTGATCTTTCATGTTATTCTTAACTAAGAGTGGTGATTTTTGGGAAGCATTGATTCATGGGTTTAATATATATCATGGATAATATTAAAGGTTTTTCCTTGCTATGGAATCAATCTTTTGAGCTGGATTTGCGAAGAAGAGCTTGGAAAAGAAGGAAAAAGGAGAGTGTCACTTTACTAGGCATGATGAGCTCTCTCTCTCTCTCTCTCACACACACACACACACAATGACTTACTCCATTTATTATTTCCATAAATCAAATCCTGGAAATGGGTTCCTTGGAATTATTTGTGTTTCTAGTTATTATCGTTATTTTTGTTTCACGATCTCTATCACACATTTGACATATTTGAGAATTGTATTTATACAAGTAATACCTGTATGGATATGGGTGTCGAATGATATATATTAATATATGTAAAAATCGAATCTGGGTTTTATCATTTTATTTCTTTCTTGGTGTGTTAAACAAAAATATTTTTGCAAACATTGTATTTATGTTCCTACTATCGATATTTGATTTTGCGTATGGTTGAAGATTGTCGGAAAGTTACATATAGTATAAAGACTATTGCTTTTTCATTTGGTTGAATGCAAGTGTGTTTCATAGTTTTGGATATGTGTATTATAATACCATATCCTTAGAATAACTAGGGATATCCCTATATGAATATCCCGATAGTAAGTAACCTACTTAATCGTAAATGTGTTATTTCATGGATTTATATTTATTTAAGCTCTTGTAAACCCGTGGCCTATATTCTAAGAAAACCCCAATTATTTGGGTGTCTATTAGCCTAATTGGTTACGTTGAATATGTATATTTTAAAGACGTATTCTTCCGTGAGCTAGGTTCGTATTATAATCATAGTAAAATTCAATTTTGAGCTTTTATTTCATAAGGTCGATTCGACATAGTAATGGTGTGAGGTTTACCTTTTTTAATTTTGTGTATGAAATAATTGTGTTATCATGGAGATCACATGCTCGACCTTATAAAGGTAATGGTTAGTTACCTTGACTCTAGGTGCAGTCCTTTTATTTAGCATTGTGTCGCTTAATCGGGTGTTTGTTGAACATAGCGAAAGGGGATGTATGGATGTTGGGATTTGGTTGATTTAATTTAAATGGTAATTTACCTTAAATTTGTCGAACTCGGTTACCTCTAGTCGATGAAATCATCAAGCCATTATTATTTTTAGTCAACTTTTTAAGTTGGTCATTTGAGCTTCAATCCTGGCATCCTTGCAAGAATAAGAAATTTTGTTATTGTCTTGTGATATATGATGATAAGTTTTGATGTTGATCTTGAAGGTTTGTATAAGATATATTTACCTAGATATTGAGTAAAATAAATATTACCTTAAGATGATGGATATATTTGAGTGACTAAACATTATTCGATACTTATACAAGTTATCGGGGATTATATAGTATCATATAACTATTGTACTTAATATATAAGTTTATAAATAATGGTTGATGATAAGTTGAATTGAATTTTGTTACTTGTACTTAGGTGAATGGATTCAAAGGAAGATTACCAGAATATGAATGCCAAGTGTTTATATTTCTATGTTACGATTATATTAGTGTGCTCTTGTAGAGTCGGTTTTATGATTTTTGTAATGCAACATTTCATTTATGGAAATATTGAATGGCATAAATCATTAATTGGGAGATAGGTCTTATCATGTCAATTCTTTCAAGTAGTTGTTGCTAACATTTCGCAGATGGAATACTTCAAGTCTGAAAGGTGATTGAAGTTAAAAGAAATTATTTGTTCAATTTGAATGATAAAATTTACATTGTATTACATTGTGAATTTAGCAAAATATTGGTGCCCCGCTTATTTGATTGAGAGGCGAAATTAGCCTATTTTATTTGTATCTTATTCGGAGAGGAATTGAATAAGATGTATACTTTTATTAATTAAGTCTTCATTGCATCAAAAAATTGTATGGAAGGTTCCTTTATCTTAACGATTGGCATGATTGAAACTTATAAGGATCAATATAATACATTAATATATGAAATAATTTGATGTATTAAAAGAATGATACATGTTTGTTGCATTATTAGTGGTTTTATTAGATTTTGATTATGTTGTTGTGTTTTGAAATAAATACAATACATAATTACTAAATGATATTTGTGGAATTTAAGTTATAAATGCTTGACTCATGTGAATATGGATTGTTGTTTAGTAATTATAATTTAACCTATTAAGTGTTGTTCTAGACTTAATACATTACTTGTGTAAACAGATTAAAATTAAAAAGATGTAGTAATAGTGCATTAGGATGGTTTAAACATGCAATTGAGATGTGTGGATCCCTTGTTTATATCTTTAGTTACGAATTCTATTGAAATGGGAGTACCTCGAAACCTAACAATTAATATGTCTTAACTTAATCAAATTACCTTAACTCATTAAGATATGATGTTCCAATTAGCGGAACTCGGTGAGCCATCTCACTATGGTCGTTGCTGTGTAGTATCCAAATAATGACTTAGGTCACTATATGGCTACTATGGAGTAGCTCTTATGCCGAGTTATCTCGTCAAGATCCTCTAATTGTGACGGTTATAAATCTTTAATATTCAAGTACATTATAGGTGTGAATGCGGATTGTACCGCATGGTTACGTGCCCGATGTTATCATATGATAACTACAGGAAAGGGAGTGGACTCTCAATGATGCAAATCATTGTGGAGATGTTTACTCTCCTTTAGTCATCCTAAGTCAAAATAGCGCAATTACCATTGCGGGATGATCCAAATTGGTGCCTTGACGTAACTTGTAAATGATTAATACTTAACTATCTAGTCCTAATCCAGATAACAAATTACAAGTGTAAGGGTGAAAGACGAATTCCAAATTATGATTATGTCGTCATGGAATTAAGTATGGAAAACATGACTTAAAACCTTGGCCAAGGTAACGTAAATTGTTGATTATGTTGTCCTGATTTCACCTAGACCTAAAGTTGTAGGATATCGGATGGGTAATCAATAACAGTTCCCAAATATGCACTTTAGACTGTAACACTTGTATGTCCTTGAATGAAAAAGGAAACCATGGTATACTTAGTATACGTATTTTAATGAAATGGATATGAGGGTCGATTTTAGTCGGCTCATACATCCGTATAAGGTTAATTGTTATAGGATGGATTGACTAAGATGATGTTGGTTCTAAATTAATTTAATTTAGAACAATGAAAATACGATATGAAATTAAGATTATGCTCTATTTAAATGCGGTGTATTTAAATTAGTGAAGCATAAACTAAAAGGAAAAAAATCCCTTATATTGAAGTCTAAAAAAAAGATTTTATTCTGATATACATTGAATATATAGTTGTAATTATGTCATTGAAATGTATGTGTTCAAAGGCAAAATTTACACATGTTTATTTAGTGTACATTTCATAGTTTTAGTGCATGTTGATAGTTTGTAGCTACACCTAAACACATTCAAACTTTGCAATCATTTTTCTCTTATCACTCTACATTCCTCTGTCATTTCTAACTACACACCACTCCTCCATTCAAAGTTGTCATTAATGACTAACATTTGTTCATAGCACTTGTTGAGATCTTCTAACTTGCGATAATGCCATTGGGAAACAAAACCAACATGTCTTGAGCAATTCATAATTGTTTCTTGTTCTATTTTGTTCTATGTTTCGAAATGCCAAGTGAGTCATGAGGTTGACTTTATTTTAATTGATTCTTTATGTTCTTCATGTGCTGAACACATTCACAGTAGCACTAGGATTCCATCTATATTTTCAATGTGTATTTAGTAATTTCAGTTTTTAATATGTAAAAAAATAAAAGTTTGAACATGTAAACAATGTTTGTCTATACATTGAATATATGTAAAGAATTTTCAATCGTTACATTGATTATCAATTAACATAAGGTAAATGGGGTTCTTATTTTAGTATTTGTTTGAATATATATTGGAATTACTAAACATAGATTGAATATATGGGTGTAATTTTCATTTTCAACTACATATGTTGAAATTGGTGTTGCTGCAAATGTGCTCATTGCTCCCCTGGTTCTTTTTTTTTTTGTAGATTCCCCATCGAAGAATATTTACAAAGGATTGTACTATTAGTAGGATAGAAGAGAATGTCACAACTATGTATTTTGACACCATTATCTACAATAAATCTTAAGGCTTCTTTCTACAAGTAAGGTCGTTTATGACCTTGCTTAAGCAATGAATTTTTTTCCTTTGTTGTCGTTATTCTAGAAAAAATGTACAAAAAAATAAAAATAATATAAGAAGATAATTCATGTTTATACACATTACCAAAAATTAAGCTTTTAAATTGATAGGATGGAATAAACTAAAAATATTTAGTCTAATGATGGGATGGAAAAACTAAAAAATTGCTTGCATATTTTCCCAAAAAACTACATAGATAAGTTCAGATCTTCTGCATGAAGGTTTTAACTTCTTACATTCCAACAAGTTTAAATTTATGGACACCACTCACATAATAAGGTAGCAAAATTCAATTAGATGTATTCCATGCTTCTAAATTGTACCAAGGCTGAATTCTTATTCATTTATGTCAAAGGTTTCACTTCATTTGTTGTTTTCTATTGTTTCATTCTCCATTTGGGGTATCATTGACATGTTGGTTGAGCTTGGTGATGGAATTTTGTATTGTTTGAATGACATTATTGCATTTGGCTAGAGGTATTGATATGCATGGGACTGGAAGTAGGATATTATTTTTATGTACTTGTTGAAGAAAATTACATATTACTTGCGTGAGCAAACTACATTTATGTTGTCGAAAATTGCATTGTTGATCTTTGAAGGAAATTACATTTGATTTGTAGAAGTAGATGTGTTCTGACTTTTTAATTGACCATATTTGGAAAATTCAAAGTGCAAATTTTGTAGAAATCCATCATAATTGGATGTTGTGAAGGCATAGGATTTTTCGAGATATAGCTCAATAGTCGCTTGCCTTTGCATTTCCTTTTATCCTCTCTTTCTCCCGTTGTAGCTTCTCATGTTCCTTTCTCTTTTTATTGTTATTTTTTATCTTGTCTTGTTCCCTCCTTTTCTTTTTAAGTTGTCTTTCAAGTTTGTTTTCTTCCCTTTTTCTTTTGCAATGATTTTGTTTTCCTTTCTCTCCTCGATTTTCTCTTTCTTTCTCACTTTCAACTACTCGAGTTCCTTCCCCTATGCTTCTTGCTCGTCAAGCATTTTAAAGTTGTCGATCGATGTGAGTATTTGTGGCTACCTACTCAACCTTAGAGTTATTTGTTTACACCTTCCTATCTCTCCTTAACCCTTTCAATTGGAAGCTTAATAAAGTTTTGCATTGACCCTCCGAATTGGTTTTATAATTCTACATTACATGATTATTTTGTCGTGCCTTGTACAAATATTTGTTAGCACCCCAAATCAGTAGCACCCAAATTGACTATCATCTCCATTTTGTCATTCATTACATTCTGCATAGTAGTGAACTATTCCACTTGGCATGTTAGGAGGGGATGACATGGAAAGTAAAATGTCCTCATTGGGAAGGTTGATTAGAATCCCCAAGTTTGTAGAACTTATTTCAACCATTCAAGTTGACTAAATAGTGTTGATATACTCATATCATCATTGGGTGTGACAGTTCTCATGTATTATGGGTTCTCGTGTATGTCTCACATAACTTGGTGTGTTCTTTCCAACTTGAACATGAAGTTCAACTTGTTTGCCTTGCCCAATATGACTTAAACATGTTCTCTTGTCTTGTTGATTTAACTATGTCACTTGTACCCCTAATTGTTGAATTTTATTAGCTTGTTGTTGTCTTGTTTCATCCTTTGTTTGTTGGATCTAATCATATTGTTGTTAGATTGTTTCTCCATTATCTATGATAAATTGTTCAATTTCATCTTTGTTATAACCAGCCATTTTCGTAGTGCTCTCCACAATTATTTCCTCCTTTGTTTGCTCAACATTGAATGCATCAATAAGGTGCATGGCATTGACCAATGCATCTCTATTTACAGAGGCCATATTCGAGTCCTCCTAAAACTAACTTTTTTATTCAATGAAATTAATGCTCTCTTAAAATTTGTGTTGCTAAGAGTTTCCAGCTTAGATTTTCTCACATCCACTTTGTGATGTTTGACCATCCATTTGGATTTCTCATCCTTGAAGTAAGTTTTAAATGGCAAAAAATGCTAACATCTAAAGGTTGTAGCATGTGGTTGGTGTGTGCAAAAATGTGAATAGATCTATGCCTAGTACTCTTGCCTCTTAGATTGTCTCATGCACCACGTGGATGTCGTCCCATCAAATATGATTAGATGTTTATTTAATGGAAAAACACCACCCGAAATTGATCTAACAAAGTGGTGCATCTAATTCAAAAATAATTCCTTTGTCATCCATGATTTTGTTGGGTTATCAATACACCAGGCACACAATTGGAAATGTAGTTAGAAAATTGTTGTTGCACTTTAAATAGGTAGAGCACGGTATATCATTCCTGTTGAATCAACACATTATAGTATTGTGATCAACTCTCTACTCTTTAGGAGTATGTGGGGTACACTTCTACTACCCATCTTTGTAATCACCCTCATCCCACAATTCCTACCAACTTACACACCAGTTTCATCACAGTTCCATATCCTTTGTGGTCCATATTGCTCAATTTTATACATTTGATCCAAGTTGTCATAAAATGCAGAAAATATGTCAGGCCTAAGCATAACTACCCTATCACGATCAAGGCCTTTTAAAGCCTTAAATACAAATTTATGTGCCTCTTTTTGAACCCTTACCACCAATATTTGTTGGGCATACCATTAGTGAATGGAGTAGTCCTTGTTTCACATATGTGTGCCACATGAGATTTTAATGAGTTTATTTTTAGATCATGACCCATATCAGACACATGTTGACAATATTATGAAATTTTAGACTCTTCTTTATATGTTAAAATGGTTGGGGACCTTTACATTTCGTAATTTTGATACCATTCAACCAATTTAATAATGAACCCACTGAGACACCCCACTTTTCTACAACATCCCTAATGGAATATCTATTCTCTTTAACATTTCTTGTTTTTCGAATGATGTGTGCAAATATCCAATCAGTTCTAAAGTAAACTTTTTAAGATGTTGTTGTGTGCTTTCCACTAACATTATCAGTTACCTCCATTTGTGGCGATAGTTTTAGCTCTATTTTATGATTTCGATTGGTCTAAAATTGTTGTGTTTGATTGGATTCATTAAATATTCTTCTCGATTCAAGTATATAATCAAGTTTGACACCACTTTTAGGGTCCATTCATGACTTCCTCCTTCTCACTCTTCTCTTGAATACCATGTTGTCTTGCAATTATTTCTGACAAAGTAAATGAATAACTCTTTGTAGAAATGTGTACAAATGGCCAAATTAACATGATTCAACATAGTTCATGCCAAATGGAAGATTAAATAAGAACATGCACTAAAAAAAATATATAATGAATATATATTTGTAATCCTCATATTGCTTTAGAATACTCATTGCAAGAAACATGCAAAGAAGAGATCAAACAATTATGGAAACAGGCTATCCAGATTATCAATGTTAAGAATTAAAGAATCATTTCTCTATTATATATATAATTAATGATTTGTATGATTTACTAAGAGATTAAGTGAACACTATCATTGGCATATGCTTATATGAGACTTCCTTGTGTTATCAATGAGCCATTGTGGACCTTATGCTCGTGCCATGATGAATGTTTGTGAATTGGGTATTTCAACCTTGTGGATTGTGATTATCGGAATCATTGCTCTATATGTATATGTATATGTATATGTATATGTGTATTTTTGTTATGTAAGATATAATTAACGCCTCGAATAGAAAAGTAAGGATCTAGGACCCAACCGAAATATTGTAAGGAATTTTGAAAGAAGTTTGAAGTATGCATATATTGGTTAACTTCCCCTTGGTTATCATTTGTGATCATTGGAGTTTTTGAGTCATTTGGAAGCTCCCATGCGCATTATGTGAAACTCTAGGTGGTTATTTGAAGATGAACGACTATTTTAATTAAAAATCAGATTTATTCATGGTGGTGTCGGCTATTTTTAACTCGAGATTGCAATTTTGTGGTTTCTTAGTTGTATGGTTGTTTAGCTTAAGATATGGTCAAGTTATTTTTAAATACGTGTGTTTTAAATTAGAAGTTGAATAATCTATAAAAACCCATTACGAGAATAGAAGTAAGGAATATATTTATGAATGTTTGTGGCAGTCATGTAGCTCATCTTGAAGCTAGAGCTAAAGGCAAGCAATATGGACATGATTTTGATTTCGTGCATGTTTAAAGGGTTTTCTTTCTTTATTCCTACATAGCCTCTTATGGGCATACATATAAAGATGTTTGCGAGCTTTTACAAGTATGGGTTTATCTTCACTTTATTATGTAGTTATAATTTGGGATGAAATGTGTAAATTTGTATGCGCGAATATGTTTTATATATCTCAAATACATATGCGATGCACACTGAGTATATGTGTATATATACCTATATTCTTGCTTAAAATAGGAATACAAATGTATATACACATATACATTTATAGATACTCATTTCAGTATGTGCATAAACTATTTTGGGGTTTACAATGTTGTTTTTCTTGAAACCATGTTATTTTGAATGCATTATATGTGGAAAAGAAAAAGGAATATGTTTGCTTGTCTAGATGACATCTTATGATAATTTCTATTGGTTGAATAATATTGTGGTTGTCTCTCTGATACTATTGTTATGGATATGTTGTAATGTGGAACAAAAAAATGAAACTCTCTCTCTTCTTAATTATGTTTTGGCCATGATGGCACTTGAATGAAATAAAGTGATTGGAAAATATTGTTTCTCTCTTCCCGCATTTGTTGGATGATTTGCACATAAGAGTTTATGCATGTTTATAGTAAGGATAATCTTGTCAATTTATCTTTGAGTTGACCCAATATCTTTGCGGTACTTGCTATAAAAATAAAAGAAGTGAATGTAGTTTTACCTTGAAGTATTCTAATAGCTACCTGAAAAGAAGAAAGGGAAAAATGATTTGTTGGACTTGTTTACATGCAAAAAAATATATTGTAGAGTGATATGCTTATTTTAGAAGATTGTTTGATGAATTACCCAACACGAAAAGGCTAAATATATTTGTACTTATTTGGCTTACAAAATGAAATTGCTATTGTTTTTATATAAAAAGTTTGGATCCGTTGTTTGAGCATTATTACGGTGAATGGTTATTTTATGTTTAGTAACTACATATGTAAGTTTAGATTTGATAAAAACCATCTTTATGAATATGGGAAAATATCCATGTGCTTCTTAATTATGATCTTATTATTGAATGGTAATAATTAAAAGATTACCCTCTTATTTTATTAAAAGGGGAAACTCGGTTACTTATTGTATTTAGAAATTAAGGATTTCATCCTTGTACTTCTTAAAGTTATGAAGGGGAGCTTAACTCCCCTATCTTATTACTTAAATATTTAACTTGCTTGGGAAGGTATTGAGTCTTCATCTAACTTATCAATGTAATAAGTTGTAACTACATTTCAATATACTTGAAACTACTTCTATCATTTAGTAAGCATACTAATATGCTCGCATCTAAGTCTGCTACTATCACTATGTTAATGATAAGTTTTTATGTGCACATTATCATCGAGGAATTAAAAAGAGAATATATATTCTCTTAAGAAATAAGTACAAAACACTATTGAGCAGTTTTCTCATTGACATAGAAAGGATATAATCCTATTTTGATTATAGGTTGTACATAAAAACAAGGAAGTATGATAAGACTAAAAGGGAATTATTCTTAAAAACTTCATGAAGGAAAAGACCTTGGTATAAAAATAATCTTGTTAAATTTGTATTGTGTTATTATAAGGTTTATGGATAATACTTACTTTATGATTATAAGCCTATATACTTACATGGGTAAGTAAGCAAGGCCATTGGTCACCTTACGAATAACCATCATAGGACTTGGTCTCCTTGTGGATGCATAATAAAATCTTCCCATCAGTAGTATGAATTAGATGCTTACACTTGAGTTTCATATTTAATTAAAGCAGGGAGCTATAATATGGAAATTCATTACTATCTCTTAAATTAATTATATGTGTAAAAATGTAAAAAGGCTAGTAAAAGAGTATGACAAGTCTTGTGAGGAATTAGTTAAGCCTCCATGATGAGAAGCGAAACCATATAATTGTTGCATTTCATAACAATATAAATGACATCACAATGATTTACTTTAGCTAAGATGGTTATGTACGAGAATAGTACATTAAATTTTCTATACTTAGACAATTGTGGGAAATAAAATATATTTGATAAGCAATATGATTTAATTAAGAAAAGATGCTTGGTGTAAATACTATTTTGAGTTGGTTGACCTTAAATGGGAAGTTTTTTTTAGATAAGGTAAAAAAAAATTGGTTTTGAAGGGACTAAAAAACCCTAAACAAAAAGAGAAGTCGGGAAAAGGACAACCCCCAAAGCAAAACACAGGGGTCCAAGTCAAACATACTTGACCATGAGGACACCCCAGAGAGAATCACGACCCACACCAGGTCTACATAACGATTTTTTTAAAAAAATTAAATTTAAAAAGACCATGGTTTGAAGATGTAACCAACAAAACCCCCAAACATAAGTAAATCCAAAGTGTCGCAATCGGTTTGCTTTCTTTAGAGGAAGCCTTGCTTTCAGTCCTGGCCTAGCCAGGTCTCGATGTCCTTAGCTCCTCCTTGATCATCTTTCCAGGAAATGATAACCTTTTTAGCGAAAACTCGGGTGGAACATTACCTTCAACTTTAGTGTGCTCTTCATCCTCAAAACGGGTGATCTCAAGCCACATCTTTTTCTTACCAATGACAAGTTCATTCTTGGAAATTTGGTCATAAAGAATGGAGATTGTCTACTCTTGCATAACCATTTTAGCATTGAGCCCACTAATTCTCTTGTTATGCACTTTGATTTTTCTTTGGCACTCCATAATATCTTAGACAAGGTTCTTATTGATATGGAGAATCATATCGGCAATGGTTTCAATCTTCAAACCCTAGCTTCCCAATCCACCATATTCATCCCTCTCCTTGCTGGAAGTGCTCACCCCTAAATCATTATCACCCTTTTTAAGGTTACAGAGAATGTTCATAGCCATGCCATCATGTTTATCCTGAGACCCACCCTTTTTTATGCGAGATCAATATGTCGACAAGGGATTTTTCATCCAAATCCACAATCATTTGGGTAGGGGTTGGGCTAGAACCATAGGATTCCCTTTCTGGTACAATAACAAAATCAAACCATGGTGCAGTGGAGTGTCCACTCTCTCATTTTGAAAATCAATGATGGAAGTAGTAAGAGATATCAAAAGGAAGAAGGGGAAGCTCATAGCCTAATTCCTACATAGATAATTAAGGATGGAAAGATGGTAGGAGAAAATATTTCTGAATTTACCTTCCAAAGTAAGGTATTTCATAACAACCATACACACATATGGCTAATGCTCAGGGAGACATCTTCTAGCTTATACCATCATCGAACATAAGAATTCTTTCATCCGGCCCAAAGAAGGTTGTAATTTCATGCCTCCACCTGGTTTTATCCTTGAAAAGTTTTAGGCCTTCCAAGGACAGACTATGGCTTTGAAATAGTTTCTTCAATAACAAAGATCTCCATACCCCTCATATTGACACAACCCCCTCCCACGCATTACCAAATTCAAGATCCAGTTGGGGATCACTACTTTTGAGCATTTTATGGTATTTGGAAAAACCTCCTCTTTTAAGAAACCACCACATAGTCACATCCCGCTTGATGTGCAAATAAGTGGTCACTCAAGATCTGAACCACCTGTCACCACCCATGTTTAACCAAAATCTCTACATAATCTTGAGAAAAGTGAAAAAGAAATTGTAAGTAGAAAACAATGAGACTAAACAAAATTTGGGGCAATTAATTCCCCATCCCAAAACATAATTAGCCTTCCCATGAATCCATTCACATGAACCCAGGAAGCTATCATGCCAAAGCTCTAAGTGTCTTATCATCATTAACCATGGTTATGATATTATTCCATGGGATTTCCCACCCCGCCAAATAATCTTTTCTAGCATGTCATTTCGTGATTAGCCAAGCCATTAACGAGCTTATTACCGGCCCTATACACATGATTAATTTCCACCTTATCAAATGAGGCTAACAAGAGCCTCGACTTCGATAATGATATTGTTAAGTTTCCATCCAATTCCACCTTGTTTCTTTAAGGCATTGATCACACATTGAGAATCTCCCTCTATAATAAAAAACTTGACATTCATGGACACACATAATTCGATGCCCCATAGCATGGCCATAGCCTCTACAAATTTATTCGATTGGTTACCCAAGGGGCCGGCATAGGCTTGTATGCACAAACCTAAATGGTCACGTATTAATCCACCATCCCCTGAAAATCCCTCCATAGTTTTAGTTGATCCATCAAAATTTAATTTGAGGTTTCCCTTTGGCAGAATTTCCATTTAACATTTTTTTATTCACACCTTTATCTTTTCCATTAGACCACTTTGTGGGACTAAGATTCAAATTACTCAAAATATTAATTTCTAAAGTCGACAAGAGACTTAGAAGATTTACTTTTGATAATCTGCAGATTTTCTTTTAGAGTCCTAAAATCTTACTAACAACCTTCTTACTATTGGAACATTGGTTTCAAAATATTCGATTGTTTCTTTCCCCATATGCCCCAGAGGATATGGGGAAGAGCACATTTCCAAACTTATTTGGTGATGTCATGATGGAAATTGAAAAACCATTGATCTGTGATATGAGATACATCCCCAAGGAGAACCAATGAACATTAAAAATATCAAGAATGGTTGAAAATCCTAGAAAGCAAAAATACACTCTAGGAAAAGATGATTGGTCGTTTATTCTTACTGTTTACCATGTACATCATCATTAATGAGTATCATACCTTTCTTCCTAAGTTTGTCCACTGTCAAAATTTTCTTCTGGATCACTTCCCAATAAAAAAATGATTTTTGGAATAATGTTTTTATTCCAAATTTTTAGCCAATACCCATTAGGCTCAATATGCTCAAAACTCAAAAGATAGCCAGACTTAACTTCATAGTTCCTTGAATCCATACCACACCAAATCATCTCATCTTGACATTTTCTATGAGGAATGTGACATTCCTTTAATTCCTTGTTTAAGATTTCAAAAGGAAGATTAGGACCAGTATAATTTGGAGGGGGTTATATGCAATTGTAATGCAAGAAAATATTAGCTTGTGAAAGCAAGAAAACAAAAATTGCTCTCCTACTCTAATATTCTCAAACAAAACCTCAGATAGAGAAATGGATGGAAAGGACGAGAGAGAAAATACCTACACTTACCTAGAAGTTGCACAACTCCTTTGATGTGTCAGATTTTCTCTTGATTGGTTTGCACTTGTTTTGCTTCAGATTTGTATGGAAAAATTTGGACAACACCTCCCTTTGTTTTTGCTTAGATTGCTTGATTGTTGAAGATATATTGATCGTGTGTGATAATAGATGGATTGATTGAGTGATGATAAAATTAATTAATTGGATGAACAAAATAGTAGAGGTTTGTTATGGATTTTCAAGTTATCTCTCATGGAGGAGGAGAGCTCAATTTATAGTTTGTGGGTGGAGGATTCAATGGCTAGGATGAAGCCAAGTTGGATTTGGATCAAGGGTGGAGGATGCATGTGAGGATTAGAGGATTATAGAGTAGAATGCTCTAGAATTTGAATTCAAATTTCATGGAGAAAAGAATCTTCCAATGAATTAAAAATTCAATGGAAGGAGAGATTTTGATAGGCTTATAGAAATAAAATCCTTGAGATTTAGAGTTGTGAGGATGTGATCAGGATTAGAATTAGATTAGGTTAATAAATGATGATTAGGGGTGAGGTTACATGGAAAGGCTAGGTGTAGGGATGTGTAGGGTAGGTAGGTAGGTAGATGTAGGAATATTAAATTCCTATAAAATGTTAATAAGGGTTATGATAGGATAATATGATATAATAATGAAATAAAAGTGATTAATGATAAGATGGGATAAAATAATGATTTAAAAGGATTAATGATAAATGATGATAAAATGATAAAGGATAAATATGATAAAATGGATTAATAATAATTAGTCTTGCGATTAATTATTATATAGATAGTGATGATGGGATATTTGCGGGATAGATTAATTGTAATTGATCATGTCAACATTTTAGATGTCTACATTTTGCCCCTCTTTGAAGGGTTATTGCATAGCAATGACCATTCAAAGAAAAAGAAGAAAAGATGTTAGGATGGTGATATGATGCCCCCTCAAGGGGTTAGGCGGGGAGGGAATGAGTCGGGTAACCACTCGAAAAGAGGAGAGGCCCAAGTTAGTAGATGAGAGAGGATTAGAGAATGAGAGGATTTGAGGATTCGGAGGATTGGGATTAGGGGATTAAAATATTATAGGAGAGGAGAGAGGATTAGAGGATTATCAGATTGAGGATTAGAATATAGGATATAAAAGGATTAGAGTAAGTGGGAGAGAGGATTAGATGAGTTAAGGATTCAAAGGATTAGGATTAGAGGATTAGAAGATAGGAGGATTCAGATGATTAGGATTAGAGGATTAGAAGATTTGAGGATTCAGAGGATGAGGATTAGAGGATTAGAAGATAGGAGATTAGAGGATTAGTAGATATTAGATTTCTGAGTATAGGATGCCCTAGTCAATGATGTATGACAAGGGTGAAGATTGTGGATTAGAAGATTCCCCTAGTCAAGGGGTTAGGTTTTGAGGATTTTGGATTATAGGATGCCCCAGTCAAGGGGTTAGGATTGAAGATTGGGGATTTAGAGTTGAGGATGTTGGATTTGAAGATGTTATATTTTGAGGATGTTGGAGTTGAGGATGATATATTTGAGGATTTATTTAGTAGATAGGAAGATAGGGTATTGGTTTATAGGATGTTGGATTTGGAGGATTAGAAGATTGAGGATGTTTGGATGAGAGAATAAGGATTGGTTTTTGGATTGATTTGGATGATAGGACATTGATGAGGAGAGGATTGAGATGATGACAAGGTTGAAAGATGAATATATAAGGGGGTGTGCTACCATAAAGTGCCCACTGTTATCATCATTAGCAGTGTTATGAATGTGGCATAGAGTAAGATGCATCAAGGTATAAAGACCATGATGATTAAATTTCCAAATGCCATTGTCCTCATATCATTGGAAAAATTTAGAAAAAAAGATGGTCCTCATATCATTGGACTAAACAAAAGAAAAACAAATAAAATAGGCCTCATATAATCAACCAAATTGTAAATGCGGACAAACAAGTAAACACACACAAGCAAAAACACATACACATTGAATTTTTGTATTTTGTTGTGATTTTTAGATTTTTTTTTAAATGGTTAGATTATTTGATGTTGGATGTTGAGATTTTGGATTTGGGATGGGGGGAATGGTTGAGGATAGGTAAGATGAAAGGATTCAGGATGTGACTTTCTCCTATAAGTCCCAAAGTGTGTTTGGGTAGGATGTTAGGGAAGGATTGAGGGAAATTGGAAAGGTTGGATAGGATAAGGATGGGTTGATAGGTTAGGATTAGATGGGATGTGAGATTAGGAGATAGATAAAGAGCATGAGGGATGTGGTATAGGATAAGATGGTGGATATGCCCCTAGGTATAAGGGGGATGGAGTGAGGGATAGATGTAGAGTGACCCAAGTGTAAAGTAGGGTGACCAAAGTGGATGGATGGATGGGTTTGATTTCCCCCTAGGGATAGGGTAGGATGAGAATTAAGGGGTATATAAAATAGATGATGCCCCAGGGATGATAGTAAGGCTGACCCTAATCATGATGATGATAGATCGAAAGGGACATGAGGAGGATTGGATGAAAAGGAAAGGATCATCGTCTACCCATGGATGTTTGATCCTAAGGGAAAAAGGATGTGGATGTGATGGATGACATTAGTGATGAACAAAAGATGAGTCGAATGACACATGTTGTAAGGTAAGAGTTGGAATTAAAACAAGAGTGTGACCAAGGTATAAACAATACTTAGCACATCCCGAGCCCTATGTATGCTGTACAAGATCGAAGTGTGTGAGATTGTGATGGTTAATTACCGCTCGAAGTGAAGACTTAATGGGTAGTGTGTGAAGACAAACTATTCAATATAGAGGGATTGATTAAGTCAAGTAGGTTGATGAAGGGTGAACGTAAGGCTAAGTTGTGCATTACTCATACCCATTTAGGTGTCCATAGCCCAGAAAAGATGCATCGATTCTTGTCACAACATTTTTCTCTGTCATCCAAGCATCCATAGCCATGGTAGAGATGTTGGAAACATACCTGTAGAGAGAGTTCTAACATCTTCTCTTATTTTTCTTTGAACGGTCATTGTTACGCAATAACCCTTCAAAGAAGAGAAAAATGTAGACATCTAAAATGTCGACATGATCAATTACGATTAATCTGTCCCATAAATATCCCATCATCACTATCCATATAATAATTAATTACAAGATTAATTATTATTAATCCATTTCATCATATTTATCCTTTATCATTTTATCGCATTTATCATTCCATCATTAATCCTTTTAAGTCATTATTTTATCCCATCTTATCATTAATCAATTTTATTTCATTATTATATCATATTATCCTATCATAATCCTTATTAACATTTTATAGGAATTTAATATTCCTACATCTACCTACTTACCCACCCTACACATCCCTATAACTAGCCTTTCCATGTAACCTCACCCCTAATAATAATTTACTAACCAAATCTAATTCTAATGCTAAGCACATCCTCACATCTCTAAATTCAGAGGCTTCTATTTCTATAAGCCTCTCTAAATCTCTCCTTCTATTGAATTGTTAATTCAATAAAAGATTCTTCCTCCGTGAAATTTGAATTCAAATTCTAAATCCTTCCACTCTATAATCCTCTAATCCTCACATGCATCCTCCACCCTTGATCTAAATCCAACTTGACTTCATCCTAGCCATTTAATCCCCCACCCACAAAATATAAATTAAGCTCTCCTCCTCCATGAGAGCTAACTTGAAAATCCATAACAAACCTCTGCTATTTTGTTCATCCAATCAATCCATTCTATCATCACTCAATCAATCCATCTATTATCACACAATCAATCTATCTTCAACAATCCAAGCACAAACAAGAGGAGGTGTTGTCCAAGTTTTTCCACACAAATCTGAAGCAAACCAAGTGCAATCAACAATCAATCAAGATCAAATCCAACACATCAAAGAAGGAGTTGTGCAACTTGTAGGTAAGTGCAGGTATTTGTCTCTCTCCTCATTTCCATCTATTTTTGTATTTGAGGTTTTGTTTGAGAATATTGGAGTAGGAGAAAAAATTGTTGTTTTTCTTGCATTCACAAGCTAATATTTTCTTATTATCCTCAATTTGAGTGTCGGGCATTTCAAATTCTTCCACAATAGGCGCTACGTGTTCCTAACCAATATTAGGATATTTGGGAAGTGGTAGCCATGTGAAGCCTTATTTAGAAGGGCTACCTTCGAATTGATCTTTAGAAACACCTTTACACTTCTTCTCCTCTCGAGGATCCCCTTTCCTTGTGAGTTGTGCCTTAATAACAACCGCCTCTTTAGTTTTTGGGAAAGTTTTGGAATTATGGCCCATTTTGAAGCATGAGAAGCACATGAAGGGAGCCATCTCATATCAAACTTCTGAACATGAGCACCCCATTTAAAATTTAGGGTGATACTTCCAGGAAGTACAAAACCTAGAATAACATTGACGTGAGAATCAAACATATAGCATCCAGGACTTTGCACTAGTACACCGGATCAATAATGACCATCTGTAGTCACAAAATCACACACTTACTACTATATTTATACCACCAAGTTTGTTGTTTTATAAATGGATCTTGCGTAAGAAAAGTATTCACTAATGTCTCATCCCTTAGTCCTATCATCAATTTAGTCAGTCATTGTCATTGAGAGTTTTACACACTCGGAAAGTTACTCGCATAGTTTTGGTTCTCTCTTATGGAGTCTCAACTATCATTATTTACTTAGTGGTCATCTCTATTCTTTAACTAGGGCTCATAGAAAGGGATTGGGGTGCCCGTTGGTGCCCCGATCCTCATTCTTAGGCACCCTAGTCCCGGGCCACTTGGTTCTCATTTGGAGTTCCGTGGTTGGACTTTGTAGTTCTCCATATCATTCCCCTAGGTACTAGTCAGCATGTCGGGTCATTAGTGTCGAAATTTGAGAAAGAAATCCCTATATAAACACAACATACACACTATCTTAAGGGCGGACTATTTATACTAAGGGATAGTTATCTACTAAAGATAAGGGATTACATTTGGGTACTATTCTACATTACACACTACATAGGAAGGGTTGTATTGATTATATTATATCCACCATTTGCATATTACACCTAGATATTCCCCGCTACTTTCACATCATTAGCATTAGGGCACCTAGGCACATGATTGCACACACATGCACATAGAACTACATCGAGTCTGAGATGTAGTGCGAGCGATCATTGTAAGTCCATCCATTTGGCAACTAAGAACAGTCGACCTATTCATTTACATCTTTCTTTTTTAGGGTTTGATGCTTTTGTGTGGGGTTTTGAAGGATATTATTCATTGAAGATCTACAGTGACATCAACGAAGCTAGTGCGATATAAATGTGACAAAGAACGAGTTATTGCGAAGATCTAACGACCAACCCAAACTCGGTTTTCAACTTGTTATGCAAAACAAGGTGCTCGTCTATGCAGACCAAAGTGCCCGCAGCACTCTAATCCTCCCAGTGCCCCGGTCTAGAAAAATATTCATTTTCTGCAACTTCACGAAGTGTGTTGTCATACTTTGTTCTCGCTTGTACATCATCCAGTCCGATTCTGAGATCTCTGCGAGCTAAGTTCATTTCAGGTTAATACCTTTTCCCTCCTATTTAAATTATTTAATTTTATTTAAAATATCAAATAAAATTAGTTAGCATTTATATTTCAGTTTATATTAGTTATTTCATTGTTGTCTTTGTTTAGATTAACTTCTAAAAATTCATTCATTTTAGTTAATCATCTTGGTGACTCTGTACTTTAGAACATTCTTGCCCTGGGATCTACTTAAGACCCTCATGGCTAAGCATAGTTCATCTTCTTTGCAGCCCATCATGTATCATTTTAGTGTCAATCCTATATATGATGATGTTTCCATCATTGAGCTCACGGATCTCTATAGTAATCCTACTATGTCAAATAACATCCAACAACAACTCTTAGATGGTCAATTGACAATATGTGCCTGCTAGTTTTAAAAATTCTCCTATTCTTTATTAGTATCGTTGAGGACCCGATAACCTTTACTCATTGTACACCATGTCATACTGACTAGTAGTGATCCTCCTTCAAATAATTCTAAGGAAGTTCTAGATGATTATCTAACAATCACTCATATGTTTGGTATTGACAATCCATCACATGCACACACTGATTCTTCTCCTAGTCAAACCTTTGTTATAGTTCCATCTCATGATTCTTCTACTTCTAATATTACTTATCGTTGTTCATCACATACTAGTTCTCATACACCTTTATATTATGTTGATGACCCTATGGATAGTATGTTTAATGACATCCCCATATTTGAGTCTTTAGGAGATGTTGATGACACATTTGATAGCCATGATTTTCCTACTTTTCATTCTGTCGAGTGTGAATCTTTATCACCACTTTCTCCTAAGGTTATATCTAACATAGTGCATGAGTCATCTCCATCTATTGGTTCTTCTTCTCCTACCATTTCATCTCCTTTTATCACATCATCTACACATATTGATTCATCTTCTCCCATTATTGTGTCTCCATTGGTCGCTTCACATCCTATGGATGTTTTTGACACTACTCCCACCACTACCATGGGTATTTGTAGTCACAAAATCACACATTTACTATTACATTTATACCGCTGGGTATGTTAATTTATATATGGATCTTGCATGATAAAAGTATTCACTAGTGACCCATCTCTAGGTCTTGTGGTCAGTTAGTCAGGTGTCATTGTGTTTTGTTTGGTTCAATCGTCAGTTGTCTTTATAGTTTTGGCCATCTTTCAGGGTGTCTCAGATGTCATAATTTTTTTAGTTGTCGTCTTTAGGTCTACACTAGGGCACCTAGGGTTACATTAGGGTGCCCTATTCGTGATTTTAGGCACCGTGTCATCATAATTTGTGGTCTTAATTTCTTTATTCGAGGTCGGTCCTAACGGTTACCCTGTGTATTCCCTAGGTCATAGTCGGCAGTTTCGGTCACTAGTGTCGAAATTTGAGCAAGAGATCCCTATATAAACAAAGCATACTCACTACATTATGGGCGAACATCACACACATCAAGGGTAGCTATCTACTAAGGCAAGAAACTGTATTTGGGCTTCTTCTACATCTGCATCACACAAGCACAAAGGGGAAGGGTTATATTATTTCCTTTTCCATTCATTATTTTGCATTTTACATCTAGTTATTGCCCCTTATTATCATGTCATTGGCGCTAGGGCATCCTAGGCACAAAATTACACACACACACCAGAACTACATCAGGGTCCGTAATGTAGTGCAATGCTCAGTGATAAGTCCACTAGTTTGGTGGCTGAGGACAGTCCAATCCCAATAACCTTTTGTTTTGTAAGTCATTATCGAGTCCATCCTGAATCCGGCCACGGCAGAAAGCAAAGTTTCAAATCTCCTTGCGACACTTCCGAACATAGATCTTAAGATTTTTCATAGTTCTAGTTTCCAAAATTTTGACCAAGGCACCCCGGGGCACCATAATACACTCCCAGTGCATCGAAGTCAGATAGGCGGTCAAATTCTGCCCTTCTTGAAGTCATTCGGTCATAGCCTACCCAATCTACATACCAGTCTGCTACAATCCAACACACAATGAGGTAAGTTATTTACATAATAGTAACATATCCCTCTTATTTATATTACTTCAATCCATTGAAATATAAAAGCAAAATTTTTAGAGCTAACACTTCAATATAGCACTTAGTTTCTATTTAGATTAACTTATAAAATAGCTAAAACCCACAAAAAACCCCTATTTTTAGTTAATCATTTTGGTGAACCCATCATTTTGAACATTGTTGCTTTGTGATTATCTATCATTAGCATAGCTCTTCTTTTATTATCATGTCACATTTTAGTGTCAACCCTATTTATGATGAGGTTATCATTGCTAGGCTTACAACTTTATATAGTACTCCTATAACCTTACCCGATATCACTCAACAACTCCTCCTAAAAGGTCAAAAACATGTTTCAACCAATCATGTTGACTCTCATATTGGTATATGCATTGTTGATCACCCTATTGCTTTTACTCGTTGTACACCGTGCCATCCGGTGGCTTGATCCTTCTTCTTTTTGATTTTCCACCTGATGTTTTAGATCCTTCTATCATTGATTATCTGTTAGGCATTGATTCCCAACCTGGTGTGCCTCCTACCTCTCCTCCGCCACTCCTATCGCTACTCCCATGTCTCCTACCGCTTCTCACTATGTTTCCCCGACATCCCCTTCTAGTTTGTTGGCACATTTTTATTACCTTGATGATCCTATTGATAGTAGTGTTTTGGCTAGCATTGACCATATTACTTTGTCTCTCATTCCTACGGAGTCTCCTTCTTTCTACACTACTGAGAGTGCCTCACCTCTTCCATCTTCTTCTTCTCTTGCAATTGCTTCTACCATAGTGCATGAGTCTCCGCCTTCTATTGTTTCTTCTCATTCTACTCCTAATATACCTACACTTCCTTCTTCCACTTCACCCATACCGCATGTTCCTTCTCGTATTGTTCATGAAACTTCCCCTTCATCATCTCATGTGGCTCCTTTGACACACACTCCTCATGCGTCTTTAGCTTCGGAGCCTACTATCTCACCTCTTGATATACCCATGATCACACAAAATGGCAAACTTCAACCTATTAATACACTATTTCCATCTTCTTTTATTCCATCACAAGATATCCTCTCCCTCATGCATGATGTAGGAAAACTTCAGTCTTAGGTTCACTCTCTCACCTTAGAAAGTAGGGCTTACTACACATCTATAGATAACAATTCCTTGCATGGTAATCCCGTTCCCAAAAAAATCCATAACTCAACCTTTCCTAAGGATTTCACCATGCCCACATTTACATGCTTCGATGGTATCGATGACCCTCATGCTCATATTGCACATTATCACACTCTTATGGCCTCTTATTCCAATGATCAACTATTACTTAAGGCCTTTTAGTTTAGTCTAGTTGATGATGTACTTCAATGGTATACCCATATCCCTTTTGGTTCTATTAGCACTTTCTATGACATGGAGGATGCCTTCCTTTGTAGGTTTATTATCAATACTCATCTTAGGGTCACATACGATCATATTCCCACTCTCCATCAAGGCTCTTTCAACCTATTCAGGATTACATCTTATGCTTTAATGCATGCATACATCAACTTATCTTTCATCCTAGTGACTTGGAAAAGCATTTCCTCTTCTGTCATGTGGTCTTATTCCTCCTCTAAAGCAAAAATTACAGTATGATACTTGTGATTCCTTTATACTTTTATGTTACAAGGTTATTGATCTAGAACATGACCTTCTTGATTCTCCTCTGTGCAGAGCCTTCCCACATTTCTCGATTACTAGGCCCTCTGCTCTTCCACCTACACCTCCAGTTCTACATCCTCAACAACCTCCACCATTATCCAAAACTAAAACAAACCATGCTACTCCTACTCCACCTCCTAACAATCCAAAACAACCCTTATCTCAACCCAAAGTGCAAAGGCAACAACCAAAGTCTCCTCCTCTATCTCCTACACATGTCTCTCCACCTCTGTGACCAATTACTCCACTAGTGCTTCACCTCACTACCATGAGCCTTTGTTTTTTTCACCTAATGCTCGAGCTCATGATGTCTTGTGTATATTGTTTGATGAGCAATTAATTCGGCTTCCTTCCTATCACTACCACCCTCCACATTTTTTATAACGACAACATGATCATTACTACAGTAATTACCATTGTATTAGTGGCCATCGTGACAATGAATGTCTTACTTTACATGAGAGGCTACAACATTTAGAGGACACTAGTGTCATATATTTTTCCTCTCATGAGCGATCATTATCTCCTTCACCATGACAACGTAGGCATACACCCCTAGGTCTTCTCCATCTTGTACTCATTTATTTTTCAATCACCACCGTCGCATCCACACTATCCACCACCTCCATTGTTTCCACCTCCATATTCATTACATCCGCCTCACTCACACTATCCATCACATCCATCCCATGGGTTTCCACCAATCTTTGCATATCCCATGGTCACTCCATATGACACACACTTTGGTCCATACACTCATGCTCCATCCATTTCATATGCATCCACCTCCACTCATCGTCCTAGTCATTGGTAAGTGATCATTATCACCTTACCCCTCCCCCGATGATGCACTTGTGTTCTTACAACTCTTACATGACTATTGAGGGATTAGTTTTAAGAACCTTTCACCATGCGCTCCGTCATTCATCTAGTGCACCTCAATCATTTCCCGATGACGCACTCTTGCTTACGTGGCTCATACTTGACTACTGAGGGATATTATTTCATTAGCCTATTCATCCATATCTTTGGGGGCCATCGTTACTCTCCCCCCTCCTCTTTTTGTCACCTTATCATATTACCATTATATTACATCTTCATTACAATACATTTATCTATTTTCACATTTATTCTATTATCACCATTACATTGCCTACGCACTACATACTTTATTCATCTCATCAATTACATTACATTAGTTATCTACATCATCATTTACCATGCATATTTTATCTACCATTACTAACATCATCATACAAATTTATATTCATCACATACACAACAATACACATGCTAGAACACTAACCATACAACCATACGATATCCATTACATCACAATGGCAAAACATCTCAAATATCGATCTCGCATATATATAAAAAATAGGTGTCCATACATATAGCGTTCATACGATCATCATCACAAAAACATGTTTCATCACTAGGGGAAAGGCCCCTACATCATATACAATCATCACTATCAAATCTCATCATCACTATCACTCTCGTGTATCACGAGAGCCCTAGAACTCGACGCCTTGCCACCGACCTGACACCACATTTTGCAGCCCCGAAACTTCTCCACCTATCTACATAACATGGATATCTCCATGTTTTACTCTAATAATTGACGTTGTAAATCCACATAACAAGTGAACACGTCCTAAGCCAAGGGACCACCACGTACCACCTCGCCGGTGTGTTGAGTCTCCTCACATGTCTCGTTGCTTTCTCTCTAAGTAAGTAGCACCATACATGTTGTTGATCTTGCTAAGCTCACGACTCAAATAGAGAGGTGTGCTCGCCCATGATGTCATCCATGTGCTCTAGTATCCCTTTACCTAGCACATCACTAGGCACATTTCGTGTCAATGTGTGGATAGAAGTGTCTACTATCAATGACCAATAGGCATCTCTGCACACACAACATATAACCTCATGTTAGTCAACCACGTACAAAACACAACATAAACAATTCATTAACCACATTAGCATACACTAATACTTACCATCTTCCACATTTATCACTACGGGGTTAGGATGCCTCCCTCACCCACTTCTCCTACTGGTAACTCCATAGCACCCGCAAATATTTGATATAACAACACCCATCAATGCATTGCCCACCACACTTGATAATCCTCCGTACTGCCCACATCGTCGCCATCCACAACCACTATCATTCGATCTACCACATCTAATCCGGTGGTATCAACTTGCTCTGTCATGGGCCCTAGCCTAACACATGCCCTCCTAGGGGCTCTAATGGCCCGTAGCCATATATGGCTCTAGGGGCACATCTTATGCCATCCCGAACTATCGCGATACTCTCTCCACCTAAAACAACTATGCTACACCTAGAAAGTAGTCCTCTAACCACATGTTCCTCCAAATACATCGCAACTCAATAACATCCTCAAGCCATCCCCCGTAATTGTGATATGGCCTCCATGTCACCGACTCAGATCCCATCTTGTCTATCAAGGCCTGAAGCTATCAGTGTCCATCTTCCTACCGCAAATATCCACCCACCATCAAGCAAATATCTCTGGCCAAGCCCACTCCCCTCGTGGCCTTGTAACTGGTCTCAATACGGCTATGTGCTCATATTCCCATACATGTAGTAGTGTGGTGGCCCCTATACCTCTGCCATGCTCATCCTGCGTGAATGATACAAGTCCTTGTACATGTGGGCCAACACACACCATGCCCATGCATATCTCATCCCATCCTCCTCTATCCACTAACATATGTCATGCATCTTATATAAGGTACCGACACCCCCCTCCCTCCTCTTCTATATAAGACGTTATCGCCACTACGATGAACTTCCGCATAAGCAGAACCCTTGACTGTTATATCACATCCAAACTAATATGGGCCTCCATATGAACCTAGGCCCCTATAAAATATCATCTAGCTGAGTGCATCTACCACTCCATATCCACTACCGCCATCACCTGTACTCTCTCCCCAACCACCAACAATCGTGATATACATCCTCCGCGTCACGATCATCGCTCTCGTAGGCAACCAAAAATGTGCATGTGTTTGCACACAATGCACGATCACCATAGGCATATTATGGGGCACATCCCCCATCTTTGCAATATGTCATAGGCCGACATGGTCCAACATATCCCACTCATCATCTGACAAACCCAATTCCACTAGTGTACTCAAGTGTCGACCACCGCAGAACTCCCTCGAGTAGATATCCCTCTGCACAACACAAAACAACAAAAAACATAACAATTAGAATTATTTACATGATCCTAAATAACTACTCAACATGTTAGAAACAACTTCCATAACATTACCGCCAAAACCAAAATTTTTCAACCGGGCGCCAACATTACGATTAGGGCACCCCGCAGCGAAACCAGGCGCCGGATCTTGTCGGCACTCCAAGTCCCAGGGTCCTAACACCCTGTCACCTCTTGTCCAAGTCCCAAATGTCGAGAAAGCTAAAAATCTCAAAAATTCAAAAATTCAACTCAATAGCCTATTCCACCCTACAATTTAGCAAAAATAACGCACTTACCAACTCTGCAGTAGAATGCGGTCATTACTCTCTCAAACCGGGTTGGACATAATGATCTCACTTGAGGCATCCCTACTCACTCCATATACACTCTTACACTCGGGCCAAAACAAATGAAGTGATAAGTTACATTTTCACTTCACTATTTATAAGCCCATTACAATTGTCACCTTTACTATGGTCTACATTTTGTGCTTATCACCACAACTAATACACGTAACACCATTTTGGTCATATCTTGAGAATTTTTACTTTGATTTGCACCTTGTTTGTGGAATTATTTTTAGAATTCCACCTACCACCGTACTACATGTGTTTTCCCCATGTTATACACCTTACCATTATTTTCTACTCCTCACAATCGAGTTTTAACCTCTTGCCATTACTTTTGGCCTAGAGTTCGTTCCACTCAACACTCCCTCTTTCGTTGAAATGGGGGCATATCATTGGGAGCCTCCTATAATCCCCTTTATGTAACTAATCACCCCAATATTGTGAATCCAACACCTCGTAACCTATACCATGACACTTAATCATGAATCTCCCCTAATGACCTAATATGGGGGCAACAATCTTTTAACGTTTTCAAAACACCTTCACACATCGTAACTTATCAATTACCTCTAAAGACCTAAATTGGGACAAAAAGCGACTAAACATCATTTTACGTGTTATCTCATCAGTTTCTAGCAACTTTCCCCTAATGACCTAACCTAGGGGCAATTAGCGAAAAACCTCGCCACAAGTAACCAATCAACTAATCAAAATCAACACATTCAAATCAAACCATTCAAATCCATGAGAAGTCTCCCATATGACCTAACTTGGGAGTTACATTCACCATTCTATTCCCAGATGACATAACTTGGGATTTTATTCTATACTCTGCATTCACTTCTAGATGACCTAATATGGAAGCCATCTCATTTTCTATCGCGTTCACTTCTAGATGACCTAACTTGGAAGCCATCTCATTTTCTATCACGTTCGCTTCCTCATGACCTAACTTGGAAGCCTTTACATTGCAACAACACCCATGAAGTGGGGCAAGAGTGCCTTTCCCATATCACTCCTATATGGGTCAATTGTTTTAACCTAATTCATCTGGATCTAAAATCATCACTTTTTTATCTGAGTCCATCTATAGTGACTAGATCTTGGGATGTAGTTAAATCTTGGAGAATAACACACTTTTATCCCTACACTCTTCCTCTGAGCATCAGGACACCCAAATCCTCCCATCATTCCATTCATATACAAGTGTTCGGGTTGGGAACTGATCACTCCCTACCCACCTATTCGATATTTAACTGCGTTCAAAATCATCTAATCATCATTTTCATTTTCCACACTTCATCGCGACACTTACACTTTTACATTGCATGGATCAACTCGTTGATCCATGGTTCAACACGCTTTACGCTTATATCAACACCCTTCTACTACACATTTGCGTGTTCTTCTACAAATTGGGCTTCTCCACCTTTTTCTCAAGTACGCATCTCTATCAACTTTATGTTACTGAGATTTCCACTCACCAACATAAAGTGGGGGCAAATATAGTCACAAAATCACACATTTCTTATTACATTTATACCGTCGGGTATGTTAATTTATATATGGATCTTGTGTGATAAAAGTATTCACTAGTGACCCATCCTATGTCTTGTGGTCAATTAGTCAGGTGTCGTTGAGTTTTTACAGGTTCGGTCGTCAGTTGGCTCTACGCTTTTGGCCATCTTTTAGGGTGTCTCAGATGTCATAATTTGTTCAATTACCATCTTTAGGTCTACAGTGGGGTGCTTAAGGTTGCACTAGGGCACCCCGGAGTGCCCTAGTCTATGATTTCAGGTTCCGATGTCATTGTCAGTAATTTGTGGTCTTAATTTCTTTATTCGAGGTTGGTCCTAATGGTTACCCCGTGTATTCCCCTAGGTCATAGTCAATAGTTTTGGGTCACTAGTGTCAAAATTTGAGCAAGAGATCCCTATATAAACAAAGCATACTCACTACATTATGGGCGGACATCACACACATCAAGGGAAACTATCTACTAAGGCAAGGGACTGCATTTGGGCTTCTTCTACATTTGCATCACATAAGCACAAAGGGGAAGGGTTGTATTCTTTCCTATTCCATTCATTATTTTACATTTTACATTTGGTTATTGCCCCTTATTATCGTGTCATTGTGAATAGGGCATCTGAGGTAGAAAATTACACACACACACACGCACTAGAACTACATCGGGGTTCATAATGTAATCTGAACGTTCAACGATAAGTCCACTAGTTTGGTGGTGAGGGCGATCTAACCCCACTAACCTTTTGTTTTACAGGTCATTATCCAGTCCATTCGGTGAATCCAAAGGTCATGACAGACGAGGTAGGGTTTTAGATCTCCTTGCGACAACTGCTAAACACGGATCTGAGCTTTTTCATAGTTTCCAACGCCCAAAATTCAAACCAGGGACACCTTAGGGCGCCCCAATACACTCCCAAGCACCTCAATACGGATAGGCAGTCATTTCTACCCTTCCTAAATTCATTTGGTCATAGCCTACCCAGTTCCCGCATCACCGATCTACTATAGTCCAACACACAATGAGGTAAGTTATTTACAAGTTAGTAACATATCCCTCTTATTTCTATTATTTCAATCCATTCAAATATAAATCAAAATATTTAGACCTAACACTTCAATATAACACTTATTTTCTATATAGATTAACTTATAAAATAGCTAAAAACCACAAAAACCCTATTTTTAGTTAATCGTATTCCATCTATATCATCTATTATAGCTTCTTTGGCACCCACTCCTAGTGTGCCTTTAGCATCGAAATCTCCTTTATCTTCTCTTGATATTCTCATGATCACTCAGAATGACAAGTTACAACCACATAATACATTATTGCCATCTTCTACTATTCCTTCATAGGATATCCTATCTCTCGTGCATGTCGTAGGTCAATTACAATCTCAGGTCTAGTCTATCACTTCAGAAATTAGGGTTTACTATGCTTCTATTAACAATAATTCATTACATGGTAACCCTATTCCCAAGAAGATTCATAACTCTGCATTTCCTAAGGACTTTATCATGCCTACATTCACATGTTTTGATGGCACTAGTGACCCTCATTCACATCTCCAACATTACCGTATGGCTATGGACCCCTATTCTAATGATAGGTTATTGTTTAAGGCCTTTCGACACGCCTTATTGATGAGGATTTACAGATGGTACACTCATCTTTCATTTGGGTCCATTAGAATTTACTATGACATGGAGGATGCTTTCCTATGTCTTTTTATCACCAATAATGGCCCCGAGTTACTTATGACCTCCTACCTACGTTACATCGTGGCTCATCGAATCTATCAAGGATTATATCTTGCAGCTCAATACTTGTATACATCAACCAGTATTCTAATCTATTAATTTATAGAAGCAATTCATTTTTTTCGTGGTTTGATTCCAGAGCTTTAACTATAGATTGCATTATGATACATGTGAGTCATTCACTCTTCTGTGTTATAAATTCACATATCTAGAACAAGATCTTCTTTCGACACATGTCATTATTCCTCCACCTACCTCCACTTCTATTGTACCATCTAGTGATCCTCCATTGACATTAGTTGAGTGTCCCATATAGTCTCCACCTCAACATAGCAAGCAAGCTCAACCTACTCCATCATAGAAGCATACTTCTTATCCTCCTCCATGACATGCTACTTCTCCTTCCACCCCATATATATGTCGTGTGAGTCATTACACTTCTCTCATCATGCTAGACCTCATGATGTGTTACGTACTTTACTTGAAAAATATCTAATTTGCTTACCATCCAACCAACATCATCCATAACATCGATTACAACGTCAACGTGATCAACCTTATTGTAATTATCATCGTATCAATGGCCATAGGGACAATGATTACTTTTCCCTTCACGATAGATTACAAAATTTAGAGGATAAAGGCATCATTTCCTTTGGATCTCACTCACGTGAGTGGTCCATCTCTCCTCTACCTCGTCGATAAGTTTCTACGTCGGTTTAGTCATCTCCTCCATCTGGTTCTTAGGTCATGGTGCATCCACCACCACAGTTTTCACTCATGTACGCTCTATGTCACATCCATGCATTGTTGCATCATTACATCCACTTCATCCACTTTGGCTTCCACAACCCTCAGCATTCGCACATCCTATTGTTGCTCCACTTGATATTCAATTCGATTCATATGCTCACATTGCTTCAATACCACATGCTTCCACCACTTCACGATGCCTTGGTCTCTGGTAGGTGATTACTTTCACCTTACCACCCGATGATGCACTTGTGTTCTTACGGTTCTTACATGAGTGTTAGGGGTTTTTCTTTAAGAACCTCTTATCACGTGCTTCATCAATTCATCTAGTGCCCTCAATCATTTCTTGATGACACACTCTTACTTACGCTACGCAGCTCATTCTTGGTCGTTGAGGGGTCTTAACTAAATGAGCCTATTCATTCACATGTTGGGGGGCATCGCTAATCCCCCTCTCCTAGTTTCATCATACTAACATATTACAATCCCATTGGATCATCATTTATCATGACACATTAGTTTTGTGATCATACATCATCTATTACACTAAACCACACATTACAAAAAAATTCATGTAACTCATCAATCAAATTACATATCTTCTCTATCATCATTTTGTCTATCATTATCAACATTATAGTGTGAGTTTACATCAATACGCAAGAACGATATACAATAATTAACAACAACAAACATTGATTCATATTGCGACATCAATACACAACGAAATAAACTCATCATATATTAATAACATCTATCCATATATATATCAAATATAGTCATCATTACAAAAAAACATCTCATCACCTGGGAAACTCCCCCACATCATATACAATAATACAAATCAAATCTCATCATCACTATCACTCTCGGGTATTGTGAGATCCCTAGAACTAGATGCCTTGCCACTAACTCTACGTCATTATTTGCAGCCTCGATACCTCTCAACCTGCCTCCATAATAAGGTAACCTCCATTGATTGCTCAAAACCGACACAGTGAATCCATATATCGTGAAAATACATCCTATGCTAAGGGACCACCACCGAATCCAAATGGAATTTTCCTATAGACATAAGTGCGCCATTTTGTGGTGAAAGCCATTTTGAATTGATCATCTTCTTTCACCATGATCTGGTTGTACCCTGAGTAGCCATCTAGGAGGGAGAACCTTTCTGACCTAGACACTACTTGTAAGATCTGCTCCATTGAAGGGAGTGGGTAGTGATCTTCGAGGGAGGCTCTATTCAAATCACTGAAGTCAACACACAACTTGATTTCTCCATTTTTCTTCCTGACTGGGACTAGATTTATAACCCAGCTTGAGTGTTTGATTAGAAATATGATACTTGCCTCTATCGACTTGTTCACTCCTTCATCGAGGCTCAATATGTGGGTTGATTGGTATCTACTTCTACCCGATGGGATGAGCAATTGAATCTAGTTCGATTTTGTGTTGTGCTAGCTTTGGATTAAACCTCTCTCGGTCCTCATAACTCCGAAAACACATCAAGAAATTCTTGGAAAAGTTGTATGAATTCATACCTTTCTTCGCTTCGTGGCCACTTTATCAATTTGAAGTGTTTTGTCTTCTCAACTCGGGATTGAATCCGAATCTTCTCCTTTGATTTGCATGTTAGCCTTTTTCTTTCTAACTAATCATTAGGGTTGAAAATAGATTTCAGTGTGACTAAGCCTTTGGGAAGCTTGTTTGTATGCAGTTGTACTATCTGATTCCCATATTACTACTCTAGTTTGCTCTGGTTTCTAGCAGAGAATTCAGCCTCTTCTTGCAAAAAGTTAATGATCTGCTGATCATTCTCAAACACTACAGCCAAAGATGTATTATTATCCAACATTTGTTGGCCTCACAACCACATGGATATGTGGTTGTTCTTTGTCCCTCTTGATGCTGTCAACCGCATCAAACTTTTCTCCCACTGCTGCAAGTCTATCAACAACTTCATTCTCCTTCCTGGGTATGGACATAATGTTGAAGGCCTTAAAATCCTCCATGAGATCCCATACCCTACTCTTGTAGTTCTTGAGTAGGTCATTTTTGATAGCATTAAGTTCTCTAACTCGATTGTGACCAGTTCCATTGTCACCAAACACTTGCAAGTTCTTGATCCCTAGCTTTCTTGCTCAATGAAGACTTGGACTAAAGCCTCATATTCAGTAGTGTTATTTGAGCAAGGAAACTAGAATCTAAATTCTAAATAATATCTCATACCTCTGGGGGACATAATCATGGCTCCTCCTCCAGCTCCTTATCTACACCTTGAGCCATCAAAGAACAATTGCCATACCTCGTTGTCATCCATGTAATCTAGCTTAAATAGGTTAGGAAGAGGATGATTCTCTTCATGTAGGCAGTAGACACCTAGCTCAGATTCTTCCATCTCTCTATAGGGGTCAAAAGCATGACTTTTCTAGCCCAATCATCGAGAGTCAAGTTTGGGATACATCCCACCTTGGTATTTGCTTCATAAGTGCTTAGAGGTCCTCTTGATCAAAAGTTTAGCAATTGGCATTGATTGGGCTAGGCACATAGGATTCAATATGATGATCAACAATAGGTTCAGATCTAATTGTGGCCTTCGCCCCATACCTTGTCCTAAAGAGCATATGTGACCAATCATCAGACAGGTAGCCTCCAATTTTGGTAGTGAAGTCCCTGACAGAAACCACAAAGTAAAATGTGGTGGCAAATCTATGATTGACACGTTTTACAAAATAGTCACATTAGGGCAAGCGTGTAGAGTGAGACTCAGATCCTTGATGATTCCCACAATGGTCACTATTGTCCCATCTAATTAGACTACTCCTCTAGAGATGACTTCATATTGGAGGCCCAACTGATCAACTATTTGTTTGGGCATCACAGAACTACTAGCCCCAGAATCAATCATACAATTGTGCACCAATTTGTCTCCAATAATTAATGAGACATAGAATGGAAGAGGTCTTAAGTTCTTACCTTGTTTCTCTCCTTCGTTCCTCCCGGTTTGAACTACATTGGAAGCACTCTTTCTTTCTTGCTGGTCGGGGGTGATTTGAACTTGACCAATTTTACATGGCAATGCAATGTGTCCCTCTCGCCTGGAATGGTCGGTGACTCCCATAATGAATGTTCACACTTGTCCTTTTCATTTGCTCAATAATATTGAAAGAGCTATCTTTTTGTTGCCCCTTCCCAAACACATTTCTTTCTTGCACATGGGTTGTTACAACCAGTGCCTGACTGGGTTTGGAAGGTGGCTTGGATTGGTTTTGTATGTTTGGAGTTACACTTGGAACACCAGGACCTTGTGGAGTGATGGAGGGTTGACATTCACCTGATTTCAGTGGTTGGCCCTCTCCAATACTTCTCTTTTTGGACCATGTGTTGGCAGCCACACTTTGAGAAAGGAACTGATTCATTCCACAAAATTCTTCAGCCTGCCAGTTTACTAGCATAGTCTCTCCTGGAGGTCCATTTTGTTGAGCTCCTTGTTGCTGATCTTCCTCTTGGCTGGGTTTTGAGGCACCATACTAGTTTACACAATTAAAGCCTAATTTAGAGCACCATTAAAGCATGTTACTTGGTTATGTGGTGATTTTGCATGGGAAACACCAATCATATTCCCGTGCCATATTTTTCTGTGTAGGAACCAATGCCCTTGATGTTGAAGTTGTGTTTGGGTCATAATATCTAAAAAGTCTAGCGGTTTGGGGTTGTCTTTGGTTCTTGCTCGGTTTACATTCGAGGTGGTGGACTATTCTGCGTCTTCGGGGTCTAGCTTAATATTGAGCCTCGAGGCTCGATATGTCCTAGAACTTTGAGCTCTTTATCTTTTGATGGTCACTAGCTCATTCCCCAGTTTTGAAGTTGCTTCATCACTTCTTGAAGTTCCTTAGAGGTATTAGATGATCAAGTGGAAGCTTCAGCTGAGCTTTGACTCCTGGGAGTGGGTATAGGAGATAATGTGGGCGTTTAGTTAGCATCTGGGTTTCCTAACTCGGGGTATAGAGGCATGGATGGCCTAGGGGCAATTTTACCAGCTCGAATCAAATGGTTCTCATCCCCTATAGAGAGGCTATAGGCTGCAGGTAATGTAGTTCCCCCCATTGACTAAATCATCAGAGAAATATAGGAATTTAAAGCCCTAAGAAATTATAAGAAGGCACCTTCATCGGTGGGCTTTACTGCTATTCGAATCTTGTCTCGAGTCCGCTGGAATTTGAGGTTGAAGTCTGTCCATCGAGTTGCTTGTTTGGGGCTCTCTTGATCATTGTCAACTGTTCTAACAAGGACAAGTTATCACCTTTCTCTCTGAACTGGTTGTGAAGAGTTGTGCATAGTTGATTCAAATTTTTTATAGAGCCTGTCGGGAGACTCCTAAACCATTGTGAAGCTTTCCCTTTGAGTGAAGAGGTGAGAAACTTGACTTCAATGTCCATCTCATGGATCTAATTGATTATACAGACATTTGCAATATCTTGGACATGATCACCAGGAGAAGTTTGGTTTTCCCTAGTGAAATATGGGATGCTCTTTAATGTTGCAATTGGAACTAGGTTTTGTCCAACCAAGGTGAGTGGACTACTGCTGGTGAAGTTGACATAAGGATTTGGTTGAGCCATTACTTCGATCGCCGAGCACCCCTCTTGATTGAATGAATGGTTGCCAGGGAGGAGGTGTTGATAAAGCTCTCGATTGGTGGAGATAGAGAACTCTCGGGCTCTTCTTCCTCTTCTCCCTCTTTCGGGGATAAGTCTACATAAATAAATAGTCCTCTTCTCTAGTTCTTGACCGTGTTTGTATTCTTCTCATGAATTTGCTTAAAAAGCTAAAACCGGTAGTTTTGTTTCTTTGGGAGTCGCCGATGTACAATTTTAAGGCTTCTTAAAAGCCATAAGCACAACAAGTGTACATCAAGTCTTACTATAATAAGATGGAGACTTCTTTGTCCCACCAGGCTTGCCAAAACTATTAGTGCAAAATCACAGCACCCCCAAATGAGTTATGGATATACTTTTTTAAGGTAGGGTCATTTGATGTGATTACATAACATTGAACTTTTCCCAGGTGTGGGACCTTTGTTATGATCTTCATGTGTAGATTTCACTAATGCCTCAAGGTTTTGGTGTAACGGTTCGTTACATTTGGTATTAGAGCAACCACCTAGGTTCAAGTCCTCATGCACGGTAGCTACGCCAACAATGCAAGTGTTCGCACGGGGAGGTATAGGGCGGGCGGGGTCCGCTATATGGGCACAAATCTAGCTTGGGGTCCGGGCTATGGAAGCGTGGTGGGATGTTATGATCCTCATGTGTGTATTTCACTAATGCCTCAAGGTTTTGGTATAACAGCTTTATTACAACCTTGCAAAAATGAAAAAATCTCAGTTAAAGGTTGGTTCCTTATTCCTCTGTTCAGGTGCATATGTGAGGATTTACAGAGGATCTATCTCTATACCTAATCTAAAACTTGCCAAGGAGACAGGGATAAAAGAGTATAAGAAATAAGAAATAACTAAACTACTAGGTGATGCACCAAAGGAATGATGAACACTTATTTTACCAATAGACACAAACCAACAAAATGCATACAATAAACAAACACAGATAGCGATATCTGTAATGGAAAACCAAATGAAAGCAAAAGAGACAAGAAAGGATATAAGATCGATCACAGACGTGTTTTATTGCTCTGTGGATTGATACAGTTCATTACAAAGTAGCCAAAAGGCTGAAACGTATTATAATTTTAATGGAAGGCCTAAACCCCACAAATCCTTTTGCTAGAAGGAGAAGGGAGCCTGCAAAAAAAAGAATGTCCAACCCTTTACAATGAGTCATGCCCCCATATTTATAGATTCAACCTGCAAGAAAGAGAGAGAGAGAGAGAGGTGGGAAAATTAGGTTGAAGCTCAACCACTGCTGTTAATGCTTCTGATAAAAATTTGCCCCCAAATCCGTCTTTACTGCATCAATTTTTGGTTTGACGCCTTGAAGGAAGAGGAAACGGCGAAACCGATCAAATCTAATCTAGTTGTTGAAGCAAGAGATCCTGCATTGAAATCTCGAAGACGTTTCCTCCATTTTCTTGACCTAAACTCCTCAAAATTAAATTTTTAGACCTCCATGGCGTGGGTGAGGCCGAGATCTTTCCAATGGTGTCAGATTCACAATATTTTGAGCCCTGAGTCGAAGATATGCCCCTTCAAACTTTGTATCGAGTCCGTACAAATGGGCGGGATTTTTTTGAAAAATGGGTCCCCCTTTTGGTATGGGACATGTGGCAGCCAGATTGGAACAAAAATTTGGATTACGGGTCCGTAATTCATCTTTTGCCTTTTGCGTAAAAATGTAAAACTCAAAAAGCTCCCGTAGCCCCGAAGCTCTGCCTGGACACGTGGCTCCTTTTGGTTGGTTGGGGAATGCGCTTCCATCTTTATCTTTGTGCCTTTTGACAAAAGGCAAACTTTCACCTTTTCCTCCAACTCCCCGCTTTGGCTTTGACTTGGGCCCAAATGCTAACTTTTTCCTTGGGTGGAGTTACGGGCCATTTTGTAACTTTTGCCCTTTTGAGATAACAAGGGGCAAAGAATCAACTTTTCCCCCGACTCCCCACTTTCCCCTATAACACGTGGCAGTTTGGCACTTGTTTGGAAACCTTTTCTCTGTTCAACCCTTGAATCAGCGTCATTAAGACACTTGACAACCTATGTCGGCCTGACCCATGCATTGACTATTCAACTAACTTTTCCCCCTTGGTATAACACGTGGAGGCACTACGCTTGTTTGAAAACCCAGCCCAAAGCTTGCCTTTGGAGGAGCATCGAGTTAACACTTGTTGGCCTTCATTGATTTGTGGACTTTTCAATGGTCCCTCTTACTTTTTAGACTTTGGGCTACGTGGCGAGCTCATGCTCATTTGGGTCTCTGCCTTGGGACCAACTCTTGGAGATGCACCACACTGACACTTGGCATTCTCCGCTTACACTTTTATACTTAACCAAATTTGAAGCCCGCCTTTTGACTATGTTTGAACATTTGATGCGTGGAGGGCTGGCACAAGTTTGAGTCTCTACCCTGAGCTTCCTTTCCAGGTTTGTGTTGAGTTAACACCTGCACCTTCCTTTTAGTTGAAGACTTTTCAACGCCCCTCGACTTCTTTGGGGCTCTGGACACGTGGAAGCCTGGCGCAAGCTCGGGCTTCCCTTTTTGTATTCACCTCTAGAGAAGCGTTGTTAGGAAACGTGGTCTCTTCTATTGCCTCCTCCATACTTAGTCATTTTTGGACCTTTTCTAAACCATTTCGAGCCCGAGGGCTTTGGATCTTCGTTATTTCTTCCCCTTCTTGTTTTTGGTTCCTCTCGTAGTAAATCGCCGCTTCTTCTAACCCTACTATCCCATTTTTGAGTCATCTTGTAATTTGAAGATTGGATTTAAGACGTGGGAACAACCCAACATAGTTGTTTCTTTTTACACATGGTCCTTTAGTCTCTCCTAGCCTCCGCCACTCCATGGTTGAGTCCCTCTGCGACCAATTTGCAAGATCTCGAATGAGTTTTCTTAGGTTCCTTCTATGCGGGGTCGTGGCTGATCTAATATTTGGCCTGGGGGTGAAATATGGATAACAATTTGGTGACTCACAGGGGTATTTGCCTGCTAGATGAAAAGACCAATTACCTTGTCATATCTATGTTGGGCATGGAGTCAAGAACGATGTCCCGATATTGATCCTACTTTATGATTCACGAGCCCATGAATCTGCACTCTCAATTTTCATAAGAAATCTTAAAATGAAGGTTTCTGAGAGTAGAAAATTGTTTTGACCTAGGGCTTCATCTGTCTCTCTGAATGAACTGCATAAGAGCCACAAAACAACACCACACTATGTACAAATTTTGAAATCATACATGTTCCAAATGGAACATGTAGAGCATGTAAAGCACTTAGGAGAAAAGTAATCTACACTACAACAAGACAATGTGCATAAGCACTTAGAGGAAAGAGAAAGCTAAACTAATATGTACAGGGTGAGAACTCCCCTTTTAGTAGCAGTGCTTAAGATAGATCACATTTACTAAAATCTGTAACTCTTCACCTTCCAATTTAGACAACTGGAAAGTATTGCTATTTTTGCATCTTGTGATCATATAGGGGCCACTCTAGATGGCGTCAAATTTGGAATGTCTTCCTGGTTTTGCTCGATTTGCATCCCATTTCAAAACTAGGTCTCCTTCCTGGAAGGTCCTTGCTTTTGCCTTCTTGTCAAGCATTTCTTATTGAAGCCTAACTCTTCTCTATTGCTTGGAGTGCATGCTCTCTAGTTTCTTCTAATTCTATCACTCCACATACACTGGCCTTCATTGGTCCAAATTCAAACATCTCTAGTTGTTTTACTGAGCTCCAATGCTCAACTTAAGTGATATAGGCAACACATGCCTCTTTCCCATAGACAAGCTTAAATGGAGAGCTACTCTGTAGATCTCTTGGGCGTTATTCTATCAGCCCATAAGGCCATTTTGAGCTTTGTGTGCCGTGTCCTTTGATTCTCATCAAGAGTTCTTATGATGATCTTTAGCAGGATCTTGTTTATGGACTCGGCATGGCCATTACCTTGAGAGTGAATGAAGTACTCAAATAAGTCCCATTCTTAACACCCATCCTGTGATCTTGGAACCTATGAATGTTAATGCATTGTCGATGTGATGGTGGTGGTACTCAAAATTTGGTCATTATCCCTTCATAGAAATCCGGGATACTAGACTCATTAGATTCCTTGAGTGTTATTGCCTCGGTCCACTTGGTGAAATAATCTATTGTTGTCAGAATCCATTTGTGGCCTTGGCTTGAATTTGGATTGATGACTCTAATGAAGTCCAATCCCCATTGCATGAAAGGTTGGTCGACTGAGATTGGGTGCAATGGAAGTGCTACTAGCCTTTCCTTGCCTTTGAAGGATGCACACTTCCTGCACCTTTTGATCCATGTGTAGCAGTCACTAAACACTCTGGGCCAATAATAACCTACTTTCATGATTTTGAGTGTTATCACTCTTGGAGAAAAATGGCCTCTAGCTACTTCAACATGGAATTATTGTAGCACCTCTCCACCTGATTTGTCCAAATGCATCTCAACAGAATGCCATTGATGTCTCTTTTGAACAAGACACCATCAATAAGAACATATGGGATGGCATGTAGCCTGAAATGCCTTCTTTTTGTTTTACTCATCCCATGAGGACACAGACCTGTTTGATGGAATTACACCATGTCTTGGGTCCAACAAGGAGCAGGTACATCATCTCTCCCTTCTTCTTGATCATCCTATAAAACAAGAACAACCTCCTTTTCACTGTTTGTTTCATCTTATTGATTTGAGGCTAGTTGTTCGCACAACCCCTTCCTACGGACCAGCTTGGTGACCTTGATCTCAATGTCATATTCCATGACATGATTGATCCATCCTACATGCTTCTCATTCAAGTCCTTGCTAAGAAGGAATTCTTTAACCCCCACATGGGAGACCAATCGTTGGATTTTGTTGTTTGAGACCAAATGCTTAAACTTCTTCATCCTCTAATCACTGTCAAGACCTGCTTCTCAATGAAGGAGTACCTCACCTCATAATCTTCCAGACTCTTGCTGAAGAAAGCAATTGGTCATTATGTACTTTCTCTATTCTATTGAACTAAGATTGTAAAAATTGTGTTGCTGCCACCAAAGGCATACAATATGAAGTCTTTGGAAAAATATGGATTTACAAGAGTTGGGGCTTGTGATATGGCTTCTTTGATAGCCTCAAACCTTTCCTTTCCTTCAGCTGTTCACCTGAATGCTAGGATCTTCTTTAGCATCAACGTTATTGGCTTAACAAGGGCAACAAAGTTTGAACAAACCTACAGACAAAATTGATTTTTCCCAAGAAGCTTTGAAGAGCCTTCTTGTGACTTGGCAATGGCAATGCTCTTATTGCTTGAACTCTCTCCGGGTCAATTTTCAATCCTTCCTTTGATACAATATGGCCTAGAAGCTTACCTTCATGGGCCAAGAATATGCATTTTTTGGGGTTCAGTGACACCCCAAAACTCCTGCATCTTTGGAACACCTGCCTTAGATGGAAAAGGTGGTCTGTTGCATTTTTGGAAAACACTGTAATGTCATCCAGATAGATCAACACTATTTTGTTGATCAGTCCCTTAAATGCCATATCCATTTCCCTTTAAAAAGTGGCTCTAGCGTTGGATAATCCAAATGGCATTTTCCTATAGGCATATGTGCCCCATTTGGTGGTGAAAGCTATTTTGAATTGATCATCTTCTTTCACCATGATCTGGTTGTACCTGAGTAGCCATCTAGGAGGGAGAACCTTTCTGACCTAGACACTACTTGCAAGATCTACTCCATTGAAGGGAGTGGGTAGTGATATTTGAGGGAGGCTCTATTCAAATCTCTGAAGTCAACACACACAGCTTTGATTTATCCATTTTCTTCCTAAACGGGACAAGATTTGCAACCCACTTGAGTGTTTGATTGGAAATATGATACTTGCCTCTATTAGCTTATTCAGCTCCTTCTTCATCAAGAGGCTCAATATGTGGGTTGACTGTCTCTACTTTACTGCCTCGATGGGCTTAGCAGTGGATCTAGTTCGATTGTGTGTTGTGGGATTGAATCAATCTTCTCCTTTGATCTGCATGCTAGACTTTTTCTTTTTGAATCGATCATTAGGGTTGAAAATAGATTTCAGTGTCACTAAGCCTTTGGGAAGCTTGTTTGTATGCAGTTGTACTATCTCGATTCCCATATTACTACTCTAGTCTGCATGGTTTCTAGCGCAGAGAATTCAGCCTCTTCTTGCAAAAAGTTAATGATCTGCTGATCATTCTCAAACACCTGCCAACATGTATTATTATCCGACACCTTTGTTGGCCTCACAATCATATGGATATATAGTTGTTCTTTGTCCCTCTTGATGCTATCAACCACATCAAACGTTTATCCCAACTGCTGCAAGTCTATCAACAACTTCATTCTCCTTCCTGGGTATGGACATAATGTTGAAGGCCTCAAAATCCTCCATGAGATCCCATACCCTACTCTTGTAGTTCTTGAGTAGGTCATTTTTGACAACATTAAGTCCTCTGACTTGATTGGCAATAGTTCACTGTCACTAAACACTTGCAAGTTCTTGATCCCTAGCTTTCTTGCCCAATGAAGACCTTGGACTAAAGCCTCATATTCAATAGTGTTATTTGAGCAAGAAAACTGGAATATAAATTATGAATAATATCTCATACCTTTGGGGGACACAATCATGGCTCCTCCTCTAGCTCCTTATCTACTCCTTGAGCCATCAAAGAACAATTGCCATACCTTGTTGTCATCCTTGTATTCGGCTTAAATAGGTCGAAGAGGATGATTCTCTTCATGTAGGCAGTAGACACCTTGCTCAGATTCTTCCATCTCTCTATAGGGGTCAAAAGCATGACTTTTTCTAGCCCAATCATCGAGAGTCAAGTTTGGGATACATCCCACCTTGGTATTTGCTTCATAAGTGCTTAGGAGGTCCTCTTGATCAAAAGTTGAGCAATTGGCATTGATTGGGCTAGGCACATAGGATTCAATATGATAATCAACAATAGGTTCAGATCTGATTGTGGCCTTCACCCCATACCTTTTCCTAAAGAGCATATGTGACCAATCAACAAACAGGTAACCTCCAATTTTGGTAGTGAAGTCCCTAGACAGACACAAAGTAAAATGTGGTGGAAAATCTATGATTGACACGTTTTACAAAATAGTCACATTAGGGCAAGCGTGTAGAGTGAGACTCAGATCCTTGATGATTCCCACAATGGTCACTTTGTTGTCCCATCTAATTGGACTACTCCTCTAGAGATGACTTCATATTGGAGACCCAACTGATCAGCTATTTGTTTGGGCATCATAGAACTACTAGCCCCAGAATCAATCATACAATTGTGCACCAATTTGTCTCCAATAATTAATGAGACATATAATGGAGGAGGTCTCAAGTTCTTACCTTGTTGCTCTCCTTGGTTCCTCCCAAGTTGAACTACATTGGCAAGCACTCTTCTTGTTGGTCGTGGGGGTGATTTGAACTTGATCAATTCTGCATGGCGATTTGCACAGTAATGTCCTCTACGCTTACTGGAATGGCCAGTGATTCTCATAGTGAAATGTTCACACTTGTCCTTTTCATTTTCTCAATAATATTGAAAGAGCTATCTTTTTTTTTGCCCCTTCCCAGACACATTTCTTTCTTACACATGGGTTGTTACAATCGATTGCTGTTGGGTTTTGAAGGTGGCTTGGATTGGTTTTGTATGTTTGGAGTTACTCTTGGAACACCAGGACCTTGTGGAGTGATGGAGGGTTGACAGTCACCTGAGTTCAGTGGTTGTCCCTCTCCAATACTTCTCCTTTTGGACCATGTGTTGGCAGCCACACTTTGAGAAAGGAACTGATTCATCCCACAAAAGTCTTCAGCCTACCAATTTACTAGCATAGTCTCTCCTGGAGGTCCACTTTGTTGAGCTCCTTGTTGCTTGATCTTTCTCTTGGCTAGGTTCTTGTGGCACCATATTAGTTTGCACCATCAAAGCCTAATTTAGAGCACCATTAAAGCATGTTGCTTGGTTATGTGGCTGATTGCATGGAAAACACCTATCATATTCTTGTGCCATATTGTTTTGTGCAGAACCAATGCCCTTGATGTTGAAGTTGAGTTTGGGTCATAATATCTGAAAGGTCTAGCAGCTTGGGGTTGTCCTTAGTTCTAGCTCTGGTTTAAATTCTGAGGTGGTGGCCTATTCTGCTGATACTGGGGTCTAGCTTGATATTGAGCCTGGGGCTAATATGGCTTGGAACTCTGAGCCTATTGTCTTTTAATGGTCACTAGCTCATTCCCCAAGTTCTAAGTTGCTTCATCACTTCCTAAAGTTCCTTAGAGGTATTAGATGATGAAGTGGAAGCTTCAGTTGAGCTTTGAATCCTGGGAGTGGGTATATGAGCTAATGTGGGCATTTGGTTAGCATTTGAGTTTCCTAACTCAGGGTATAGAGGCATGGATGGCCTAGGGGTGATTTTACCAGCTTGAATCAAACGGTTCTCAGCCCCTATGGAGAGGCTATATGCTACAGGTAACGTAGTGCCCCCATTGACTAAAACATCAAAGAAATATAGTAATTTAAAGCCCTAAGAAAGTATAAGAAGACACCTCTATCGTGGGCTTTACTTGTTGTTGGAATCTTGTCCCAGTGTCTCAAGCTAGAATCGAGGTTAAAGTCTCATTGCTTACTCGTTTGGGGCTCTCTTGATCATTGTCGGTTGTTCTAATAAGGACAAGTTATCACCTTTCTCTCCAAATCGGTTGTGAAGAGTCAGTGCATAACTAATTCCACTCGGATAGATCCTATCAAGACTCCTAAACCATTGTTAAGCTTTCCCTTTAAGTGAAGAGGTGAGCAACTTAACGTAATGTCCATCTCATGGATCTCATTGATTGTCTGAAACATTTGTAATATCTTGGACATGATCACCGGAGAAGTTTTGTTTTCCCCGATGAAATATGGGATGCTCTTTAATGTTGCGGTCATTCTTTAGATTTTGTGCAACCAAGGCGAGTGGACTACTTTCCGGTGAAGTTGACATAAAGATTTAGTTGAGCTATTCGATCGATCTGAGCACCCCTCTTGATTGAATGAACGGTCTGCCGAGAGAGGAGGTGTTGATAAAGCTCTGTTTGGTGGAGATAGAGACCTTTGGGCTCTTCTTCCTCTTCTCCCTCTTTCTGGGGATAAGTCTAGATAGACAAATAGTCCCTCTTCTCTGGTTCTTGAATGTGTTTATATTCTTCTCATGAACTTGCTTGGACTGCTGAAACTAGTAGTTTTGTTTCTTTGGGAGTCGTCAGATGTACAATTTTAAGGCTTCTTAAAAGCCAGAATCACAACAAGTGTACATCAATTCTTACTGTAATAAGATGGAGACTTATTTGTCCCATCGGGCATGCCAAAACTGTTAGTACGAAATCATAGCACCCCCAAATGAGTTATGGATCTACTTTTTTAAGGCAAGGTCATTTGGTGCGATTGCATAACATTGAACTTTTCCCAAGGTGTGGGACCTTATAGAAATGGAAAAGTTCTCCAGATTAAAGGTTGGTTCCTTATTTCTCTATTCAGGTGCATACATGAGGATTTGTAGAGGATCTATCTCTATACCTAATCTAAAACTTTCCAAGGAGACAAGGATAAAAGAGTATAAGAAATAAGAAATAACTAAACTACCAGGTGATGCACCAAAGGAATGATGAACACTTATTTTTCCAATAGACACAAACCAAAAAAATGCATATAGTAAATAAACACAAATAGCCAGATCTGTAATGGAAGACCAAATGAAAGAAAAAGAGACAAGAAAGGATCTAAGATCGATCACAGATGTGTTTTATTGCTCTATGGATTGATACAGTTCATTACAAAGTAGCCAAAAGGCATAAACGTATTACAATTTTAATGGAAGGCCTAAACCCCACAAATCCCTTTGCTAGAAGGAGAAGGGAGCCTGCAAAACAAAGAATGTCCAACCCTTTACAATGAATCATGCCCCTGTATTTATAGATTCAACTTGAAGAAGAAAGAGAGAGAGAGCGAGAAAAGTAGGTCGAAGCTCAACCACTGCTGTTAATGCTTCTAATAAAAATATGCCCCCAAATTTGTCTTTATTGCATTAATCTTTGGTTCGACGCCTTGAAGGAAGAGGAAATGGCGAAACAGATCAAATCTGATCTGGTTGTTGAAGCAAGATATCCTGCATTGAAATCTTGAAGACATTTCCTCCATTTTCTTCACCTAACCTCCTCAAAATTAAAGTTTCAGACCTCCATGGCGTGGGCGAGGCCGAGATCTTTCCAATGGTGTCAGATTCACAATATTTTGAGCCCTGAGTCGAAAGATATGTCCCTTCAAAGTTTATATCAAGTTCGTACAAATGGGGGAAAACAATTTGAAAAATGGGTCCCCCTTTTGGTATGGGACATGTGGCAGCTAGATTGGAACAAAAATTGGGCTTACGGGCCCATAATTCATCTTTTACCTTTTTGCGCAAAAAAATGCAAAACTCAAAAAGCTCCTGTAGCCTCGAAGCTCCGCTGGACACATTGCTCCTTCTGGTTGGTTGGGAATGCGCTTCCATATTTATCTTTGTGCCTTTTGACAAAAGGCAAACTTTCACCTTTTCCTCCAACTCCCCGCTTTGGCTTTGACTCGGGCCCAAATGTTGACTTTTTCCTTGGGCGGAGTTGCGGGCCATTTTGCAACTTTTTCCCCTTTTGAGATAACAAGGGGCAAAGAATCAACTTTTCCCCAACTCCCCGCTTTCCCGGGACACACAGCCTCTGGCGCTCGTTTGGAAACCTTTTCTCTATTCAACCCTTAAATCAACGCCATTAAGACACTTGGCAACCTCCACCGGCCTAACCCATGCATTGACTATTCAACTAACTCTACCCCTCTTGGTATAACATGTGGAGGCACCGCGCTTGTTTGAAAACCCAGTACAAAGCTTGCCGTTGGAGGAGTGTCGAGTTGACACTTGTCAACCTCCGCTGATTTGTGGACTTTCAATGGTCCCTCTTACTTTTTAGACTTTGGGCTATGTGGCGAGCTCGTGCTCATTTGGGTCTCTGCCTTGGGACCAACTTCTTGGAGATGCGCCACACTGACACTTGGCATTCTCCGCTTACACTTTTATACTTAGCCAATTTTGAAGCCCGCCTTTTGACTCTGTTTGACCATTTGCTACGTGGAGGGCTGGCGCAAGTTTGAGTCTCCACCCTGAGCTTCCTGTTCGGATTTGCGTCAAGTTGACACTTAGCACCTTCCTTTTAGTTGAAGACTTTTCAACGCCCCACAACTTCTTTGGGGCTCTAGATGTGTGGAAGCCTGGCGCAAGCTCGGGCTTCCCTTTTTGGATTCACCTTCTGGAGAAGCATCGTTAGGACACGTGGTCTCTTCCGCCTCCTCCATACTTAATCATTTTTGGACCTTTTCCTGAACCATTTCGAGCCCGAAGGCTTTGGATCTTCACCGTTTCTTCCCCTTCTTATTTATGGTTCCTCTGTGGTACCGCCCCTTCTTGTCTAACCCCGTTATCCCATTTTTGAGTCATCCTGTAACTTGAAGAACAAATTTAAGATGTGGGAACGGCCCAAAAGAGTTGTTTCTTTTTCACAGGGTCCTTTAGTCTCTCTGGCCTCTGTCACTCCATGGTTGAGTCCTCTGCGACCAATTTATAAGATCTCGAATGATTTTTCTCTCTGGTTCCTTCTATGCGGGTTCATGGTTGATCCATTATTTGACCCGGGGCAAAATATGGATAACAATGTCGCAGAGATGACACGGTCCATAACATCCCACTCATCATCTGACAAGCCCAACCCAAGCAAAGTACTCAAATGACAACCTCCAAGTAATTTCCTTGAGTGAATATCCCTCTACACGCCACAAATCGATAACAAACGTGATATTAGAATACTATACAAATTCAAATACACCCACTTATCACATTACTATACACTAGAAATCTCAATTGCACCATTATAGATCAAATATAAGCATTCTTGAAAAGGGTGCCCATATGCAAGACATGCATACCGGTCAAGACACTCATGTCCCAAGGGTCACTTTAGCACCCTCACTGCTATTATCCAAGTCTCAAACGCTAAGAAACTTCATAATCTCAAATTTGTAAAAATCTAATAAAACCAAGTATTACACACACATTTTTCAAAAAACATCACACTTACCAATTTCACACATGTCATCATGATGCTACGGTGGTCACCACCCTCTCAAACTAGCTAGGACATGTTATTCTCACTTGCGGCATCTTCATTGACTTGGCACTCAATCTCACAATTGTGTCAAAACAAATGAAGTGACTAATCACTTTTTTGGTGAGGTCTGGATTTAATCCAACCCCTTTAGCTTAGATGCTAGGTCTGAGGGGTATCCATTACACCAAATTAGCTTGGGGCATGATCCCAGCCTCATCCCTTTGTTCATACGAGTATCTCGTGGGAGTGGAACCTTGGTGGATGGCTAAGCAACACATTTTACACCATCATCTGCACTGTTGTGCCATAACCCATTCGATGACTAACCACTTTTTCACTTCACTAATTATATAAATTTTTCATCACCTACTTTACTATGGTGGAGTATTTCATGCTTATTCTCGCAACTAATACACACTACTCTATTTTTGTCATATCTTGAGCATTTCTACTCCGATTTGCACCATGTTTGTGGCATTATTTTTAGAATTTCACCTATCATCTTACCATACACATTACACGTGTGTTATATCTTCTTAAATTCTCTTTCATTCAATTTATACACATTTGGCAATTTCTATCACTTCCTATCGATCTCATGCTTACTTTCGACTTAGCAATCATTCATGTCATCTCTTCCTTTTTGCCAAAACATGGGGCATATCATTGGGGTCATAATCCCCTTACATCACCATGTGATCAATCAACACTACCAATTCATCATTTTCAAACATTCCATAATTTCTTTGCGTGACATTTCACCATCAATTCCCCTTAATGACCTAACCTGGGAAACAAACGTATAAATTCTCTATGCAACATTTCATCACTTCCCCTAATGACCTAACCTTGGGGCAACAAGCGTAATATTTCCATGAGATCATTTATCAATTTCTATCGATTCCCCTAACGACATAACTGGAGAAAATATCATAAAATATTCTTTATGAGTAACCAATCAAGATAATCAATCAATCACCTATTAACGCATTCAAATCGCTAACAACTGATCCAAAACCGAGGGGTTTCAGACTTAAGGAACAGATTAACAATGTGCCAAATGAATTGCAAAACAACTATCTCTGAAAAGAGATGTAAATTACTCAAAGAATTCGAAATACATCAATTATCTCTGCCAAGAGATGTCTATCTCTTCTTCCGGTTACATATGTATTTATAATACTTTATAAATACGAAAGGACACCTAGAAAGATGTGGAAGGTCACCAGTCTCGAGGGAGACGAGGTGTTTCATCTTCCAAGACTTACATGTGCACTAATTTTGCGAAACATACTATTTTTAGAATTTACTATTTTTAGACAGCAGTACAAAAATCACAATTTGGGCCCCTTAAACGCGGATTTCGGGGGTCAAACATTGCCGAACAAAGTTCAGCACCTTCTCATCACATTCTACACATTCCAAGCTTTCCGTTGCCTTTTGAACGGAGTCAATCGGAGCTACGGTGCAAAAGTTATGGTCTCTGGAAGTTGCGCGCCACTAAATTAATTGGCTGCCCTGGATCACAACCATCATTCAATCAAAACGATATAACATATACAGCCTCCTAGATGACCTAACTTGGGAGTTACATTCATTACTTTCCCAGATGACCTAACTTGGGAAGTTATTTTATATTTGGTGTTTGCTTCCATATGACCTAACTTGGAAGCCATCATATATTTCATGTTTGCTTCCAGATGACCTAACTTGGAAGCCATCACATTGCGGTGACACCCATGGAGTGGGGGCAAGAGTGCCTTTCCTATACCACTCCTATATGGGTCAACTATTTGATCAAAATTATTTGGATCCAAAAACCACAAATATTTGATCTGATTCCATCTGCAATGGCTAGATCTTGAGGATGTAGTTAGAGGTTAGAGAATAACACACCTTTCTCCCTACACTCTTCCTCTGGCGGTAGGACACCCAAATCCTCCAGTTGATTATTCATATACATGAAATCAAGTTGGGAATTGATCACTCCCTACCCCATCTTATCGTCATCATATGCATTCAAAATCATCAATCATCCAACATTACAATCATCACTCTCATTTTAGTGCACTTCACCATGATATTACGCTTTTCACTACGTTGCATGGATCGACGCGTTGATCCATGGTTCAACACGTTATATGGTTCTTTCGACACACTTTTACTACCACATTTGCGTGTTCTACTACAACATGGGCTTCTCTGGATTTCTCTTAGGTACGCATCTCTATCTACTTTATGTTACCGAGCTTTCCGCTCACCAACATAAAGTGGGGAAAATGTAGTCACAAAATCACACACTTACTACTATAATTATACCACCAAGTATGTTGTTTTATATATGGATCTTGCATAAGAAAAGTATTCACTAATGACTCATCCCTTAGTCATATCGTTAGTTTAGTAAGTCATTATTAGTGAGTGTTTTACACAGTCTTCGGTTCTACTCGCTCACGCACTCGGTCATCTCTCATGGAGTCTTAGCTTTCATTATTTACTTGGTGGTAATCTCTAGTCTTTGACCAAGGCGCCTCAAAGGGATTGGGCGCCCCTCTGCCTTACGTAGTTCTTAGGCACCACTGGTCCCAGTTGCACTTGGTTCTCATTTGGAGTTTTAAGGTCAGTCTTTGTAGTTCTCCCTCTCATTCCCCTAGGTACTAGTCGACATGTCATGTTATTAATGTCAAAATTTAAGTAAGAGATCCTTATAAAAACACAACATACACACTATCTTAAGGGTAGACTATCTCTACTAATGGCTAGTTATCTACTAAGGCAAGAGACTGCATTTGGGTACTATTCAACATCACACACTACAGGAAGGGTTGTATTCATTATATTCCATCCGCCATTTATATCTTACATCTAGCTATTTCCCGCTACTTTGGTTTCATTGGCATTAGGGAACCCTAGGCACATGATTGCAAACACATGCACATAGAACTACATTGGGTCTATGTGCAATGCTTAGTTGTAATTCCATCCATTTGGCGGTAAGACATGACAGTCGACCCATTCATTTGCATCTTTTTTTTAGGGTTTGATGCTTTTGTGTGGGGTTTTGTAGGAGATTATTCATTGAAGATCTACAACGACATCAACGAAGCTAGTGCGATATACATGCGACAAAGACCGAGTTATTGTGAAGATCTAGCAACCAACCTAGACTTAGGTTTTACATTGTTCTCGAGACCGGGGTGCCCATACTACGGACTGAGCACCCAAAGGCACCCTAATCCTCCCCTAGGTGCCCCGATCGGCCAAATATTCATCTACTATAACTTCATGAAGTGTGTTGTCATACTCTATTCCACATGTGCATCATCCAGTCTAGTTACAGGTCTCTGCGAGGTAAGTTCATTTCAGGTTAATACATTTTCCCTCCTAATTCAATTATTCCATTTTGTTTAAAATATCAAATAAAATTAGTTAGCATTTATATTTCAATTTATATCAGTTATTTCATTGTCATACTATTTAGATTAACTTCTAAAAAACCGTTCATTTTAGTTAATCACCAACGATCCAATAGCTTTAGCTATACCCTTAATAATATCAAGGTCCTAGTGTTCTAGGGGTAAACCCGAGAGCCTGACCCATACCAGATATTCCTTAATGGTATTTTCAAGCGGATTAAAGCCCGACTACCATTTTTGGAAAAACAAAATGGCTTGACCCATGAACTAGGGACCCCCTGTTAAGATGTTCATCAAATCTTCTTCTAAAGAAAGGGAAACCACAAAGAAAGAGTTGGCATAGGCAACAATGTCCATATCACCTTTGGGTGACCACTTCCAACAAGCCCATTTCCCGAACTCGTTAATATTGGGTATACTTCCCGAGGATTTTTGCAAGAGTGATGTTACTCATGATGGAGCGCATCCTATTTGCCACCTTATCTGGAATATCCAAAGAAATAACATTAGTGTTGCAAATAGGTTTAAGGTTAAAATCAAAAATACTGCGTAGGTTTCCTCCCCAAAACCATCTTGGCCCACATGACTTTGGGTCCCCTTATTGGCTCTACTTTGTATCTTTCTCTCAGTAAAGGCTTCATCCTTCCCTTCGTCAGGCGATCGAGCCAGAACCCCTAAAACCGGGCCAACAACATTTTCCTATTCCTCCACTAATTCAAAAAATCGATCTTGATCCCATCGTAAAATTTCCTCCTATCCCTTAAATGGGAAGTAGATTAAGCCCCCAACATACATATGAATGATATAAATTATAAATGATACATGTTGAGAATTGTTAATGAAGGGTTGGCCTTAGATATAGTTTGTTTTTATCTTTATCTATATGAAGATATTATTGTGAAAGAAGAAAGGACTTTTAATGGTTGAGATAATGTAACTTGAATACTACATTTTGGTATCAACCGAGTAAATACTTTGGGATTAATATCTAAGAGAATATTGATCAATAGTTAAACTAATCAAATAGATAGATGAATAAAATTATGGGTAGTACCATAACTAATCATGACAAGATTTATCTTGTTTATAAAGGAATTAAATGAAGTTTCTTCAAGTTATTATAAAATTAATAAGAAAATGTATGTGTCATCGGCATGGTAATTACTCCTATCCTTTTATGGAAGGTACGAATGAGACATGAACCTTGTAACAAGAACTAAAAGATGTGATAATAACATATAACCTTGAGTAATGAATTAAGAATAAACTAAGCCCATTTCTCTAAGCATATGGGAGTTGCTAGTATGAGCGGTGATTTGATAAGAAGTGCTATAATTATTAATTATAATTGAACCCCACCTTTGAATTACCTTGATTGATGTTATTAGTGTTGTTTCACTTTACTTTGGAACATGCAACTTGTAATGTTATTGATACTAGATACATTGGTTGAATGGGTTAACCTTCGTTAAAGGCCTAAAGTATAAATATTATTATATAAGACTTTGATATGGAACTAGCTAGAGGTATGAATAAAAAGAATGAATTACATTGGATGAATACTAGAAGCAATACGACAAGAAATCGTTGTAGTATTATTATGACAAATAATAAAAATGATCATATCTAGTGCAATTAGTACATTAAATGTACATGGAAGAAATACTTGAATCGAGATAGGATGAAGTCTTGCTACTAATTAACTACATTTAATGACACCTTATGAGATATTAAAATTAAATCCATGTTGAGGGGAACTTGTGGAAAAGGTCTATAGGTTTTAACAATTACGTTTAACCATATCGCATACTCGTTTAGTTATTGTTAAAGCAATAGGATCAAAGTGCGCTGCGGAATGAACTGGGTCCCGATCTATTATGATTTTACTTGAACCTTTATCTAACGAGATATTAATGTTAGTAATTTGGTTAGGGAACATTTCTGATTTATTTACATCAAGCCTATAACAAATTTATAAGGCGAAAATAACTGCGAGCATGAAAGGAAAAGTAGCACTTCTCTTTCAATGCAGAGAACAAAAAAATCAGCCTTATTTTTGGGAATTAGAAGGTGGGTGCTACAATCTTCCCATCCCCTAGTATACACTGCCAAATGCAAACACAAACAATTAATGACAACATTGAATGTGGTATTGACACGTTGTGCAAAATGACGATGGAGGATGACCGAGTGGTAGGGGGTGATGTGAAGTGAATTGAATACATTTTTATTTTGATCAGAGGGAATTTTGTCCACGCATCATATGGTTGCATGCAAATTTTCAAGTAAGAATATTTATTTATCAATTCGATGTCAAATTTTAACCTTTTTAAGGGTATTTTGTTAGGGTATTCAATGTTCACATCGCCACCCACTCATATTGCATTCACATATTGCATATATACTAAAATTATTGAATATATAGTTTGAAGGTTAGCAATAAATATGTTTAATTGATAGAATTTGTGGCAATTTGAACAATGAATACATATATACACACAAAAATTACTGAATATACATTAACTATATACATGTAATTTTGTGACTTAATGCATTGTTTGAAATTACAAAATTACTGTTGTATATTCAATATATATTCACCGATTCCTATAGATACATTGATAGTAAATATAATACTAACTTGCAATCATACTATTACTTGCATATGTACTCATTGCATGACAACCTTGGAGATTTGTTTAAAAAAGCCCTAAAATCATAGCTCACCTCACGATCAACTTGGTGATTTGAAACATAAATAAATATATTAAAATGTGTATATTCAATGTGTGTATATTGAACATGCACAAAAAGAACTCAATGTGGACTGGAAATACTAGAGCTTGCGGCGATGAAAATGTTAAATAAGAAAATACACGAAATAACTTAACATAGACTAAATATACATTTGTAATCTTAGTATTACTTGCAAATGAGTTCGTATACACATGAACATAAGTATATTAAGTGCATTTTGCAAAGTTTGAAATTTGAATAGGCATATATTCAATGTATATTCATACATTCAAGTGCTTATGGTAGAGATAATAGTTGGTGAGCATGGAGCAATTGTTGAACTAATTTATGTTAGGTTGGGGTGTATTCAGTTTATGTATTTAGTTATTGTATTGAGGGTATATTCATATTTTAACAACATGAAAAAACACAACACTTCTGTATATTTAGATATTCTTCAACTGATTATGTTGACTAAGACTCAATGTATTCTCACATATTCAATGAATATCCAAACATTATTTAGAACAATAAACGTTTGTTAGTTGATACGGTAAATAAACTTAAAAGTATATCCGAAAATGTAAGTGTATATTCAATAATAGCACTGTATATTCGTAGGCACCTAAAATATGCTTACACTTAGCATTTCCTCCAATTCAACTGATTAACGACACTTCATTAATTCCCCATTCTTCGCTCCATTCTCGGATGCCCATTTACGACACCTTCTTGGTTGTATTCCTCCTATAATCATCTAATTGGGCTAATATCTCTCTTATTAGCTAGACATTCCTCCTTTCAACCATTCATAACCTCCCTAGTTCTCTCTAGATCACTTCTATTGGCTTCTTAGGCTATCTATCAGTCACAATTGATTAATCAGACCCCTCCCAACTCTCAATGAGTCTCTAATCACTTGCTAATCATGTTTAACTAGCCTAATCCTAGCTTAAATAGTCTAAATCGTGTTTACTTAGCTCATAATTCTAAAGTGCTTTTTATACTTTAGTCCCACATGCACCCAAAGTCCAAACTCTTCCATTTGGAAAACTATAAATACAATCTTAGGCCCACCCATTCAAATACACAACTTTACATAACACAAAACCAAAACAAGCCTAAGAAATCTTGGATCTCAATTGTAGATAGCTTTAAGCTAATTAAACATTTGATCTAAAGCTTTTCTTCCCCCATTTTTAAGCTAATAAGCCTCCATTTGCATCCTTAAACCAAGTTTTGAGTAATATGGAGAGAACCATTGGCCTTAAAGCCATTAATGGTGAGACTCTATTCTTAAAAGCTTGAAAACCATAAAAAACTAATCACACCTTTGATTGATAAGTTGATCTTATTAGGTTTAATGTTTAATTAGTAATCTAAAGAGTAGAGAGTAGTATATATGCTAGGTTTTGATGTTTTTGTCAAAGTTATGATGCATGTATAGGATTAACTCTTGTTTAGCTCTTATCTCATGGTGCATGGTTGAGTTAGTTAAGCTTTGAGGTTCTTTAGCCTCATTCCTTAGCTTTGCAACTTCTCCATTGCATACATATTCAATAAGAACAATGCATTTTGAAACTATAAGATGTGTGTGTGTGTGTGTGTGCGTGTGTGTGTGTGTGTGTGTGTGTGCAAAAGCACTTTTTTGGACATTTACTACACCATATTAACAAAGTTCGCGAATAAAGGATTAAAAAAATGCACAAAAATAAGTGACTATACGTTGAAAAACATTAGTGAAGAATGCACATGCCCGAAAGAACACAAGTTCAATGTGCATGGTTGAAAAAACATTAGTTCATAACAAAACACGTTTATTAGTTGTTATGGTAATCAAGTAAAAATATATATTCACTAATATAAATGTTTGTTCAAGAATAACATCTACACTTTCATGACATTCTTGGGAAATATTATTAGTGCTCCACATTGGACTAGTAATTATTATGTAAATGTAATTACATTAGTGTGAGGATGTAAATGAGTTGTTATTTAAACAACTCGTATCTATGTTTATTTGTTAGTTTGTTAGACCCATAAAACTAATAAACGGGAGTTATTTGTTATTTGTTCTTCCTATTTATTAGGAAGTTGTTTAGCTATCTATATGGCTATATAATAGCCTCTGTAATGTTCTCCGTAAAATATCCCAATATATTATTATATTGTGTTGATTTGGCTCTCATGTTGCATAGACTCTGACCAAATTTAATATTTGGAGGACAATTAGTGTAATTTGTTGTCCCACATATGAGAGATAACTCAAGTCATTGTTACATCCGTATTTGTAGTCTATGAATTCATTAAAGGGCTTGATTTATATTGAGGAGGTTTGCATGGCCCAGTGAAAAAACCAAGTGAACATTATTTTTATAGAACATTTCAAGCATGTATTTTTATCTCTATCTCGATTGCGCATTGTTAGCATATATCAACGCCATTCCATTCAAATCTAGGATTTATTGCCATGCAGATATGAGGTTATTACTCTCCCTTGCCATTTGTTCTGGCTGATGTCATCATTGCATCTCCATTACACTTTTGCAATAAATCCAGTTGTGAATATTGGGGTTTTGCTCCACTAAAACAAATTTCAAGACATACCGATACAACACTCGGTCTTAACTATACCTTTACAACGTTGTAGAGACAAGCATATTGCAATCAAATATATCTCGACTCATTATGCTACACTACGTTTTCTCTTCTATTTCCATTGTGATGGTGTATGCATGTCACATTAAAGAAACTCTAGATGCATGCATTCAAGCTCTCACAACGGACACCTTGTCAAAGTTGGACGAGTCTTTCAAATTGTCAAAGGTTCAATCTGTTCGCGGTGAAGATTTAGTTTTTTTGTCAGTACCATTATTGATGTCGTCCCTACAACCAAGACATCCATGCCCAGTTGTTCATTGTGATCTCCTCCAACGTCCATGCAGAAGAGTTATTTTCTCCATATGTCGGTTCACGGCGTGGTCAAAAGGTGTGGAAACATAAAAGCGTATGGTTTGAAATAATTTAGATTTAGTCATTTTTTAAGACTCATATGTATTTAGTTTTGTAAAATTGAGTTACATACGTGTAATGAGTCAATATTAACTTGTTATATCTTATTGTTTTTCTAATTTTATTGTCCATACTATTTTTATTTATATGAAGATTATCAAGAGTTTAAATTTTGTCATAGAAGTTAATTTGTGGTACATCTTTTTTCGTTTGTCTTACGGTCAAGAGATTACAAGAGTCAAAAATAAATATCAATGTGTTTTAGTTATCCTTTCCATAAAAGAGTCAATATTTTTTGTCTTGTCGATACAATATTGTCTAGTCACTTTTTTCAATTTGAGTCATTTTTGTATTTGAAATATTCAAGTCATCCAAATTGTGTCATGGTAAAAAAACCTTACGAACGCATTTTTGGTGTTACCCGACGTCCAAAAAATAAAGTGTTTCACATTACTGGAGGGAAGAAAAGAATAAGCGCAGGTGTAAACAAATGTGCTTCATGTTCGCATCTGCTGAGTTAGCAACACATACACTAGAGGACGAAGGCATCAAAGGTAGGAGGTTGATCAATGATCTCTCGTCGACACAACGATGGGGCCACATAGAGCCGTGTGGTGGCATTTTGTGGTGTGAGTTTGCTTTCAGTTGTGTGCTTCATTTTCATAGTACCTATTTTACAGTGTGTTCTTGTTTCTCATTTCAGTTGATTTTTGTGATATGTTTGAAGATCATTCCTATTCATATTTGTATTCAGTGAGCAGTATTTCCTACATAATTCCTTGAAGGAAAAATATAGTGGACAAATGAAAGCACAAGAAAAAGCAACATCATGATATTTGGGTTGTTGGTTGTCTGTAAAACCATTTGTATGTTTTGGGTTGTTGGTTGTCTTGTAAAACCATATGTATGTTTTGGGTTGTTGGTTGTCCTGTAAAACCATCCTTGTAGGTTGTTGGCTGTCCTTGGAAAACCATCCTTGTTGAGGTTGTTGGTTGTCCTGAAAAACCATCCAGATCATGAGCACGCATAGGCGGCAAGCTGCAAAAGAAGTGCAATTATTTATCTCCCATGTTCGCACTAAGGGGGGAATGTTAGGAAATATTATTAGTGCTCTACATTGGACTAGTAACTATTACGTAAATTTAATTACATTAGTGTGAGGATGTAAATGATTTGTTATTTAAACAACTCAAATCTATGTTTATTTGTTAGTTTGTTAGACCCGTAAAACTAATAAACATGTTATTTGTTATTTGTTCTTCCTATTTATTAGGAAGTTGTTTAACTATCTATATGGCTATATAATAGCCTTTGTAATGTTCTTCACAGAGTATCCTGAATATATTATTACATTGTGTTGATTTGGCTCTCGTGTATAGACTCGACCAAATTTAATAAACATGCATCAAACAACTCAATATATATTGAATATAAGAACATGCACTTTGAATTAATTCTAATTTATTCAATGTATATTCAATAACTTCAAAGTGCACATTAAAAGTTTGAATGTGTAATAAAAATAACAAAGTTACGTAGTATATATTCATGTATGTTCAATAATTCCAGTGTATATTTGCCCATTCAATATAAAGTTAATCGTGGATATTCAACTATTAACTACATTAATAAAAGACAACACTTATTTATATTCAAGATATTCCTCAAATGTTAAGGTAAGTGATTCACATATTCATTGCATATGGATACATTTTTCACGTATTTAACATTCTATCTATTTTCTGACATTCTTTGAATACTTTGAATATTAAAAATGTAAGTGTCATTTACCTCCCGAATATGTGGGCTCTCTAACAATATAAGGATTTATTCAATAATAACGATGTAATAAGAACATGCTTTGAACTAACTCAAATATATTCAATGTATATTCAATAATTTCAATGCACATTAAAAGTTTGAACGCATGGTAGAAAATGACAAAGTTACATTTGTATATTTAACGTATGTTATGTAATTACTGTATATTCGACCACTAAATATAAAGTTAATCGTAGATATTCAATTATTAATTGCATAAACAAAGACAATGCTTATTTATATTCGTAGAGATTCCTCGGATGTTAAGTTAAGTGATTCACATATTCATTGCATATGCAAACATTCTTCACGTATTTAACATTCTCTCTAATTTCGACATTCTTCATGTATATAACATTCTCTCTAATTTATGACATTCTTCACATAATCAACCATTATTTGAAAACTTTGAATACTAAAAAAGTAACTGTCATTTACCTCCTATATATGTGGGCTCTATACAAATTTGAACTTGATCTCTGTCTACCTTGTTGTCTGTTAGTTACACGCTATGTCAATTGTTGAAACAAATGGCTTGATAACCTTATTCATCAAATATATAATATTACATCCCATTTAAATTCAAATTCTAAGATTTTGGAGGGATTATTCAAATTTTGCAGGGATAGTTATTACTTTGCATTAATTCTCGCATTAAAAAAAAGGTGAATCTAATACAAATCATTGCAGTGTAATGCATTTAGTGAGGTGAAGGTGACAAAAGACAGGGTAGTTATGACCAAAAAGCTCGAGAACTTTGTTTGTTTTTAAATTAGAATTGCGTTTAATTTTACCTAAACAACTTGAGAGGTTGTGCATTTATGTGTATAAATGTGGACTTATGGTACTTGATGTGCTATATTCTAAATGTGAACAACTTTGTCCCTATACATGAACTAATGCACTTGTGATTATGTACACTTTTGTACTTATGATATTGATGTTGACATTTTAATGTTGTAAGATGACTTTTAAATTGAAGCCTCAAACACTATTAAGTATACGGTCATGTTCCCAATGTATCACATCACCCATAGTTGAATGAAAGATTGTATTGATTGTGCAAGTTTTATTAATTTATTGAGGAATACTATATTTGTTTAGATATGCACATTTATTGGGTTCCCTCAACGATATCAAGGAAGATTTATCCATTTAATAGACCTTAAAGGTTAAATTTGATAGCCGTTTAAACGTTTTTCGTGATTTTAACCATAAAATATTTACAAATATTTGAAATAACCGTCACACATAACTTACATATTTACAATATAACCATTATTTTCTATATAAATTATAGCAATATATATATATAAATTAGTATATTTTATTTTATATTTACAAATATTTGAAATAACCGTCACACATAACTTACATATTTACAATATAACCATTATTTTCTATATAAATTATAGCAATATATATATAATATATATTGAAATAAATAAATAAATAAAAATTAGTATATTTTATTTTATATTTTTACCGTCATCCAAACCTCACCCTCACAAGAAAAATACTCTTTGTATTGATGCATATTCACCTAAACCCACTAAAGGTGACAATGCTAGATAAAAAAATCCTATAACAAAGATAAAATACTCATACTTCCCTTACCGTGACAAATTTAAAGGCAGATTCTAAGTATTTGACCATTTATTGCAAAACAACGTGTCCTAACTTTTGGATTTTAGCATTGATATTATCACGTATTCTTGCTTTTGTATTTTGCGCATAACTACTTAGCCAGCACCAATTCCCAGCATTTAAATTGCAATAAAAAATCTGCGATAATAACTCTCCTAAGAATGTGGTTTCGCAAAAGTATATTCCTGTAGATCCGCGTCTGAACCACAACTTTTTTGACGGAAACTGCTCTAAATTTGGCGGTCTGGGTCTCAACGACGTCATTTTGTCTGAAAACCGCACTAAATTTGGCGGCCGGACAAAAGAGAACCAAACAAGGCCAGGGGCGGCCAAATCTCCAACGGGTGTTTTTTCTTCCGTTTTTGACCGCGGTCGTTGTTCTAGAAATACTCGTCAGGGGGTTGCGTGGAGCGTCGAACTCGCGACCTACCGAACCTTAAAGCTCCCGCTATTTCTTCGCTGAAACCCTTAGGCGACATGAAATTTTAGGGTCTGCACGAAAAAATGATGATGTCGAAGGGCTTGTTCGGATGGTCGCCACCGCACGTACAGCCATTAACGCCTGTTTCCGAGGTCTCTGAACCGCCTGAGTCGCCGTTGCCGAATTTTGTGGAGTCCGTACAGATCCCAGATGATGGCGAGGGGCTCGTTGATTTCAATGAAGAAGAAATGGAACCACCCCGGGCGGCTGTGCCCTTCATGAGGCTTTTTGCCTACGCCTCTGCTCTAGACTGGTTTCTCATGATCCTCGGTTCGCTGGTAAGCTTACTTTCTTATCTTACGTATTTTGTCCATTTATTAATAAAACAGACATTAAAGCTTCTTTGGTTTGGTTCAATTGAGAGGCGCATAAGGCGGCTTGTACAATTTTTTTCCAGCTATGAAAATGCCATTGAGGTTTCTTTGGTTTGGTTCAATTGAGAGATGCAGAAGCGGCTTAATCTCCGACTTGTTCGTCTCTTATACGTTGATTTATGAAAAGGCATCGAAACTTCTCTGTTACTTAATCACCTCGTAAACATTTTTAATTAAAAGCATTGAGGCGCCTTTGATTTGGTTGAATTAAGAGACTCAGAAGCTGCTTAATCTGCTACTAAATCATCTTTTATAATTTTTTTCTTTTTAATGAGAAGGATTCTTTGAATTGGTTTAATTGAGAGACGCAAATGCAACTTAATTTGCTATTTAATCAACTCTAACATTTTTTTTATGAAAAGACATTGAGGCTTCTTTGGTTTGGTTAAATTGATATATACAGAAGTGCCTTAGTTTGCGATTGAACCATCTTTTAGAAGTTTTAATGAAAAAGACATTGAGGCTTCTTTCGTTTGCTACAATCGAGAGACAAATTTTAAACTGCTTTCTAGATTCTTAACTCAATTGGGAAGGATAGAATTTTATGGCAGATTTCTGTTATTTATGAGCTAGTAGTTGTATGTTTTGTTTCATGATTCAATTTTGTACCATCTCTTATAGTTTCTATGAAAAGGCACCGAGGCTTCTCTGGTTTGTTAACATTGAGATACGCGGCCATGGCTTACTTTCCTATTTAACTATTTCTCATGCATATTTTTTTATAAAGGTATTGACGCTTCTTTGGTTTGGTACGATTGAGAGACACATTGTTAAGCCACTTTTGAAATTCTTAACTCAAACTGGAAGGATACAATTTTGTACCAAATCTCTGTGTTTTTATGAGCCAGTACTAGTAGGCATGGATACTTGGAAACACCAACCAGGGCAGCGTACTGACATACCAGATGCTGGTACGGGTCCTTCCCAGGTACGGTTCTCCCACACCTGGGAAGTTTCCGTACTGTTTTGCGATACTGTTTTTTAAACGCCCCAAAAATAAAAAAATATTCGATTCTTGTGTTGCAGTGGTGCTCAAGGAAAATCTAGATTATAATTATGTACATATGAAAATTTAAGCATGTTGAATGTTTTGAACTTTCATGAATACAAAGTAGTTAGGTGTTTTAATCTTTAATTGTCAAAATGAAAAAATCAGTAATATGCATTCTTAATATATATTTATATATTTTTAATTTATATTGTATGGACATTTCTGTTCCGTTTTGGACCCAAGGGTTTTTTGAAAATTGGCATTTCGTACCCCTACCCATTTCTTGGCAACCTAGCTAGTAAGTTGTGCTTTTACGATCCATTTTTGATCATCTCTTACGTATTTTTTTTACAAAAAGATCCAAGGTTTATCTGTTTTGGTAAGATTATGAGTCAAGATGCAGCGTACTCTCCTATGTAATTATCTCTTATGCATTCTTTTATATAAAGGTACTGAGGCTTCCTTGGTTTGATACAATTGAGAGATGCTTTGTAAAACTTTTTTGAGATTTTTAATGCAATTTGGCAGGATGCAATTTTTACCAGATCTGAGTTTATTGTGAGCCAGTTGTAATGGTAGGTTATGCTTTTGAGTTTTTAATGTAATATGGTAGTATACAATATTGTATTGACTATCTTTGTTAATTGCGAGAGGTTGCAGTAGGCTATACTTGCAAAATTTTAGTGTAATTGGTAGGATAGAAATTTGTATCAAATATCTATGTTTCTTGGGAGCTACTAGGTATGTTATACTCCTGAGATTTTTAATTTAGTTTGATAGGATACAATTTTGTACCAGATATATTGTATTTTAATTTTTTTGTGAGTTGTAGTATATTTTGCTTTTAAGATTTTTAATGTAATCAGGTAGGAAATAATTTTGTACCATATATTTGTGTTTTTTGTGAGCTGGTTGTAGTATGTTGTGCTTTCAAGGTTTTTAATGTTATTTGGTAGGTTACAATCTTATGCCAAATCCATGTTTTTTTGGTGAGCCAGTTATAGTTGGTGGTGCTTTTATGACTTTGTGACCATGTTTTTCCGAGCAGGCTGCGGCTGCTCATGGCGCTGCTCTCGTTGTGTATCTCCACTTTTTCGGAAAGATAATTAATTTACTCGCTTCTCACGGCTCTTCCTCTGAAAGACAAGAATTGTATCATGCTTTTACCAAGGTTTTTACTCTCTAAGACCTTTTTCTCTCCCTTTTCTTTTCAATTCAAGGTGGCATGCTGCATAACAATAAGTCTGTAGGACAATGGTGTCATGGAAGGGGACTCTCATAATTTTCTTAGCTAGTGTTGTTGATAGTTTTTGGAGAGGTTTGCAGTAAGATGTTCCAATGAAAGCTCAAAATTTTATGACCGTGCTACAGTATTATTTAATGTGAATCTCTTGTAAGCTGTAAGACCACTTTGAAATTCAGCTACGTATTATTTATATTTAATGTTAGCAACGAATAATCACCGGTTATGTTGTTTCTTGACTAATCCCCTAAGTTGCAAATAACACTCAAGCCTAACACAATGGTCTTAATGAGTAGGGATACTGTAGTTTTCTTATTTTTTCTCAGCAGGTGTGGCTAAGAAATTCAGAACAATTTGCAGGAAGACAATCCCATGAAAACTTAGTTTCGGCTCTCTGCTATGTTTTTTATTTCTTAATTTTGAACTCTTCATAGAACTTATTAAAACTCAGTTAGGTTTTAGATTTTTTCAGCAACGGATGGTTGCAAATTACATCATTTTGTAGAGAAACCCCTAGCTGTGTACAACAGTGAGGTCTAAGTCCATGGTCTCAAGGAGGGGGCTAGGGTAGGTGTACTTTTCTCAGCTGGTGCTGCCGAGAACATTTCTCATCAATGTGCTGTAAGACTGTCCAATGAAAACTTAGGTCCTGTAATAGTTTTCAGTACTACATGTGCAAAACAACTCAGAAAAAATGCACTACACAAAGGTTGCTGTTTGGAGAAAGATCTCTCCACACAATTCCTGGGCACTGTAAACTTCTAGCCCTCTTTGTGGTGGTTGCATAAAGTTTCCTTTCGAAAAATAGTTGCTCCAAACCTTAAATCTCAAGATTCAAATTGTTTCTATTTTCCAGTTTCAAATATTTATCAGAAAAAATCAGAGTTGATGAAATCAGGATAAACAAAACTCCTGGTTAAATTTGATTGTTTTAAGTTCTTGACGAGATTTTGAGTATATTGAAACGGAACACGTCCGTGTTTCATAAGTTCTTTGAGAAACATTTCTCATCAATGTGCTAAAAGACTTTCTTATGAAAACTCAAAGTTTTAGGTCCTGCGATAGTTTTTCAGTACTATGCAATCAAAACAACTCAAAAAAATCCATCACACAGAGGTTGCTGTTTGGAGAAAGATTTCTCCACATAATTTGAGTAGGCACCATAAATTTCTATTCCCCTTTTCAAGTGGTTGCGTAAATTCTCCTGTCAAAAAAATAGTTGCTCCAAACTTCATCTTAAGATTTCTATTTTCCAGTTTCAAATGTTTCATAGGACCAGCATACAGGGAAAATCAAAGCTGCAGACTCCTCCATGAAACCAGGATACAAAACTCCTTGTTAAATCTAGCTGTTTTAAGGACTTGACAAGCTTTTGATTATATTGAACTGGAACATAATCACGTTATATAAGAATTTCTTTGAGAAATATAGGTCTGCCAGCCCTGTTGCCCGTATTGAGTTATAGTTTTAGCCTTTTAGGAATATTATTTTAATAGAAAGAACATAGAATCTATGCTATTTCAAAAATTTATATTGTGAACTATGGACATCTGTCTATAATTTAGCTAAACATTCATCTAAAATAATTTTTTGCGAAAAAAGTACATAGCACTGTATGCATATTTTCATTTTGAAGTGATAGATCACTTTAGTACATAGAAAAAGAATAGCTGAATAATGAAGTACTAGATACTAAAAGTTTGTCTGCAAATGACTGTAATCTATATCAAGGAAAGGAATCAATCCTTTACATCATAATTCGTTTAATTTACCATTTTAAATCTTAGCGAGAATGCCTACAAAACCAGGCTCCTCAATAACAGCCCTGGAGACACCTCCATACCATTCACAGTAACATGATTTCCATTGATTCCCAACTGTGTATAGCACTAAAATCTAAAGATATATCATATAATCATAAATCCATGCGAGTTTTTAAGTATATAGAATTGGAGCACAGTTGCAGTTCATAGAAAGTGCCTTGAGCACTATTACCCCAGCAGTTCTGTTGTCCAAATCCAATTATAAATTTGATGTTTTTTTCGATTTATATTTTTGGTTGCTAGGTCAATTCGCAGCAAGTTTTTGTTTCTCAAATACCATCCCTAACAATATCTAACACAAGAGTTCAAAACCATAATCATCAGAGGTCTTGGATAAATTTTATGGTGTCAAGTACCGAGTTTTTAGTGCATTGTGTAGAACATATTTGAGGTGCATATGATTGCCTAAGAGAATTGCTACGAGGAACCTAGCCTAACAGTTCAGCTACCCGAATTAACTTGTAAGAGAAATTTTGATTTTTTACTAGTTTGACAAGAAATAAAATACTTGGAGAATCTCTGTTATTCTGAAAGTATGTACTATAAGTTATTGAGATTCATCCAAGCATTAAATTGAAGTGAAACAACATTATTATGTTAAAAACAAAGTACTTTACTTCCTATGCACATATTGGTTTTGAAGCGTAGATATATTTTTAGCACACTAATAATGAATAGCCAAGTAGTAAATATTAGCTAATAAGAGTTTTGATTACTGTTCATGTCAAATAACTTTGTAATGAATGATGTAGTTTTACTAGTTGGCCTTTCACTTTACCTTGTATATATTGGATCTTCAATTTTCAAGGGTTTTTACCTGTGTATAGTCAAATCAGCTCCAAGAGTGTCCATCAGTAGCCATTTCTTTAATTTTCTTTTTCTTTCATATGCTCTAGTGATAATCACAAGGGGGCCACAAAGCACACAAGTATTTGTTACTTTGTTAGTATGAAGGGGGAACTATGATTCTTATAAAATCCCATAGTGACCCAAGGCTTATGGATCGGGGCACAAGAGGATGGGGTTTTGGAGAGGACAAAATTTTCCATATTTTGGAGACGGCAGGGGATGGGTATTAAAATAATAGATAAATATAAAGATTTAAATATTTAATATTTTGATTTTATTCACTGAAGTTTAGAGGTTTAAACTTCTTATTATTTTTACAAGCTTTAACTTTTTTTTTGGGGGTTTATGTTTTAAAGTAAAAGCATCAATTCGATAAAAAGTTATAAAACAAAAATCATCCCCACATAACATTGGTCAAAATTAACTCCTCCGGGCTTTTCACCGCTAGCCTTGTTTATTTTTAGTCGAGGATATATTAACAATTTTCAAGTACCATTTATTTCGATAATTAAAACAAGGTGGTAATTTCCCCCTCTAAATTTACCTAGGAGAGGGCCCTAGCCTTGCAAAAATGTGTTAAAGCACAGGTAGATCATAGCATTAAAGCTTACCAGATCACTAAATTAGAATGGCATATTATCATGCCAAGAAAGAGAGGGAGAAAGGAAGAATCAAAACAAGGTTGGCGACCAATAAGAGGTTGGCAGATCATAGCTGATATCAGACCATCTCCAATTCCAGCACTATCTATCATTCCAAGAAAGAGAGGGAGAAAAGAAGAATCAAAACAAGGCTGGCCAGTGGCAACCAATAAGAGGTTGGCAAACCATAGCCGATATCAGACCATCTCCAATTCCAGCTCTATCTATCAATTCTCCAGCATGAAGTAGCTCAAAAAACCACACAGAGCTAAACAACTGCCACTATGATAGGGCTGAATTATATCATCTATTCCAATGACCACTCAACCATCCATGAAACCTGACTGATTGAATGCCATGCAATATGCATTCACCCATTCATGGGCTCATTTGAACCACAAACCATCAAGTACTGGAAGAGGACTAGTCCAATCTGCCATATCCTGGGGAAATGTGTGCACACTTAGAGGAATTCATTAATTCCCAATTACCAAGAAAACATTCCACCCAAGCCATCCATGAGAAAACATCATTCGACAAACCAATTGAAACAGGGTACTGGAAGGGTCAGTCCAAGAAGATCACCAGACTGAGATAAAATAACTATGCCATTGCTGACTAGAAGTGGACTAGTCTCGATTATACCACTAGGTGCTGTCCAGCTTTAAAAGCCCAGTTGCAACTGTGTTTTTCTAGGTAGCCGGTACGGGGTACAGTACGGGTATGGATACGGGGATCAGGTATGCTGGTACGGCAATTTTTTTGGGGCCCCGGGTACAGCACTTGGGTACGGCCGTACAATATATATATAATATAAAATATTTAAAAATATAGCCAATTAAGCAAAAACAGCCTTACACATGAAAAGAGTAAACAAATTATTAATTAAGTGAAATAGCCAAATAACATATTAATAATTCAATGCATTTTGTTGTGATATTCATTGATTGAACTTCAAACAAGTACATTGTTCAAACTCCACATGTTACAATGTCCAATTATAATCATAAATAATAACAAATCACATAACTGGACTGGAATTCGGTTATTACCAACTCCCTTCAAATCTGGCATTTCAGATTCCTCTGGGGTTTCTCTTATTATTCCTGCATTGGTCGTACTTGCTAGTGGAGATGCTGCCACTGCATTTTTTGATCCTACATTACCCAAACTCATCTCAACTGTTGCAGTTTTAGTCATTGTTTTAGGTACTTCTGTGATTGCCCTTGTTTTACCACAGTTGAATCATTTATGTAATCCCATCTATTGACCTTTATTGACCCCCCCCCACAAAAAAAAATAAAAATGCTGTTTTTACTGTGGGTACGCCAGCAGCACCCGGTACGCCTGGGGTACCCTGGCCGTACCCAGTGTACCATACCCGTCTTGCGTACCGGATACATACCGTACCCGTGCCCTGCAGGGTATGTACTGGCTACCTAGGTGTTTTTGTGTGCCTTGAATCATAATTTATCTCATAGCCACCAAGCATCATAGATAAGCAGTGTATATGTATCTATACACGTAAAAAGTGAGTACATGCCTTTAACCTGAGGATGAGAGTGCTTCACAAAAACAGACTAAGTCTACAGCCAGGGAAAATTACACAGGACCTCTTCCGGCTGAATATATACAATTTTTAAGTAAACTGAAAATATACTGCAAACCCAGGACTTGATTATTATCTATTCCTCCTCCTCCGTAGGCGAGTCTTTATTGTATTGGGGAGGCACAACCTGTGCTGCTGGGGAGAGCTTGACACCTGCTGCCTCTGTCAATTCTTTTGGTCCTTGGAGGAGACCATTAACCCCTTTCATGAGTGCATGGAAATGGAAGTTGTTTTTCCCTGGTTCTTGAAGAGAGATTTCTTCATCTCAGAGTGATCTTGGTGAACAAGGAAGCTACTGGCTGCATGAGATAGAATATTGGCGGCATTGAGGTTCTGAGCCATGCTGAATACACTTCTCCACCTGATTGACTGGATAGGATCATCAAGCAAATTCTTTATTAGGGTCTATAGGTCATTTAACTCTGAATCATCCAGCTGCTTAGCTACTTTCCATACCTTCTTAACCCTCAGATGTATCCACGGGTTTCTCTAATCTCTCTATCCAGGATTTCTGAAAATGCATTTGCTATCAACGTTGTTGTAACCTTCTGCTTTCAGCCTTGCCTTGAGGGCTTTGCCTTAATTGCTCTTGTAGTGTCCATCTTGGGACGAGTAGTCAGCCTTGGGACTAGCATTTCCCGTTTATGCATATTCACATGCTTGGGGTTAATGCAAATGACAACTTATATGCTGGGAACCATCATTAAATCATTGCTTGGGAATAATGTTAATTGAGGGGTGGTGTCATAGGCAGAAGTAGGGTGATTAGAGAGATATCAAGAATAGTACCCAGTTATATATCTCATGATCGCTGTAGAATGGAGACAAGGAAATGCACGAGGATTGAGAAATTGATGCATTCGCCAAAAATCCCTTTTTGTGGGTGCCTAGTTAGAAAAGAAAGCCATAACATCCCTAGACACTAGCTGCCCTAGGGCTGTTGGAAGGTTGGTAATTCCAGAATTGATTACGGGAGCCAACAATAGACAAGAAGTGTACTCCCATAATTTCTGCTTTGTCCACAGCCTGATTGCCATTTCTTCGTATGTGTTTAAATTTGACTTCCTCAAGCTGTGCTGCTAGCCACAACGTTTCTTCCTGTATGGTGTTAAAGGACCAGGATTCAATGCTGCCATTATTCATTCCATTATATTCCAAATTTGCGTATCACCTTCTTCAATGAACTGCTTCCAATGCCTCTGAACAACCACTTCCAATCCTTTAAGTAGGGCGAGACCTTCTGTCTGATTGTTGGATCCAATACCAATGTCGATTGCAAATGTTAAGATTGGCTAGGCCGCTGCATGTCAGAACACACAACCACCTCCAGCCAGACCTGGGTTACCTTTCTCTGCACCATCAAAGTTCATCTTGATATACCCTTCCAGTGGAGGGACTCAGAGTACTCTATGAGCAGTCTCGTCACTTACCCCATTATCTGGGATACAAGGTGGCAATTTATTAATGAGTTTATAATTTATTTTATAATTAATTTTATCATTTAATTAATTAAAACAAGGCTGCAATTTGTTTATAAGATTATCTTTTAATAATTAATTTTTTCATTTAATTTTTTCCTATGTTCCACTTCCTAACATTGTGGCTCTTCTAAGTTGACATTTTAAAAAAGGAATCCTAATTCTGCAAGCAATACTCATCTGATTCTCATCTTGATGATGGATCATACTGTAATTCAAACATTGATAAAAATATCATTCACACAGTTTTTCCAGAACCATTTTTCTTATTCATTAGGTTTTCCGTGTCTCATCAGATCATCTGATGAAACATTCTAGTACATATTGAACTTTTTGAATTGGATGAGGGCAAGATGGTTGCTGAGCCTGAAAGAGTTTATTGATTGTTACATCTCCCAAGGACAGGATTTTCACATGATGCTTTATCAAGAGTAAGAATATGCCCCTAACCTTATTTATATTGTTATCTTCTTTATGTTTAATTGAGGTTAGGGGCAAATGACATTTGGTGTGCATTGTTTAGTGTTAGTTAGCATCCAACATTGAGTTAACCTGGGTTTGTTAGCGCTTCTTAGCTACATGTGTCGGAAGTTAGTTAGGGTTGGATTTTTAATAAGCAAAGGCTATTTATATGGGTCTCATGTCATGTCATTACTCCCTTATGTTACGTATTGCTTTACTGTGTTTTGAAGGCTACCCTTTCAATGTGTTATATTGTTCTTATGTAATTGGGAGGTAGCTCTCTCAAAGTGATATTATTGTTCTTAGGTACTTGGAAGGTCGACCCTCAATTTGGTATATTTTTCTTGTGTACTTGGGAGGTTACTCTCCCAAAGTGGGGCATAATAATAATGCTAATAATGATTCCATTTATTGCTTTACCATTTTGCATTGTTGGTCTCTGCTATCTATTGTTATCTTGCAAGTATTTCTTGTGGTGGCTAATATTTGAGAGCTTCTATCAAATATACAAACAAAAACACATTTCTAAAATTGTGAATAATTCCCACACCAAATTCTTTAGAGTTGTTGCAAAAGTGTTTCAAGATTAACCTGACCAGTACAACTAAGTAATCTATTTAGTCTCTAGGTTTGTATTTGAACTTGATGAGTAAGAAAAATGATAAGAGCCTTTGAATCTTTGAAACTAAGTTATCTATTTAGTCTCTAGGTTTGTATTTGAAGTTGATGAGTATGAAAAATGATAAAAGCTTTTTATCTTTAAAACTTATGAGAAACAGACTTAAAATTCAATAATACATAACCAATCACGCAAATAAAAATGCATGCAATTTTGCAGAATGATGCATGCATATACATAACTTTCTTCGCTAAAAATATTTCTAACATAAAAATCAATTTTGTTTGTGGAAGGATGCAATTGCTTTAATTCACACGCCATCATTAATATGCATGTTTATTAAAATAATAAAATGTTATGGATGCTAAATAAGTCTCTTGTCTTATAATATGTATAATGACCTATGCAAATTTGCAGAATGATGCAGACATAGACATAACCTTCTGTGCCAAAAAGATTTGTTAGCTGCAGGATGCCATTGCTTTATTTCACATGCCACCATTAATATGCATGTTTATCCTTAATCCCTTCCCTGAGACTTAGGTAACTATGCATTTTAGTGACTAGTGCTTTGGTCCAATGGGCATTACAATTCATGTGAAAAAGCCTTTTGTTTTGAAGCCTGTGTTCCAAACTTCTTGATGTTCAATGACGATGTGACAATCCCAATATTTAAGATCCAAGTGCTGCAATGTACTTATCTCCTTTCAAGCAATCAAAGAGTGCATCAATCCAAGGCCAGGGTAAGGGTACCTTTTCTTGATTGAAATTTTGGTCTACCTCCATGTATCATTTTTCTTTGGGACCATTACAACTGAACTCCCACGGGTTGAGAATTAGGACTGATGTGTTCCTTTTTTTTAACTTCTGAATTTGCCATTGGAGTTCATCATTTTCGATGACCGATCTCATGTATACTGAAGCATTGGGCAAAGATGAACCTATGTTATGTGGCTAGAAATGCAATGCAACATCCGAGAGCTCTTGGAACAACCTGGATTATTTTTTTCAAGAACTTGATTAAGCTGCTTTTGTCGTTTTAGTTTTTGGTAATCGTCATCTGTGCTTGTGTGGCAATGTTTTTTTGTGTCTGAGGCTTAATTATTAATAATATAAATTTGAGGGAATAATTTACTAGCTTCATAACTTGCCTTTCTAGACTTGGGTACTCTGGGATTGTGACCCTACTTCAACCCACTGCTTTGATCTGGAGTGATAACTGTAAAATATATTAAATATGTAAAGCTTGCCAAAGTGAAAATTTGCAACTGTGATGGAAGCTGCTACATCATAGAAAAATTCATCATGCATTCGCTTTGGTGCATTAGCGAGATTGCAATGCTGAGTAATCTTGATATCTCTTCCTTTATTTATCCATCCTTTGTCATGGTGCCAAGGGTGTGGTAGAGTCTCCAAGCCTGGTTTATTATCTGTAGTTTTCAAGATGAAATTCTTTTGAATTAAAATAATTGAGATCATAGTAACCAAGAGACGGAGACGGGTAGTCGGAGACTGCAAACGTGTGTGTTTTTCAAAGCTGTGCTGTTTTGAGCCTGTGGTGCCAGTACTGATGAAGTAGGGAGAAGGAAATGTGGGCACTTCTGTGAAGATTGGTGCATGTCTTTTGGGTTTGTCAATCCGTTTGATCATTGATTGATGCTTCTTATGTTCCATTAGGGGCGAGGCCGGAGTCTATGGGGTTCTATTTGTTGACGCAGATGGGCTATGGCTGGATTATAGGCTATGGCTACTAAGCATTATATCAGGAGCTCTTTATTTTCTTCTCTCTCTGTTTGTTTATGTCTGTGGTAGCCCTTTTTGCTGTTGCAGGCCTTGTTGGCAGTAGTCTTGGTGGGATGCGTTGTTGGCAGCTCACCTGGCTTTTGAACTGTCACCTTCATATGGTGTTTCTGAATTGATTTCTATTTTTGTGTTAATATGAAGGGTGAGGGACCCATACAACCCTCAGTTTACGAGTCAAATATAGTATGCATGTATATTTGTGTATATGAAAAACAATATTATACAGCCCAAGAAAAATATAAATAGCTGTTTAAAGTAAAGATATTAGATGTTGACAAAAGGCGAGAACAATTTTGTTGGTATTTATCTTTAATATCTCATCATATCTAGGGTCAAGAGTACAAAATAGTTTAAAGAAAAAAATGCCGAAAGGCAAGTTTTGAGACGAGTAGCAGTCTCTTGTGGTTGGAGACGAGTCTACATGCAACACTGAATGAGATGCAAAGGATCATGTTTCAAATGTGAGTATTGAGATCCTTTCCTCTCTTCTTCCAACTCTTTTTTAATGCAGATGAAGTGTTAGCACTGTTTACACCTGTAGTTGCAGCCAGCAATGTGGAAGCTGAAGGTGTTGATCTGCGTATAGTGTTGCTAATATTTATTTTCTGTGTAGTAGTTTTCTGGTTTTTAAGCATGGATTTTCCAAAAATTCATTTCTCATAGAACATTTAGAAAAATCTCGCCATGGGGAGTTGTGGAAATCACATCATTTACCCATATCAGCTCATCTTCTTTGATTGGGACCCCTATGTAATGGCTTGAAGTTACTCTTATGACCATTAAATTTAGGGCCAGAACTGAAATAGGTTGCTTTTGGTAGTTCTTTTGCATGCTCTTTTGCTCGTCTTCTTTTCTTCCTCTGCTTGAATTAGTTTTCTTTTGGGAAAACAATTAATTGGAGACTTTTCTCCTTGTTCAAAATTGTTGTTCTATTTTGAGTGCATAATGACATGCCTCACTTTACTTTTTGAGGCCTTGCTTTGCACTATTGACTAACACATGCACACATTAGTACGACATGCTTCAGGATTGACTATAGCCATATCTTCCATAGCTATAAAAGTAACTATGCATCCTTTCATATTATTCTTGAAGTCTTAATCGTACTTTTATCATCACTATTTAATGTATTTGCAATTCTTTACTTTCCTTCTAGCGACATCTTTTTAATTAAAGAACCTCTTAGTGATATAATTGCGAATGATTTCACTCTAGCTTCCAATCTTTTACAGAGTCTTCTGGAAGAGTTTCCAGGGGGGGAAATATTTCGGGGAAATTATGATAAAAATAAGATCACAGTCGCTCCTTAGTAGGCCTAAAACCATATATATCAAATATATAAGATGTTTTTGGGGTTGGTCTACATGATACCGAAGCTATAAGTTAATGTGCTGTTCTACATGGAGAAGGTGTTCATTTATTACTTTTGGTTGGCTTGAGGATTTGGTATAAGCAATGACATTAACTATTACTTATACAAGAAGAAATGAAGGAAGAAACAATTATCATTGGAACAATGATTATCTTGGATGTGATTTGAGGATATTCATCATTACATTTGGAGATTGGACCCATCAGGGTGGTCTACCTTTATTTTCAGAAGTGGTGCTTGTATGTAAGCCTAAATAAACTTTAATATAAGGGTCCTCTAAGATAGGAAAACGTAGAAGACAATTTTTGATTCCCCATATAAAATGTTGGTTCGTAAAGTGGCCCAAAGTGCTATAAAAAAGGGCTATGAGCAAAGGATGTTATAATGGGTCTATAAGGGGAATCTACACATACAATCTCCAAGGAGATACACGGTGAAGAACCTTACTAGATCCTAGGTGCCACTAGGTGGTAAGCAAGAAGTGTAACTAACTAAACTAAAATGCCATTAGGCGAGTAAGCAAAGCTATCTAATCAAAATGTTGTAAAAGGTGCCACTAGGTGGTAATCAAGAGCTATGAATAGAAAAAGTGTAAAAGTTAACAATAAAGTACAAACTTATGCTAATCTATCCTATCTAATACATGAAGCATTGAACAATAACCAACCAAAGCACAAAAGAAAGAGTTTAGGGTTAGGGGTACGTATATTGAGTTGATTTGTTGGTGCATTAATCTCCCCCTTGGCTTGTAGCATTTCTTGAGATGTCATTGTAGGCAAAGTCAAGATGGATAAGTGAAGCCCAAAGTTGGGGTCTCTAAGACTATGGTAAGCTTTGTAGGTACAACACTTATTCTTGATATCTTCAAAATCCTATATGTTTAAACTTGTCTTACTTGGTTAAGCCCTTCTTGCCTCTAATGCATCTTCTTGTTTCCAAGATGGATTTGCAAATGCGAGCAAAGTGGATTCAATGTTTTAAATCCTAAATACTTGTGTACCTTGGGGATGTGTCCCCTATGTTTTTAGGGGTGTCCTCTATATGGGACGTTTGAGGGACAGTTTGGAAACGTCCCCCAAAAAAATTGGAAACGTTCTCGGGACGATAATTTTTGGGCAGGGACAACTAGCCATTTTAGATACAACCAGGGACGTCTAGATGTTCCTTAACAGATTGGGAACAATTAGCCATCCCCTATAGCCTAGCCTTAAAAAACACTTAAAAAAAGGTTTCTTTGTGGATTGATTTCTTTCCATCTCGTGTGTGATTACTCCCAAATGCAATGAGAATATTGAAAGTGTAAACAATTAGCTTGTCAACATATGTTTTGCAGAAGGTATAACACTGCAATATGCATTGCAAAAATAATAAAAGTCAATGTAAATAAGAAGTAAGGAAAATTTGCAAAGAAAAGGCTCAAATTCACCAAACTCATTGAGATTTTTTTACTCGAGACCCTTAGTGGCCTGAAGGGCTCAATAAGTACATATACTAAATTGCACGGGCACATTTCTTGTAAGATTGATTTCCTCCCATCTCATGGTTGATTATTCACAAAAGAAAGAGAACTTTGCAAGATAAAACAATCATCTTGTCAGTATACATCTTGCACAAGGTATAATACTGCAAGATGCCCTATGAACATGATAGAAAATGTAAACAAGGATTGTACAAAAGATATGAAAAAATCAATTGCAGTTGAAGGGCTCAAATATACCAAATATATTAAAGCCTTATCATTGTCAGCAAAACACCAAATATATTATGTTTAACTTTTAAGAGACCATAATGCATATGATGAATGCCTTATCAATGTTAGCATATGAATATTTGAAGGTTCCTAATATTTTGAAATTTTCTCTTATTTTGTAATAGTCGTCCCCCAAAGAATGACCTCCAAATGGGGGTCTAGGCTACCCCAATGAAGTCCCTCTTAGCTGTCTAAAGCGCAGATTTATGCTGTTAACAGCCAAGGATTCCAGATTCAATGATCTCTTGATGGCATCTTGAAGAGAAGGAGGCTCAAAAGCCTTCACCAAGCCCCTAAGAGGTTCGGTCAAGCCTTCCATGAACAAAACAACCAACCTTCTTTCACTTACATCCGAACCATGACTGCAAGTTTCTGAAAATCAGCAACATACCTTTCTACTGAAGCCTCTTGTTTGAGTTGTGCCAACTCTCTAAAATGTACTTCGGATCCTTTCTATCAAACCTTTCTATTAGCCTTTGACTGAACTCATCAAGAGTGGTAATAGAACCATGTCCTTGTGTAATTATGCCATGATACCACCATTCGTGAGCCACACCCTCTAAATGCAAAGTAACAAATTTGAGGGCCTCTTCTTCATACATGGGGTTTAGTGATAAATAAGTGTCCAATTTTTGCAACCAAGATCTAGCTGAACATTTATCAGTACCATCATATGTAGGAAGAGTAATCTTACCCAATCTATGTTGGATATCTCTCCTTGGCTCTTGATGACCTTGATGACTCACCTTATTTTTCTTTGGTCCTTCACTTCTCCTTAGTTGACAAAAATCTTTAAAGAAAGCAAGTCTCTTGTGTTGTTACTCAAAGATGCATATTCTTCCCCATATAGATCCCATTCTTCAGCAACTCCAAGTGCTTGTGGCTGTTCTAACTCCACTTGTGGCTCTTCTCTTTGTAGGAAATTGGCACGGAAGAATTTAGAGGGGGTCTTGCTTGAGACCCTTTCTCCATGATTGGTAGAAGAGCTTCCTTCACCATGATTACCTTGGGTGTTTGGTCGGGTAGTGCTTAGCCCATGTATAGATCGACTCAAATCAACAATAGCTCCTACAAAGGAGTCTCTTAGATCCCTCTGAGCTTCCAACAAACGGTTTTGCAATTCTTTGTTACCTCTAGTGAACATTTCATTCAAATAGCTCATCTCATATGTTGGTGGAGGTCTTTCTCTATCACCCATACTTTCCTTTCCTGGAGTTCTTCTTGAGTAGTGATATTTAAAACCCTCTTCACTGTGTCCATACAAATTTGATCTTCTCCTTTAGAGGTTGGGAGAATCACTATTCTGATACCATTGAATGTCCCCTTAGGGCATAAAATAAAGAAGTCTGGATTTCCTAGAGAACCCATATAAAAGAATCACAATAGTTTGAATTTTGTTTAAAACCCTTACAAAAAAAAAAAAAAAAAAACAATCTGAAATTTCACTTTATTTATCAAAATACCCACAACCCACAATACCCAAAAGGCTTAAAACATCTAGGAGACCTCTAGTAACATCAACATGGAAGAAAATAATTTTTCTAACAAGGATATGAATTTATTTTAGACCTGAAATAGCTAAAACTTCAAAATTTCATATCTCTCGGAATACTTGGAGTGACAATGCAAAGGATAGCTCAAAATGATCACAAAAATAACAACTATCAATTAAAGCAAACCTTAGATTTTTCCACCCATGGGAAGACCCCAAAAATGATCCCGAAATCTCCAAATGTGTAGATCAAGCTGGAAATGGATGTGAAAGCCATGAAAATGGTTGCCACATACAGCCCAAAACTGTCACAAGTGAATCTCAATTGATTGTTGGCTGACCCAACACAAAAAAACCTTGAAAATCAGACCTGCAGATGATGCCCTAGCTGTAATAAATCTGAAATTTGATCCAAAATGTGCCCTGGCTGATAATTCTGATCTGATCTTGCAAATTTGTTGATTGTAAGCCTAGTTGTAGCTCTTGATTGGAACTACCTCAAGATTAGTGGGTTTTCGTCCACGAATCTGAATACTAATGAGGGTTTTCGTCCTCAATAGCTTGCCAATGAGGGATTTCGTCCTCAACAGCTGAAGGTAAAAGCACAATGCTCCAACTCTCCAAAATAGAAGATAATAAAATGGAAAAAGTCCCTTTCTCACCCTAGGCAACCTCCTTTTATGCTTTTTGGTGGCACACAATTTGATGCAAAGGTCCCAATTGGGACGTCCCACTTTGGCATGTTAAAACAATTAGAAATAAAGCAATTTCTTACTTTATTCCAATTAAGCAGTGACTTTATTATTTCTCTTTTTGTTTTTCCTTAATAAAGTCACTTTTAATTAATAATAAAACATAAGTGCATATGATAATAATTATTTTAGCACTTAAGTTAAATTATTAATTTATTTTCCCCTTATTTTCCACCCCATTAGCCCACGGGAAAATACAAATATATTAAGGGTCTTCTTGAATTAATTTTGAAAAGGGGACATTACATTCATGTCTATATGAGTTAAGAAGTGAAATGTCCCACTTCCTAAGATAATCCATGTCGAAGACCCTTAGCCCATTTTGTCTCCCCGACGGCTAAGGGATGAACACAAGGGGAACTTAAGTCATAAGTTATTATAAAGTGCATATAAAAGAAAAAAAGAAGAAAATATTATAAAGGCACTTATAGTAAGTTATTATAGACTTAATGATAAAATAAAATTAGAAAGGAAAAAAACATTTGATAATGTTTATTTATCCTATGGAAAATGCGACCTCCTTAGGAGATGGAATAAAGTGGGAAAAACATTAAATGAAGGAGGAAAAATCTGATTGGGAGTTGAGGGTGGCCATTTGGCCCATTACTTCTATAAAAGCAAGTGGACTTGCTTGTAGAGATCATCCTTGTCTATTTTATGAAATCTGATTTGTATGTTGAGCTTTGAGCTTGCATCAATAATCTTCTAGTTATTATAAAACCCTTAGAGATTCACTCTTGAGGACGAAAAGCCTCTAAGAGATCTAGTAGAAGCACGAAAACCCTTCTCTTAGTTGAGAGGATTCTCCACACAGGGGTTTCCATTGTAGATCACGGAGTTAGTGGTGTTTTTTAGTATTTTCCAATGGTATAGAAGGCTGTAAAAGTGCAGATTTGTACAAGGGTTTGAAGGTGGAAGCTTGTTGCAGATTTTTACCTCCATTTGCAGCCATATCTAGGGTTATCTATACTTGGTTGATAGAGTTTGATACATTCTAGGCTAGGTAGCCGGTACGTGGGTACGGTTCGGGTACGGGTACGGGGATCCGGTACGTCGGTACGGCAATTTTTTTGGGGCCCGGTACGGCACTTGGGTACGGCAGTACAATATACATATAAAATATTAAAAATATTTTGAAAAGTAACAAGATAAGCAAAATTCCAGCCTTACACATGCATAGATTAAACAAATCTGAAATATACATAGGTGAAATAGCGACAAAAGTTAAAACATATTGATAATTCATTGTTCGAACTTATAACCAGTACATTGTTCAAATCAAAATGTTACAATGTATTATCATTATCTGACATTGTAAACACAAAAATGAAGATACATCAACATTCTAATTAGTAATAGTCTAATGGCTTTGCATCTTCTCCAATGTCTTCAACGAGAGCATCACTACCATCACGTGGCTCATTAGAACTACAAGCACCAGGAGTACAACCAACTATCAATGATGCTGCTCTGCTAGCCCCACTTTGCAGCTCACGCAAAGTACTATCTAGGTTCGGGTCTAGCAATGAAAGTTGGGCAATGGGAACATCCAAGTTTGGAGTCTCTAGGTCTATATCCCAACACTTTGTTGGCCCTTTCCTGTACTCATCCTTCTTATGTGATAGAAGGCGCAGGTTAGAATGCACAAAGACCAAATCCTCCGCCTTTTTTGCTCCCAACTTGTTGCGGTTAACTGAGTGGATAAATGAATATGTACCCCAATTCCTCTCAGCTGAAGAAGAACTCGCAACCTATTGAGGCAAGCCGCAAAGTCAATGCAAAATTAAAATTTTAAACTTATAAATATAAAAGTAAAAAAGAAAGAGTTAAGAAATTAAAAAAATTAAAATCTTACTTGTGATAAAACTTTTATTGCAAGTGGCATGAGGTAGGGGTATGCTTGTCCATGGAGGTACCACCACGAATAAGCATCCATCCTGTATTTGTCACGAAGAGCACTAATGGAGTGATCCCTGGAGGATATGAAATTCACAAACTTGCCTCTAACCATGTCTTCTACTTTTGGATCTGGGAAGATTCTAGAAAATGCTATCTTATACCCCTCACTAACTTCAACATCCCTATATGGTGGGACCCTCCTAGGCAAAGAAAGGATCTCTGCGCTATAGTATTTTGGAGTCAAGGCAAAAGCAAGAAGATGCAATGGAGTAGTCATTTTGTTCCACCTTTCAATGAGATGTGAGTGCACTTCCTTGAAGAAGGTCTCTGTAGGATCTTGCTCTTTGGCATTTATGATGGTCTTAATTGACTCAATCATTGAGTCAATTCCATCATAAATCTCACCCATGCATGGATGATCCATATCAACAAATCTCAACATACTCACGATGGGCTCAGTAAAACTAAGCAAGTAATCCACACGATCCCACCATGTTTCATCCAGGATCAACAATTTCACATTTCTAGCCCTCTCACTGTTTGCTTGCCTCCATATACTCCAAAGGTCACTGATAACCATGCCACTCAATGCCTCTCGCACCTTCACAAGCCGTCTCAAGACGAGCGTGTGCGAGGCAAATCGAGTCTCAGCAACCTAATAAGAAATCAAAAGAAATAAAATTAAGACAAGTAAACTTAAAACATTCAAAATTCTACAAATTACAAACTTATAAAATTAATTTAATGAATTTTAAAAACTAATAATTATTTTTAAAAATAAAAAAGAATGTTACGGGCTACCTTCAATAGCTGCAATGTTGAGAATTTACGAAAGATGGCTTGGGACATGTGGTGGTTGCTGACAAACATTTGAATCTCACTTGCCTCCTCATATACTTGTTTGATCCAAGCAATTTTTGTGCCCAATTTTTGTAACATTAAGTTGAGGGAATGAACCGCACAAGGTGTCCAGAATATGTGTCCATACCGTGCCTCAACCAACAACCCTACAGCTCTACAATTTTTTGCATTGTCCGTTATAACTTGGACAACATTTTGAGGCCCCACCGCCTCAATAGATTCTATGAGGATGTTGGCAATGAATTGGGCATCCTTCACTTGCCCCTCACAATCAATAGCCCTGAGATACATTGCCCCTTTAGGACACACGGCAACCACATTGATCAATGGCGTATTTGTCGTATCTTTCCATCCGTCGAAACGATGGACACTCTGTTTGAGCCATTGATTCTTGATGGGTAACAATGAGTCTTGACTTTTTTCTTTCTTTTGACAATAAGGTGGTGCGCACCTTTTCATACCCTGGGCTAATGTACCCTTTAGGGGCTTCATTAATACATCTCACCATATCTTGCCAGTATGGTGATCTAACAACATTAAATGGGACACCACATGCATAAATAAAGCGTCCAACACTTTGGTTAGCTATGTCCCTGCTTTCATTCTGGAATGCCCTTTCCAATGGGCCTACATCTTTTGTTCTTTTGCGAGAAAGAGGTGAATCCTCTTCCCCTCCAGTTGCAATAGGTGTAGACAAAAATGGGTGATCTGGGGCCACAACATCAACAGAAGGAGAAACAGGTGGCTTGCTATGTGATCTTCCTTTTTTGCCATAGGATGATTGGATTTTAATGCCATTGTTGCATCTGCTTCCTCTTGCTCTTTGATGTATGCAAGGGTCTTTGCACGTGGCAACCCCTTTCCATCCAACCCTCCACATGTTCTAATTCCGTGGCCAATAGCCCCACACAAATGGGCTTTCACCCGACTGTAGGAGCTCTTAAATTGCATATTACATTGTGAGCAAACCCAAACAAAACCCCCTCCACCTGGTAATTGTTCTAGTTGTTTGACATAGCTCCAAAGGGGGGAGGATGGATCACTTTTGTTAAGGAGACCTTTACTACTTTGACCCACAAAACTAGAACTCGCAGCCATTTTAAGTTTTTAACTGCACAATGCATTTAAAAAAAATGAAAACAAATTTAGTCTTGAGAAAATGTTGGAAGTTTAAAATTTAAATTTAAATGAAATCAAATGTAGAAAAATGAAGCTTAAAAGTTAAAACAATAACAAAAAACAAACCAAAAAAACAACTAAAAAATAATAAAATATTAAATACAACTAACAAACTAAAACACTCTAAAAAAATCACAAAATACTTACCTCAATACACCCAACACCAATAATGCAAGCTCCTTGAACTCCTTGTCACTTGTTGCAAGCTCCTTCAACTATATGGCACTTGAAATCAACCCTAAGCAATTGAAAATAGTGGAAAAATTGAAGGTGAGAGTCAAATATGCAAATAAGAGGCAAGAATGCAAATGTGAGGTAAATGACTTGTTGTTGTTGTTATAGAGTTTGGGCGCACAAATTAGGGTTGAAAAGAATATTTTAATGTTTATAAAGTCGGTTTGACCTTTTTTGGACCAAAAAACAAAAAAATAAAAAAACGCGTCAAAAAACGACGGGTTCGGCGCAGTGCACGGCGGGGTTCTCCTCGCAGGCCCCGGGTACGGCCGGGTACGCCCATAAAATAATTCCAGCCTGTTTTGAGGTCAAATATGGTATTTATCTCTTGATTCCATCTTTATAAAATTTGCTAAGTTGGTTCCATTAAAGATTTAGTGGTTTTGCCTTTCATTTTGTGGGTTTTCATCTCTTATGCAAGTCGCCATGCATGTATAAAATTCAGATCTGCATTGTAATATTTTATAAATTATTTAGAAATTGTTCTTTGGATTGGGTTTTGCCAAAAATCCATTTGGGGGTAAAAGTGTCCATTTGGGGACATTACAATAAGACTCTGACATTCACCTATGGTGTATCTGATTTCTGTGCAGCATGCTCTGTATATTGTTTACATTGGTACTCTGCCTTTTATGCTCTTTATATTGTTCACATTGGTACTCTGCCTTTTTATGCTCTTTATATTGTTCACATTGGTACTCTGCCTTTTTATGCTCTTGTAAGGGCTTGAGTTGTTAATGAACTGTGAAATTCAGTTTGTGTTTAATTCTCAAGAGGAAAAAAAGTATTTTAAATATTTTACTCACTCGCATTGGAAACTATAAAGAATATATATTGGCTAGGTTCTGATTCGAAAAATTTATATTCATGTGTAGATAACTTACGAAGATTCTGACATTCACCTATGGTTTACTTGATTTCTGTGCAGCATGCGCTGTATATTGTCTACATAGCTGCAGGTGTATTTGTAGTTGGGTGGATTGGTAAGCTTCCTTATGCTTGTTTTGTCTATGCTTCTTTCATTGGATTGGAAGCAGTACTTTACTGTTTTTTGTATGATGTGAAAAGCTTAGTTCTTTTCTAATCCTTACGCCATTAGTGATTATATTTCTTTTACATCATTTTTACTGGCTAAATTGTAGGGTCTTAAGGCTGTATTCAGTTTGGAGTCATTGCTGTTATTTTCTGTGCTAATTTTCCTTTGTAGATACATCTCCTCCTAACATGGTTTGTGAAAGCAGAGGTAGCCTGCTGGATTCTCACTGCGGAAAGACAGACAGCTGTCATTAGATCCAAGTATGTTCAAGTATTGTTAAACCAGGACATGAGTTTTTTTGATACTTATGGAAATAATGGAGACATTGTAAGCCAAGTGTTAGGTGACGTACTTCTTATACAATCTGCTCTTAGTGAGAAGGTATATATCATTTTTAAATATTGGTTTTTAATTGCTATGATTTCAGAAGGTATTCTTTTGTATGATGAGAGTTTCTCAGATTTCAACTAGCACTTGAGTATATGCAAATTGATATTGTAACAGGTGGGCAATTATGTCCATAACATGGCAACATTTTTTGGAGGTCTTGGTGTGGGATTTATAAATAGCTGGCAAGTAGCTCTTTTGACATTAGCTACTGGTCCGTTCATTGTGGCTGCTGGTGGAATATCAAATATTTTTCTCCACAGGCTTGCTGAAAATATTCAAGATGCATATGCAGAAGCTGCTAGCATTGCAGAGCAGGTTAAATTTCTGTGCAACATTTTGTTTATATAGTTTTGTCTAGATGTGTGACATTTTGAAAGAAATAGGCGGCTTCCTTATACACATAAATATACAAAAAAATGATGTGGCTTCTAATTTTACATACATTGTTGGTTACTTTAAAAGGGTGGTGCTTGCCACATTTTACTTAATATTTACAATAAGTTCCAGTCATGAGTGCACACTCCCTTATCTTAATTGATAAAAATGAATGAAAATTATAGATTTTGTTTGCACCATTTGTTTTTTTGATGCGGAAAAGAATCACACCTGGAAATCAAATATATTATGAAAAAATGGCTGGCCAGTCCCCCTACCATTGTAATTATATTTGGATCTGTATTACCCTACCATTGTAATCATATTTGGATCTGTGTTAGCTGCTATAGTGATCAGTTCAGAAGTGCAAAATCTGCTTAGTCCTCAATGGCACCAAAACCCATCTCATTGGCCATGCCAATCTCTGGTCAGTTTTAGTATCAGGGTCTATGTCGACGCGAGCTCAATATCTTTGCCAATCATTGAGTCCACATTGGCGATAATATTCTTGCTACTCTTTAGGCTTGCTTGTGCTGTTTTATGGTGACACTTTGTGCACCTTTCATGGAGACTCTACTTTTGTACCAATCAAAACCACATGAGTACAGCTCCAAAGTTTCAGCCCTATGCCAGTGCCAACGATGCCAATTGAAAATATCAATATTTGTAATTTTCCCATTATTACACTGATGTTCTACAATGGCAGCAAGGGATGCAATGTAATGGAGCGTGTTCACTTTTATTTCAGACCTTAATTTTGATGTCTATTTGACTGTCACGGGCAATTTCATCATTAAATTTGACGTCCATTTGACTGACTTTTTTTTTTGGCTTGAAGAAGTTAATCAAAAAAATAATAATACATTGGCCATATGGTAGAGTTTGGGCCTCCTTTTGTAAATCCTGAAAAGATTTTTGGAGATTAACACAGGTGCAGCTAGATTGATGCCAGTCAGAGGGAAATCGGCAGAGAATGTAATGGAGTTATTTAATCAATTTGGTATGTGAAGAATACAAGATAAGAACCTTCAAATTGATATCCCTCGGCATAACACCATACTAGTCCTAATCCTTCCAACACTTCTTCACAAGAGTAGCTGGCCACCAATGTCAACACTGCATGTTTGCCAACCAATGCCTGTTCTGTCATGATTCCTCAAGTGCCGATCTATGCCAGGTTCTTAGCTATGCATATTTGTGGCATAACACCATACACCCAACATTAAATACTAATTTTGTGATGACTGGGTTTTTTCGTAACTACTGCAACTTCACAGCCATCGTCTTTCTGCATTTGCAGCTCATACTAAATTAGCATCACGTTATATACCATGTGACTAATTCTCGTATGTTCTTTTCAACCCTTCACATCTTGTTTAAGATATTTTTGATAGCTATTTCATACTTAGTCAATGAATTACATTTCTCGTCTCTATATGTTGCGCATTTTGTTTTGTTCGCTTGATTAAATTATACTGTTTCATCTATGTCTTGCATTGCATTCTTCCATTATCACTCTTAACATTTGATTTGGCAATTGGTATGTTGTTCCATACATACATGATATATCACATCATTTGATTTGCATTATTTTTTAGTTTAATTCTAAGCTATTTTTTCTATTATATTAAACTATAGGAAACACACAATTGCTACTCACAATCCCTTTTCTATCCACTCTACAAGGACAAATCTGGGAACAAATCTGTCATCCTCCTCGCGACCTCGGCCAATTACCACTGGTTTTGGACAGTCCTCTTTATGCAAGTAATTCATATGGAGCTAGCCTTTGGAAGGGATTCCATTCTTCCATTACATTGCAAACAATATTTCGGCAACAAGGAACAACCAATGCACAAGTTTCATTCCAGAATTTACTGCTCCACATGCGAGATTCAACTCCTCTTATTGAGGACTAGGAACTCCTAATGTCTCGCACCGACTCACACCTAACTCAAAGAGGCTCAACATTTTTAAGGACGCACCACATTTGTTTGCAAAAAACGATCTCGTGAACTCCCACAACCTTCAGATGTTGAAAGCATTGAACGTTCCAATCGCCCAATCCATTCTGAAAGTAATAGGCGAGTTACAACAGAGATCCTGATGATGATCAGTTGGAACACAAAGTTCTCTATATGCAAACAACAAAAATCATGCTTATTGCTAATTTATGGGTTGACGCAGGCCTTGTAAATGGTGCTACAGGAACAATCACCGACATTGTCTACGACACATCAATGCCACCACCAACATTACCTTTATTTGTTGTCAAATTTGATAGATACAACGACCCATCTTGCCGGATCCTCTCAACCATTACATATTTCGATACCCCTATTTCGAGAGGGAATCAAGACAATTGCTAATTAAAATGGCCTGGGGATTAACTATCCACAAGTCCTGGGACTTACTTTGCATAGAGCAACTATCGACATTGGAACCACTGAAAGGCAAGGTCTGACATTCACAACTTTCTCCAGAGTTCCCTCACTTGCCAATCTGCACATTTCCCTCCTTTTTCATTCGAAAGGTACTCAAAAATGGCGCACGTACCAACACTTGGAGCAAGAAGAAAGGAGTCAAGACTACTATCACTCAACCAAAACAACCCGTCGTAAATACTACCCTCTACTTTGATAGCACCTCCACTACTACTTTACTCAACACTTCTTGTATCCAAAGCGGCAATGCCATTCAAGGGGTATCAAATGTATTCATGTTTAGTGCAAATAAAATTGGCCACAAAAGGCTACCACTCATGATATAAAATTTGCAAATGTACGGAGGTCTTCATGTATTCATGTTTAGTTCAGATCTCATGATATAAAATTTGCAAATGTATATGTATGAATTTGTAACAAATTTGAAATGTACACATAAAACCTTTCAATGTAATGTTTCATTTATATTCCTACACTTCCACTATCAATCACACCCTTATCAACAATACAAAAAAACTTTTCAACAAAAATTTTTTTCAACAAAAACCAACCAAACAACCGATGCAACCACCATCTCAAACACGTTGCAACACTAACACAATTTCCCCCAAATAATTACAAACCACATCAACTACAAAAGTAATAACTATCCCTCTAAATCAAATAACATATACCGTTCGTCCACATTGCATTGTACACATGCGATTGCTAGTAAAGTATAGGAAACACACAATCGTTACTCATAATCCCTTTTCTATCCACTCTACAAGGACAAATGGACTCACCAATTCAAACAAACTCTACCCTTTTCGTGAGAGGATTGAGACACTCATCATAGAGACACAAGGAAGACCTCTATGACCATTTTCAAAATATTTGTAACAAGTAGCCTCGTTGAGGTTATAAGTTCGAGCAAATTTATGCCGACTATTGTCAAGGGTTTTGGCTTGAGGTGAGATCAAATGTACACTATTGATCCTATAGGTTGCCTTTAGGTTTTTTCTTATTCTTCAATCATGTTTGGTTGACCCCGACGCGTTGCATCCCACTTGGCACTCGACAAATGGATGATGTGCCATCAAACGAATCAATGAGGGAAAATTTTAATTTTGACCATTCGATGTAACACTATCAATGGATGAAAAATTTCGGGGCAAATTTTGTACGGAACATTTCAAATGCTCCGGTATGGATGACATCACATAGACACCACTGATCAAGATTAAGATCAATAGTTGACAAAAGAATGACATACCATCTTATTTTAAAAGTAAAACCTTTGCTTTAACTAGGTTAGTATAGATTTGTTATAGGCATTAATTTTATTTAAATCGATACAGTTTAGCCATTGGAATAAAATGATTTCTAGAATCACACCGAATTTGGCCTTACAACTTAAAATAGTTCTTTTGTATTGGGCATAAATTCGCCAAAGAATTACATTAATCTTCAATATTAGGAAATTATTCGCAATCAATTTTCTTTCAAGAATAGGCCTAAATTCGCCTAGAGAATCAAGCTTTTAAGATGGTATTTGCGAGATTTTACATTTGATTTTAGACTATTTGCTTAAAGTTTACCTTGAGGAAGAGTAATCAATTGCCAAGTCTTATTCTTGAATAAGGAGTTGTGTCCATCTTGCATAGCATCCCGACACTCTTGCTTAGCTCAAGCTTGCCAATAGTGTTACCGATCACAACTATCCACAACTCATGCCATGAGTGCAAGATTTGCAAAATTTTGTCCTCGAGTCTTACTAACATTAATCACATCACCAACATCTTGAATGGTTTGGCAGGCCTATAATGGAAGATGAGGTCCACTTGCATTAGAAGGATTGGAGGGTGTCGATACAATAGGTGAGGTAATAGTTTGCTTTGTCTCTACATCTCGAGTGCGAAACAAAATCATGTACCACATAAGGAACATCAAAAGATTCACCGGATCTCTTTGACGTCACATCCCTCCAACTCGATAGGGCGTGCTCTTATGTACAATGAACTTAACATCTATCTTGACCAGTCTTGAATGTTGGATGGAGGGCTTGGGCCCTGGAGAAATATGGAGGTCTCAAAACATTCATTGCTGATCTAGTTAACAACCACCCACCTTGTAGGGTGGGTGAAATTTGGACTTGGATCCATAGAACTACCAAGTGGTTAAAGAAGAATGTGCCCAAGGTGGAAGAAAAGTTCTCTCTACGTGTAGAGGTGTGGGATGTTTGGCATAATAAGTTTAGATAGCAAGATTCCTTGAAGTTTTTCATGTAGTTCAAGTTGGAGGAGACTCAAAGCTATATCAATGGGACTCAAAGGTAGGAGAATGTTCCTATGGAGGTTGTTTGTTGGCTTCTCAATACCCGGGTAGGCGGGTTTGTCTTTAGAACTCACATGGGTAGGATTGGGTCGGTTGATCCCTCTCTTGGTAGTTAGTACACATTGTGCAAGAAACATGATCCTCCAAAACAGGACACTGAACTATCCATGCCCTCTTCTACTGTAAGAAACCATGTGCAAACTTGTTGTCACAGAGACCGACTATGGTTTGCTGACCAGGCTGATTACCCTCTGTGATCGATGTCGGTTCCTTGACCGACATCGGTGCTGCTGGAACTAACACAACGCCACAAATTGGCATAGGTCACCAAACCAGGTGCCTACTCCGACCAAAGCCGATAGTTGTGTTGATCCAGTCATTTCAAGAAGCACCCAAATCTTGCACAAAAACTTAACAGCAATAATACATGCAATAAAAATTGCACCAAGATGAAATACATCACCTTACCAGCACCAAGATACTCAACCGCTTCTTCAACTGAAGAACATGCTTCTCTGATGGAAACCCCGTCTTCACGCTGCTAGTATATCTCGCTCTAAGAAGCCCATGCATCTAACTGCACCAAAGGATGCATAATTGCTCCTTTTCTCTCATTCTCAGATCTAGATCTGCAATCCCAAACATGCATGTGCAACCAAAATAATATAAGCACTGCAATACCAAGATAAAACCATACCTCAATAACCGGATCTGCAATCTGACCAACATGTTTGTGCCTCCAAGAACCAGGGACACCTTAGCAACCAAGATACATTCCATGCATCTTCTTAAATCTTTAGATCTGTGATTTTCTGTTTAAAACTAGGTTGCCTAGTAACGATCACGGTCACCTTGTAACCGACGCTTGGTTGCCACTTAACCGACGCCGGTCACTGTAATTTCCAGCAACCTTACTCTTCCAGCTCCCACTTGAGATTAAATCTCTTCCTGTGATCTTCACATCAAGAAAAACAAACCCTACTCTCATACACTTGTCAGTAAACCACTAACAATATACTGAAGCAAAACCTTGCTCAAAATAACCAAGCTAACCAAGCTTTGATACCAGTTATTGGGAATTCGGGACTGCGGAATAGTGCTATGATTTAATAACAAACAAAATCATGCACACAGATCTAAACAATTCCCCAAAATCTACAGCAGTGGAAGTATAAACTAGAATAATCCAAATCAAAACAAAGTACACACACATAACACAACATGTACCGTGGTTCACCCAATGTGGGCTACGTCCACCAAAGATAGAGATCTCATATATATAATACAACAAGAGTACAAACCAACTCTTAAATACAAGAGTACAATTCATCTCTCCAAGAGTATCTCCTCTCCTCCAGATCTCTAAACGGATCTCCATGAGTGCACTACAACCGTGCCTCCAAACACCACCAACATATCTCACATAACCAGGAACTACTGCATCTCTAAACTGCTACCAAGTTCTCTGTGGATCTGCAACAAGACCTCTTGCATGGGTCTACCAATGTGCAACTATGACTGTGCACCAAGAAGTAAGTATGTCTCTCCATCACTGCATGCATAACCTATGCAAACATGAAGACAACCTCCTCTACAATATCTAGATCTACATGGATCAACAATACAATATGATCTCATGGATCTACAATACAAGACTAGATCTACATGGATCTATAATACAAGATCTCACCAACATGTGGATCTACAAGAAGAAACTCTATGTGCTTTGCATATTATGCAAGCCATTACAATGAGACAATAACTATACAAAGGAAATACAGTAGAAGATGTTACCCTTTTCTCACCATTCGATGTACTTGCTATTTCTTTCTGTCCAGCTCCTCTCCATGGAGACTTTGTCTTCATGTAACCTGTTCTTTCTTTCTCTTCTTCTTCTTCATCCTCTCAATCTAGGAGAATCAAGGATATAATTCAATCCTTCTCTTAATTCTCTTACTTACCCTCATACAATGCATGCATGCATATATATCTATTTTGGGTAACTTAACTTTGCTTTTACAATCAATAAATCATCTTTAAAATAATAGATTTATTCTAATTTTCGTCAAAAAAAAAAAATTGCGTCACACAGTGCTAACCGCGCCATTCTTGCTTGGCCGACTGCCGTTAACCTTGATCGACGTTGGTTACTTCCCGACTGGGTGACCAACGCCGGTTAGCCCCGAGCGATCTTGGCTACACTCACCGACACACCGGTTACTATCAGAACCAGTAACATGTAAAACATGCTATCTTTTAAGCAATTCAGCTCCACAACCTAACACAAACCCTCTTGTTGGGTACGCAAAGGTGATGACAACAATAGGTGTTACTAGGTGTATCTTTGTGTGCAAGGGGTGGATGCCCCTTGCATCTGTCCTACGTTAGAGCATTCCCCGGACAGCGGGATCATGAATAGCTGAAATGTGACTCGCGACAATAGCACTTGTTTTTGCATAACCCCCCGAATGATTGGGGATCTAACTCGGAGGTGGATATAAGTTGGCACATGCATTGTCCCTGAGCGTCACTTGCTCAAAATAAAAAAGTGCCTCTAAACTATGATTGTCGTGACTTTGGATCATACAACCAATATGCCTTTGACTCGTCACCGAATCCCATGAAAATGCACGTGTGGCTTTTGGTTGCTGGCTTCTTTTGCTTCTTATCCGGAATATGAGCTAGTGCACGAAAACGATTTTTTTTGACATGATAAATTGTAGGCTTTTGTTTACCTTAAGATTCTTTAGGATTAACATCTTGAATAATCTAGGCTGGCATCCGATTCAAAATATAAACTGTACGACTATATACCTTAAACAATTTTTTTACTACAAGTTTTTGGCACAAAGCATACATCTAGCCATCTTTTCAATGGTTCTATTCTTTTTCAACCACCACATTCTGTTGAGGTTTATATGTAACATTGCGTTCATAATTGATGCCAACTTCTTTGCAAAAGATCTTAAAATTATTGTTTACATATTCTGTCCCATTATCATCGGTTTAGAGAATTTTAGTGAAAATGCTGCTTTGTTTTTCAACAAATGCTTTAAAATCTATATCCTTCTCAAGCACTTGGTGTTTATAATAAAAGAAATAAACTTAAATGCATTTGGAAAAATCACCAATGAAATTGAGATGGCTTTTTCATTGGCCCCACAAGGATGCTATGCACAAGCGCGAAAGGCTCATGCACTCTCTAAGCTTTTCCATAGTTAAAATTCATTTCAAGGTGCTTTCCATGTGCAAAGTCTTCACAAACATTCTTCTCAAGAGAAATGGTTGGCAACCTATGGACCATGCCCAACCTAGACATCAATTGGAGATTTTTATAATTGAGATGACCATACCTCTCATGCCATAACTTGTTTATCCCATTAGTGGTACATAAGCATGGGAATTAGACAATGTCAAAGCACCATTAAACTTGTTAAACTTGCACAATTTAGTGCCTTGATTAACATAACTAGAGGCTATGACCACAAAGTTATCAAGATATTTGATCAAACATTAATTTTACTGAAACTCTATTTTCGTCGTTGTTTGAGTTATCTGGTGCGTTGAAAGCAAAATTGCTCCAAGATGAGGTATATGATAGACACTATTTCTCCATTTTCTACTTGGATATCCCCAGGTCCCGTTTTATCCAATGCATCATTATTGTCCACAGATTTCTCCTCACAATTTTTGAAAATATCACGATTCTTTTAATATTGCCTCCAATAATTTGAAAAAGACGAGTCCTTATGGACAACAACAAAACCAAAGTTAGAACATAGTCAAGCCCAACATGGGCGGCCAGATAAAATAACTATGAGGGCAAAACCCAACAACATAAATACGTAATCAGATAATTCAAAGAACAACACCTACATAATGGAACAAATTTTAAATCATGTAATTATAAATGGTTGCATCCAAGAAATGATGGCTTCTATGGTGGAAAACCACATTCAAGAAATGAAGGCTTCTATGAGTGGAAGACCACATTCAAGAAATGAAGGCTTTTATGAGTGGCCAATTATGCCATTTGGTTTGAAAAATCTATCGAATACATTCATAAGACTTGTGAATGAAATGTGAAGGCATTCATGAGACTCAAATACCTTCTTCAGCTTGTCATTGTTTATTTGTGAATCTCTGCTCCACTCAAACAATTCTTCAGGTCATCCATTGAAGGCAATGGATTTTTTTACTTGATTGTTATCTCGTCTATGACTCTAGAATCCATGCACATACACCATTCTCCATCGATCTTTTGTGCTAACATTGCTGGAATTGCACACACAGGATCAAGCTTTCCCTTATAAAACCTCTCACTAATAGCTCTTGCACTTGCCTATTCACCTCATGCTTTGTGGGTCTTAGCCTATGGGCTGCTTTGTTTGGCAATCTAAATCTATGAATCAAATCCATGTCATGGATAAAGCTCCTAATGGGTGGTAATGATCCCACTAATCATTGGAAACAATATTTGCGTACTTATCCACCAATTTCTTCACTTCTTTCGACGAATCACTTGCCTTAACTGTTGTCCCAACTTGCATGGGTTTGAAAATGAAAGCAAAACACACTTTCTTCTTCTTTATTTCTTTCAAGAACTATTTGATGAAAATAATTAGAACTTTAGGACTGGTGTCCACTTGTTCCCCTTTGTCTTTCAATGGACTCAATTTACGCTTACCATTCTTCTCAAGAGTGTAGGCATTAGCTCTACCATCATTTATGTCTTTTTATCAAATATCCATGGTCTATCCAATAACACATCACACATCCATAGGCATGATATCTAGTGTTATCTAGGGATGCCAACCTCCATCTCCAAGTCGTTGTAGACATTTAGGGCATTTTGAGAATTTGGGGACAAGGACGAAATTTCCTCCTATGCACCCCCAAACTAAAAAAAGGGGTCCTTAGGAAGTTCCTTGACTTCATGGAATGTTATCAGGACATTCCAAGAACGTCAAATGCGATGGATTCCACAAGGGATGCCGTGAGGTTCCTTGGACGATTGAGGAATGTCTGGGTCTCTTTTGGCACTCAACTTTTCTCCCTCGTTAAAAAAGCGCTTTAAAAGATAGAAACACTTTGTAGTTGAGGTAGATTGATGAGAATCATGAGGAGTAGTAGGGATTGGTGTGGATCCTTATAGGAAGAAAATGATGCCGATAGTTTCAGTTAGGAGTGGTTTGCAAGTATTTGTTTAGAGGATGGCTTTGATTATTGAGTTGTAGACTATGTTTTAGTTTTTGCCATTTTGGTTATGACATATGTACTCTTCTCATGTTGATTAATGATTATATTGTAATATGTATCATCATCATGTACTCTTGAGTCTCTTGTTTTTCATTGTCACGACTCTCAGCTTTGAGGCTGCAATGTGCATGTTTATTGTTGATGTATCATTGTATCACTATCAATGTATCTCAATTCTATGTCAATGACTCAATAATAAATATCAGATTTTGGCTTATGTGATGAAATATAATATTATTGGATTAACGGCTTTAGCCTTCAAGATTTTAACTAATCTTAGTTTAACTTTATATATATATATATATATATATATATATTTTGCCCACCAGCCAACCTCTGTTGTCCCCAAAATTTGGGATTTTTTTGCTGTACCAAAACCTTGCCCCTACATCCTAAGACTCTGCTCCACTGTCCCAAAGTCTTAGGTAACCACGACGATGTCACATAAAATTTCATCTCTATAAGATCCATTCTGCAAATTAACCAAAGATTGTTCCCTCACCAAGAGTTAATAACTTTTTGCAACCAAGACAGTTTGCATAGATTTGGCTGCGTGATCCTTTTCAACTTAACCTTATCTTCCATTCTATTCGACACCAAATTATCTCGTGATACCACTATCAATAATGACCTTACAACATTCACTTTTAGATTTGCAAATGGTTTGGAAAAGACTCTATTTCATTAGGAGCACCATCGGGGTTAAACAAGGCTGCCCCTCTCGCCTACCTTGTTTGGTATTTATATTGATGAATTGGAGGAATTTCTCAAGGACCATATCCAGGAGGGGGATGGTTGCCTTCTTCACCAAGTGCTGATCTACATTCTCCTTTTTGCGGATGATGTAGTCCTTCTTGCCTCTTCCGTGGAGGGACTTCAGAGACAGCAGAGACGCCTTAGCCCTCTTTTGCGACCACAAACAACTGACAGTTAACCTTGGTAAAACCAAGGTCATGATCTTCAATGGGCTGAAGACTTTTGACTTCCATTTCTTCTATAGAGGGGAAGAGATTGAGATCACCAACTCCTATACTTACCTGGGAGTTTTATTTATCGGGCCCGTTTTAGTCTTTGGCCTGCTCTTCAGCCCCGCATCAACAAGGGGTATGGCTCTTTGGCAATCTTGGAGAGACAGTGCTTCCGCCACCACTTCCAGGACATCTTGTCGAAGATGTCTCTCTCAGATTCTCTTGTGAGGCCCACGATCCTCTATGGCTCTGCGAGTTTGGGGCCATCCTGCTTGACTTTGATTGGGCTACTGTTGAGCGAGTCCAGATCCTCATGCTCAGACGCATCATCAGGTGCAAAGAGACAGTTCCACACAATATCCTCTTGGTTGAGTTCGGGCTCGCCCTTTTAGACTGGAGACTATATTTGGCCTTGTTTTGCTTTTGCATCGCATCCGGGACTTTCAGATTCTTTTGCAGGCAGGGATAGGTATCTCTACCTCGCCTACCGTTCCTTTGAGGCCATTGCTCTTTTTGACCACAGTGGTACATTCTCCTCTATTTTGGTATGCCGAAGTCTCATGTTTTCTTGGCTCTTTCGGGATTCAGATGGACCACCTCCCACCATACAGATACTCCCGGATGCTCCTGCCCATCTCCTACCGAGTAAGCAGGATCTACACAAAATTATCAGAGACGACATTTACAGGTAGTTCATCCAACACACTTGGATTAGCCCTCGAGGGGATTACGTCCTAAGATGGCTTTCTATGCTGCACATTTCCTTGAGGTCAATGATGGGCTTATTAGCCGGCCTACGTATATCTCCCGACACTGGTTGCAGGCACTCCGCATATCCCTAGGCCAGTTTAGAGTGGGCTCTCATAGACTTTGTGTGGAGGACCACCAACTGGACCGCTCAGAGAGGATTTGCCAGCTTTGTTCCCTCTAGGAGGTCAAAACAGAGGAACACTTCATTTTCAGGTGCCCCATCTACTATTCAATTGCTTATTCCCTTGAGCATTTGTCTTTTGCGGCTTTCTTCGATATTGTGATCAGCGGTGCGTTGCTCTCTCGCTCTACGAAGGCTCTTAGGCTTCGGAATGAGACCCTTTAGTCTCCTCCCAGACATGCTGCTACTCGACAGATCACATCTTTCTTTATGGTGCTCCCACCGAGAGGGGCACCAAACAACATCTTGACACCAACATGGATTCCCAGACCAGATCTGTCAAGACCCGGATGCCACCTCCCAGTCCAGAGGCTTTCATGATTGCACTTGGTTAGGGGCCATGGATCACGATCAACTAGGAGGATTTAGAGGGCTCGTCTTGCTTGTCCTTTTCCCAGACACTGACATTCTAGACTCTCCACAGCCCAGCTATAGGACACAGGCTTATCGCGCCTACTTCCAATCGGCCTCGGATGCTAGGTGATAGTGTCGGAGATGGGGTTCTCCGCCCCCTCTTCTTCGGCTCCATCCATTTGCACTCTTGTGGCCATTGTGGCCCTTGCTTCTCCTTCTTCTTTCCTTTCTCTTCTCTCTCTCTTGTTGTTTGGATGACCCTTTTGGGTCTCCTTGTTGGTTCTTTTGGCATTGTACTGTGCAGTCCCATTGACCTACTTTTGTGGTCATTCATTGGACATTAATATAATTATCTTATCTTATCTTATCTTATCTTATCTACCTTTGGACTGGGTTTGTCCACCTTCTTTTGGGCGTTAATAACACTCTTTTCAACTTAATGTAACATTTTGTTTGTCATGAGATCTCTTCAATATTTGGGTTCATCCACAATGATCAGATTTTACAGCAGACTCTTCAGCCACTTGCGCAATGTGAGTGCCGACCTCATTTCTCTCTCCTATTGCTGTTGTTTTGTGCTTTGTGGGCACCCATATGCTCGGTCTGCATTTAAATCATGTTCCCATGGATTTTCTTCCTCTTACCTTGTTTGAGGGGGCAAGACTGGTCAAAACAGCAAATCTTTTGGTCAAGATCCATGGTAGGAGATTCAACATAAAAAAGGCAATGGATTCCAGGCAAAACTGCTAGGGCAGCTCTTGGGGTGGCTTTGTTCAGTTCAGTTGCGGCTTTCGGTGCCATAGACTGCTTGGTCTTGCGGATGTTATTAAAATCGCTTCATTCATTCATACCATAGTGTCCTCTTCCTCTAGAAGGATATTGTCTACCTCTTGGTGCATGCTTATGGTTGTGAAAAGTGCTAGCTTCTCCATCATGTGCAGATAATAGAGTGGTGAGTAGTCCAAGGATTGGTTTTGGTGTATATGGTGGAATGATAAGTGGATCAGTTCAAATTCATAGTGTAGATACTTGTAATCCTTGTACTTGCAATTTCGCTAAGTATGTTTTGATAAATTGTGTTGTTTAACTCTCTCTCTCTGGCACATGCTTTCTGTAACCATTGATTCATTATTCCTATTTGCACATAGAATTTACTTCAACTGATAATGATTCCAGAACTGACAAGTCATTGTACCTGTCTCAATTTCTCTTTCTACGTCCATCCACATACGGCTTACTTTTAAATGAAAATGATTGTAATGGATACGGAATTCAAGTACAAAAGATGTTCTAGAAGTCTTAGCAAAGGAAGATTGCAGTTGAGGGAGTTTCATTTATTGAGCTATTACTTTAAGAAATATCTCAGTAACAGTTCGAGTATGTTTACATGTAAAAACAAATTGGAATTTCTTTAATTTTTTTACAAAAATATGTATAAGTTATCTTAATATCTAGAATATCTGGAGTAAATTTAAGTAAGAAAAAGTTCAAAACCGGGATATTTGTTACAAAATGAAATGTAAAAGGACCTGTCACACTTGATCGAGCTTTTGTGGAGTGGTAGGTACAGATGATTTGCAAGAGAAAAGCAAGGTTGTCTGACCTGGCACATTGTGTCTGCATTAACCAGAAATTCAATATGGGGATGAGGCGAGGTGCTGCAGTCCTTGGTAAATTCGATGACATGTGTTCCGTTGGCACTCGAACTTACGACAAAAATGAGTTACATCTCAGACATTAAATTGCTTACAGCCTTAAACTATAAACACTGTTTGTTAGTGTGATAAGTTATAACCTGTTTCAAGAGAAAAACAATTTTTATCTAGGAATAGAAACAGGGGATGGATTTCCATGCCCCTAGCATTAAGTTCAAATGTTTCCTTTTGCATTTAGAAATCTGATACAGAAGAATGTAGATAAGGTCATTGATCCCCTCACTGATTCATTTGGCTTTGATTTAATCCAATTATTACTACTTTTAGCTATTTTTAGCAGCAACAAGACTACCAATCTTACAAGTAATCATTTATTTATGAGCAGTCACTCAATAACAAGCACAAGAGTTTCTGCTATAAATTCTGTTATATCATATAAAGAACAGTGATATATAAATCTATAAACTTTACAGAGGTGTTACATTGTTATCTTGTGTTTCACTGTCTTCTCTGCTTCAATTTCATTTCTGCTAATCCTTGTATCTTTGCTTCTTTTCGTAGAGTCCTTTTATACTAGTTTCCCCCTATTGTAATTGCTTGTACTTTTGAGGCTTATTGACGTACTTTGGTCTTTTGTGGACATTATGTTGGTATGAACTGCACATAAAATTAGTATTATGTGGTGTGTATTTTTCTTTGAAAATTTCAGTTTATATTTTCAAGTACTTGATACAGAATTTTTATAAGGGCCATCCTAAATGCTGTTTTTCTTTTCAATTGATATTATGCTCTTGAACTGTCATTTCACTAATGATATTCAAGTTTGCAACCCTTGGCCAGGAAAAAGATCGCATTGAAATTAATTGAGGGAAGAAACCACTGAAAAGCATATACCAGCTAGGACTCGACCCTTGACGACCCGTGGGCATGCCGGGTGCTCCATCAGTGAGCTACTGGCTTCTCACAGGGTCCTTTTGCCTGGAGTGTGTTTTGATCTTTCAACAGCCCACCCAAGCCGCACGCCACCTTGAGCTCATCTAGCTTGGATTTAATTCCACGAGAGACAGCAAAAATAGGAGACAAACAAGCTTAGAAAATGGAGAGAGACAGGCCTGTTGTGTTATTCTTCATTCAAATGGGAAAATTAAGTGGGTGACTATGTACAGTGAAAAAGACGATTAACTGATTGCCAATTTGCCTGTAATTACAAGGTTAATCAATCCACCCTCCTTATTACTATTTTTAATTTTTTTGAATAGATGCTTCATATATTAACAGAAAACCATATCTACGACAAAAAACGCATAAAAAGAATCAAGAACTGTATATCGGTATTTACAAGGAAGATTACAATTTGGTTCCTAAAGAAATTAGAAGTTACAACAATAAAATCAGATTAACTCTCAGGTTCTAACTTTTTTCTTTCCTAGTGTAACATCGAACCTTTTGCAGTAATTGTGATCGAATTTCACTCTTCCAACAATGATTTTTTTTATCAAGAGTGCATACCTCATTTCTGAAGACATAATTACATCTAAGCTTCCATAAAATAAACAAGGTAGAAATTCGTATGCAATTCCAAATACTCTGAAAAGGGCGATGAATAAGAGTTTTGGAGTCTCCCAACAAGGCTTCCCACCAAGGGATATGACCTTGAAAAGGAATGAACTAACTTCCAAGTTCCAACATGATTTGGCAAAAGAGCATTTCCACAAGAAATATTTGAATGTTTCCATCTTCGAACAATGCATACAGAGACCATCAATAAGGCCACTTTTTGACATTTGAGCCTTTGAAGGAAGCCCCTAATATATCACAAGCCAACTAAAAACTCGAAGTTTATAAGAGACCCTTACTATCCACACACTATGAAGTCTACAGATCCACATTGATTTTGCATCTGAAGAAATCCATCTGGTATTGATAACAGGTGCAATGACTCTTTCTGATGTAAGAGATGGTAAAGTCGGTGTTTGTCATATTGGGAAATCGGATACCCATAAATCCATCTTCAATCATGTCAAATAAGCCCTTGCGTATCCAAATTCATCTTAAAGACTTAAACAAGTCATCCCAAGAGATAAAATTTTGTATTTCCTTTATAAAAGACCTGCCTATGGTGAATAAAGCATAATCATGAGCTAAAGATTACCAAACTTTATAGTTACACGTTACAAAACTTTCCCCTCTCTATATAGCCTCCCTCCCATCCCATCTTGTCTTGCCCCTTCCCCTCTATAAGGATGGTGGATGGAGGTCGGGCCCAAGGTATATACTATAAACATGCATGATACTTCAACTGGAAAGTGGTAGTTTGCAATTTGAAATACTAATTGTCAATATGATAGTCACTAGGCAATATGTTACTTTTTCATTTATGAGCCAATTATACTTGAATTGCAAAGCTTTAAAACCCCAACCCCATTGGGATTGAAGGCATGTTGGGAATGAATTGCTACTGGATGGCTATTTTTTTATCTTATTTTTAATTTATTGATAATTGTCACCTATATATTATTTAAGGATGGCTATTCCTTTTATCTTATGGTTAATTTACTGATAATTGTCACCTATCATTGAGATTTTGTCCTGGGATACTTTACTGGTATTTAATAATTTATTGATGAAATTTAGTTAGTTGTTGGTTGGTACAGGCAGTTGGTTACATACGGACATTGTATGCCTTTACAAATGAGACATTAGGAAAACATTCATATGCAAATTCACTCCAGGCTACATTGAGTTATGGTGTACAAATAAGTCTTGTGCAAGGGCTTGGGCTTGGCTTCACGTATGGGCTTGCTATATGTTCTTGTGCACTGCAGCTTTGGTTTGGAAGGTTCTTGATCTCGAAAGGAAAAGCCAATGGTGGTGAGGTTATTGCAGCACTTTTTGCAGTAATTCTGAGTGGCCTGTAAGTTCTACACCTACATGAATTTTAAGAGTATTTGAATTACCTCCTGATATTTTCATAGTTGTAGTAACCTCTGTCAATTCTTAATAATTTATTTAATAGCCAAAGCATGCAATCTAGTGCATAAATTTTAAAACATTTAAGTATTTATATCTTAGATTTTGTTGTAATTGATACAGAGGCCTGAATCAAGCAGCTACCAACTTTTATTCATTTGAGCAAGGCAGGATTGCAGCACACAGACTTTTTGAGATGATAAGCCAGTCGCCTGCAAGAAATAATCGAGAAGGAAAAACATTAAATGCTGTTCAAGGAGTTATTGAGTTCCGTAATGTTTATTTTAGATACCTTTCTCGTCCTGATATCCCAATATTAAGTGGATTTTATCTTACTGTACCTGCCAAAAAAAAAAAAAACTGTAGCCATTGTTGGCAGGAACGGTTCTGGTAAAAGTAGCATTATTCCATTGATGGAGAACTTTTATGATCCCACTTTAGGTAAGGTTTCTAAGTTTACAACTTGCCTTTGGTGGTGTTTCTTTTAATCATCCAGTCCTTACACTTTACTGGTTAGTTTTGGAGTCATTAATTTCTTCAAAGATGGTAACAAGTATGACAACTGTGATTGCATGCCTCTACAGGGGAGATTCTTCTGGATGGTGAAAACATCAAAAATCTTAACATAGAGTGGTTAAGAAAACAGATAGGATTAGTAACTCAGGAACCGGCTCTTTTAAGTTTAAGCATCAAGGAGAATATTATTTATGGACGGACAAACACAACCATGGATCAAATTGAAGAGGCAGCAAAAATTGCACATGCTCATACATTCATCAGCTCACTTCCCAACGGATATGATACTCAGGTTAAAAAGTGTTTAAAGATAACAAATGAATTTCTGTATTTGACAGTTGTTTGCTGCACATTAAATGGCAAAATACTTATAAATAGTCATATTGCAGATTTCTAGAAGTGGGTTATCTAATTTATATTTAGTAGAAAAAAGGTTCAAGGTAAGAAATGAATTCCCGGATTAGACACTTGTTAAGCGACAAAATACTTATAAGTCACATTGCAGATTACAAGAAGCGGGTTATCTTTGTCTGAGGAACAAAAGATAAAAATTGCTATTGCAAGAGCTGTGCTATGCAATCCTTGTATTCTACTGCTTGATGAAGTCACTGGTGCACTTGATATCGAGGCAGAACGTGCTGTTCAAGAAGCTCTAGATATACTGATGTTAGGGCGGTCAACTATCATCATAGCACGCCGTCTTGGTCCAGTACGTCATTGCGATTTTATAGCAGTTATGGAAGAGGGCCAGCTTGTTGAAATGGGCACACATGATGAGTTGTGCAGTGCTGGTGGCTTATATGCCGAACTCATTCAATCTGAAGAGGTGGCAAAGCTTCCTAAAAGGTATTTTATAGTCTCTGTAAATTTGCTTAGTTTAGCAGCACTTTTTTTGATGAATTATTGTTTGTGTTAAACAATATTACCTGTGTTGTCAGGCCGCTGTTATATGTCTTGAAGTAGTTTTTCCTGCTTTTCTTCCTTCTAGTCTACGTAGTTACCTAAGTTCCTGGGATGGTGGGACACAGGGACGGGGTTTCTGGGATGGCAAAATTTCCTATATAAAATTTAATATTTAAATCTTTTAACTTTATTCAATTAAATTTAGGGTTTAGACTGTATTTAATGTTTTTAGGGTATTTTCAAGATCAGAATTCAATGTTTTTGTTATCATTAACTGCTTTTAAAAATAATAGGATCAGAATAAAAAAAAAAAAGCTGGAGATGTCTCCTCCAAGTCCCCGAGTCCCCGAAACTTTTGGTACAGCACCAGAGTCTAGAGGATGTATCCCGCATAACACTGTTTCTAAACAGTATGTTTGTAACTCAGATTTTGTTCATAGGCTTGGCTTTTTATTTCGTTTATTAATATGGTTGTTTATGTGATATCAAAGAATATTTCTCTTAGTGATTAAACTATTCAGATTCAGAATTTCTGTCAACTCTCTCTTGTTCAGTATTTAAATAATGGGATCTAATGGAAGGAACACAAAGCTTTTATATGTTGGATTTTTCTACTTGTGCATTTTCTATTTGACTATTTTTATCCCATTCTTCTAATTGGTTTGGTGTTATGATATTTGAGTGTAGTTGTGGGTAATTCTTTGTTGGTAAAATTCTTTGCAAAAAGTAAGTTATCTAATCTTCTCTAGCTTTTTAAGAAGGAATATTTACAGGGATGAAAGCTAACAGTTAGTTTTGTAAATCACAGATCTCATTTCAATGTGTTGGATATAAAGATAACATATACACCCTTAGGAATAGTCCCATCCTTACTTCTGTATGCACAGTTGCATGACATAGCACTTTTGTGCAACATGCAAGAAGGAGTGTTTGCAAATGTATTATTTAAAATGTTTACGTGCAACTGGCAAAATGCAGGTTTGAAATGCTTTCCCTTCACTGCTTCATTTGACTGTCTTGTACTTGACTAGAGGGATACACCAGCCACTTCCCTTGGAATTAACCTAGAAAGCTTAGAGATTCTGCTGGCCTGGATTTTTTTAGGTCATAATGAGAGCCTTCTTGTAGATGGCTAGCTTAACTTCTTAATTAATTTCACTGAATTCCTATTCATGCCCTGGATGCTTGCAGTGCCCTTTTGGATTGTCCAAGTTGGATGCTCTGACTTAAAATGATATAAACCTTCTATTGGAAATTGCACCTTTTCAAGTGGCAGGAACATATTGTCATACTCTACTACTGGATATTGGGACAGTTCCATTTCACTTTACTTCTAATTGGTATTGGTATAACAGGGAAGAGTTTAATTGTGCACCTATATGTACGTATATGTATACACACACAAACACACATACTCCAGCACACCTGGATTTGGTACACCAGCACCTGTGCTGGTCCCATTCCAGTTCCCATGCTCCATGGTAACTATGTCTATGGGTTATTGCCAGTTTCTTTTAATCAATGCGTGCTTCTGGTGAGTAAGATGTGTCAAACCGGATAAGTTGGAGGCTCCGACTTAAAATGATATAAACCTTCTATTTGAAATTGCACCTTTTCAAGTGGCAGGAATATACTGTCGTACTCTGCTACTGGATATCGGGACAATTCCATTTCACAATACTTCTAATTGGTATTGGTATAACAGGAAGACTTTAAGTGTGTACTATATGTACGTATATGTATACACACACAAACACACATACTCCAGCACACCTGGATTAGGTACATCAGCACTTGTGCAGGTCCCCATTCCAGTTCCCATGCTCCATGGCAACTATGACTATGGATTGTTGCTAATTTCCTTTCATCAATGCCTGCTTCTGTTGAGTAAGATGTGTCAAAACTGGATAAGCTCTTCTCTTAATAATATGTTTGAGTCTGGAATAAGTTTTGCGTTTAATTTCATTGATGAATTTCTTTTCATCTATACCTGCTTCTGGTGAATAATACGTGTCAATATAAGATATATATTCTCTTAATAATATGTTTGAGCCTGTAATAAGTTTCTGCATTTGATTTAATCCATGAAATATGGTTTTTCTATGAAGTGGTTACTGCACAATTATGTTTTTTCATTTTATGATTGATCATGATAAACATCATTTATCTGTAAGATAATTTGTGTTGAACAGAAGGCAATGGGGACGTCTACTTTGCTAAAGATAAATTTGAAGCGGACAAGTGGTAGTTGTATTTTGTGAAAGAAACCTGTCTCATTATGCTAACAGTACTAAAGTGTTGAATGTGGCTGTGAGATCATGACTCATTATTGTATTTGTGATCTTTTAATGTGTTAAAGCAACTTTTGCATTCAGGAAAGTTTAAATGCTTTCCATTGGATTTCTCAGACTCCAGTCAGAAGTTATAAATTGGCAACTTTTGAAGTAGAAAAGACCGGTCTGCTACTCAAAGCTATCTGGATGAATATTCACCTGTAATGGCAAAGTCACCTTCTCTTCAAAGATATCACGGAGACTATGGATCAAGGCATTCTGATCTTAATACTAACACTTGTGATTCAGCCAAATTACAGAGTCCACCATCAGAGAAAACACTAGATAATGGAGTTTTATCAGATACACTCACAAGGATGCCATCTGTGAAGAGACAAGATAGCTTTGGCATGTGTTTGCCATCACTACCTAGATTAGATATGCAGAAAATTCAACGCCAATCTACAAATAATTCAGATCCAGAGTCACCTGTTTCACCTCTTTTGTCATTTGATCAAACAGAAATAGAAGAGATAACTTTGAACAATTCTCAAATTCTCAAACCACCTTCATTGTGGAGGCTTGCGAAATTAAGCTCTCCAGAATGGCTTTATGCTCTTCTTGGCAGCATAGGAGCTGCCATTTTTGGATCTTTCAATCCGCTTCTTGCATTCATCCTTGTTCAAATTGTGGATGCATATTCGAGAATACATGGGAAGCATGCCAAGCATGATGTAGAAAAGTGGTGCTTGTTAATAGCAAGTATGGGAGTAGCAACTGTAATAGCAAACTTTTGCAACACTTCTATTTTGGTATTATGGGGGAAAAGATGACAGAGCGCATTCGGAGAATGATGTTTTCAGGTAAACTATATTTGTTAGATAGACTGTAACATATCAGTGTTTTTATTTGCTAGAGTGCTTTTAAAGAATCTAAAAAGAAGTCAATTCTCATGTCCTGTTCCTCTGCAGCGATATTGCGGAATGAGGTTGGTTGGTATGACAAAGAAGAAAACAATGCAGATTCACTGTCTATGCGATTGGCAAATGATGCCACCTTTGTTAGAGCAGCATTTAGCAATCGCTTGTCAATTCTTGTTCAAGATGCTACATCTGTAATTGTTGCTATTGCCATTGGATTGTTTCTGGAGTGGCGCTTGGCACTACTGGCATTGGCGACCTTACCTCTTATATCAGTTTCAGCATTTGCACAGGTGAGCTTTCTGCTCCCTGAAGCTCATCTGATTTAGCTTTAAATAGGAATGTGTGAACTACAATAATTCTGCTCATGAGTGTAATTCTAACTAGCGTAGTTTGCAGCTGATTCTTGTATGATCAACTTCACTTCTGACAAAGAGATGGAGTGTTTCCCTTTTTCTTTGCCATGGATATGTACATGGTTCCCATGTCTATATTTGAAACATGTGTATATACTATAGACATAGTATATTGACTGATCAAATAGCAAACTTCAACACATGGTGTTGATGATTGAATCTTGCCTAGGCTGTTGCTGATTTAGTATTATTTACTTCACTTTTGTTAAACTATATATTCCTTTCTGCTTCTTTTTAAGGAAGTAGGCATAAATGAATATTTTATGGTTCTATTTAAACTATCTATGAATATACTTTTTATTTTATTTTTTCCTGAAAATACGTACTCATTAGGAGAAAACAAAACTATGGATTGCTTTCACATATGTCAATTTCAGGTGATAAACTGGTTATTGCCATTGGGGTCTAGAGGGTTAGATGACAAAAGAATGGGTCGATGACTGTCATGTGCAGTGTAGGAATTGGTCCAAGACAGAATGTGGGATTGTACAGAATCCCAGAAATTACTTGGCAGGCCAGATAGGTTAACAGCGAAAAACTGGAGGAATTTGTCCTCCCTGCTGATTTTATTACCTTGTATTTTGACATATTTGACAGAGTCTTAAATATTATTCGACCAGTGCCAATTTTGTCAGCTTGTGACAAAGGGTGCATGTAATGACCCTAGCGGATGACATGACAACTCAATTTCTTACCTTGAGAGCCTCATCAAATTTGTATTCATTTGAATCCTGCTGAATTTGACCATTGTTGAATAGATCAGGGACATGGGGATGTCTGTAACCTGCCAGATGGAAGGCCAATCGGTCCAACATCTCATATGATGGGTTTCATTTTCCAGGAGTAGGTTTTGATGGTCTGTTAAGAATGTGCAAGCATATAACATGTAATTGGGTATGCAAAACCTCATCTGGAGTTGCAGTCACTCATCATAGAAGATGTGTAGCAGATGTTGCAGTACAAGCAGTGTTATTTTGCAGAGCAAGAGATGAGGTCATAGTCCCAAGAAGTGAAATATTCATATTCCACAATAGTCCCATGATCCTCCATACTTGAGGACCTTGTTGTATTTTGCATTTTTTGAATTTCTGAGAAGAAGCACAGAAAATGTTGCACTGCAATTTTTCCAACATTGTGTTTCTGCAGGGTATCTCACAGTGTGAAGGTGAGCACATTCTTGTATTTTGCATTGCTGAATTACCTAGAAGAGATGATCAATCTTTTGTTGCAGTATTTTCCCACATTGGGTTTCTGTAGGGTATCTCATGCTGTCTGGTGATGTGTTTGCTATTGTTCCTTTTCTCAAGTTTCTTTTTCATTTTAAATGTTGATATCTTCATTTTCTTGGTTTCAGTCGTGCATAATTATTATCGCACATTGAAATCTTATGTGAATTACAAATCAAGCACCATTGATTTCCTCTACCAACTTCTTAGTGTGCTGTGTCCAACAATGCATAGGAAGTCCGATAAAGGTGGCTTAAAACCATTCCCTCTGTACCCCTTGTGAAAACATAAGAACAAATTTCATCATTGGCATTGTCGCCTTGGATTCTGTGCTACTGGCTGTGGAAAGCTTCTCATTGACCGTGAGGGGTGGCAAATTAAACTAAAGAGGCTCAGATTCTGTTTGCAGCATCTGCTGAGTATAAACTAACAATTGCTCCTTGTTTGTTGGTTTTGCTATTTCTCCAAGTTTGTGATACTTCAGGCTGCTCCTGTTGTGGAGGTTCGCATTTCTAAGGGACAGCAGTGTCATTTAGCTGCACGGGAAAGGAGATAACATCAGGAATTACAGCCATGCCAACTTTGGTAATTCAGTCCAAATGAGTATCTACCTCCAATTAGGACGTAGTTTTCTAGATTGTCATCCTCCTTAGTAGTGACATTAACAAACTCAAACAAAAAGGGAACTTACACCTGTAGTCACTGAAGTAGGAGTATGTGTAGGAGCAAAATGTTGTTCATTTGAATTATTGAGATTGCCTACAAGATTACAAGGGGAAAATGACTCGAGTAGTTTGGCTCCTCAAGTGGTACTTGAAGAAGGTGCGGATCTAGGTTGTACTCTAAAAGATACTAATGTATTAAAAAGATACCTCTACTTCTGCATGTTACCTATGAATCCTTGTTGTGCTTGCTAGGTCCTTTTTTGTTGTCATCCATAAAATCTGAATCAGAAGTTGAAGTTGTCCCGCCTTCTTCTTGAAGAAGGTGGCAATCTAGGTTGTACTCTAAAAGATACCCATGCATTTGAAAAGAGACCTCTTCTTTTCCATGTTACCTATGAATCCATGTTGTGTTTGCTAGATACTTTCCCTCGTGTGTCATCTGTAAAATATGAGTCAGAAGTTGAAGTCGCTCCATCTAACTCTTCATCATGCTCCGAGGCTTAAGCCTGAGATACCTCCCGAGTCATTTGGCCAGAGATGGGATATAAACTGTTGTCTCAGCTTCCTACTCAGTTGGCAATGCTCCTTTAACCATATAGACTTTGGCATTCTGTGCATCTTGGATGGGGCAGTACTTGAATCTCAAAGGGGCTCCGATAACAAGACTCTGTGTGGGTATGCCGCTCCATGAAAGGCAAAGAAGTGATGCTTCCAAATAACTTAAGGTCATTCCTGCCAATTATGTCAAAGGAAAGTGCCAATACATGAAGGCACATATGAAATCTCATCTAGCTGCAGTTGAGGAAATTGTTTATCTTGAAGGAGAAATAAAGAAACTATAATAACAGCCACGCTTAACCAAAATTGGTCAACGGACTCAGAAACTATAATCAGTCAAGAAACTATATTAAGAGCCACGTTTAACCAAAATTGGTCAGTGGGATTCAGAAAGTATAATCAGTGAAGAAACTATATTAACAGCAATGTTTAACCAAAATTGGTCAATGGGACCCAGAAAGTATAATCACTCAAGAAACTTTATTAACAGCCATGTTTAACCAAAATTATTCAATGGGACTCAGAAAGTATAATCAGTCAAGAAATTATATTAACAGCCATGTTTATTGGACTCAGAAAGTATAATCAGTCATGAAAGAAAGAAAGAAAGATATTCTGGTAAAGGACCCTAGGTGATGAAATTTTATTAGACAGTACAGAATAAAGGTGAAACAAGGATAAGGGGTAAACATAAAGTGGTTAATTCCAAGCCATAAGATATATTACAAGTATAAATAGCCCTGCGAGGAAGGACCCCCAGAGAAACACGGAGCTGATGAAGACCAACAGGAGCCCATTAAAGGAGACAAACACTATCACATCTGCAATAAGGTATAGATAACGAGGAAGTAATAACACCCTTGTCTGTGTCAGTGGAAGGGACCAAGCAGGATCTAGGAATGTTCACAGGGGAACAACCAGGGGTGGGGGTGGCGGTGGGGGTGAGGGGTTTGGATAGCCGCTAGACAATTGTAGGAGGAAGTTGAGTATGCTCCCTAGAGCCTTTCCTAAAATCCAATGCTAACGAATCTCTGGCAGCCTAGAAAAAGCTAGTAATGTATGTTTGTCTCCGTGACTCAGACAGGGTACAAGGGGGAAGGTCTTCAGCACAAAAATGCTGTAGATACAGTCTGCATGGAATAGGACACAGAGATACTCAGCGCAGTTGTACACATTTCCCTGAGACAGCCTCTTGAAATAAGGCACCAGCCATCATAGTTACCTAAGACTCCGGGACGGTGGGACGCGGGGACGGAGTTTCTGGGACGGCAAAAATTTCCAAAATTTCGGGATGGTGGGGGACGGCTATTAAAATAATATATAAAATTATAAATATTAAAAATATACAGATAAATTTTAAAATTTTTATGAATAACAATTCATATTTATATATCAGTCCACATTCAGACGTCCATATTAAAAACTCGCAGCATACATATAGCTATACTAATGTTATATGTCCATATAACTTTTAATATTAATATGTATGCTACTGGTTTTCATAGCATGTTGTTACAGTCCATGTGCATTTGTGCTCGAAAATTTCTGTATTCATATATCACTCTTGTTTCTTAATATGTCTTTGTAATACAATACAGTCGGGTTATGCTTAACGGGTAAACATTTATAAAGAGAAAACAATAAACAAATTAATTTAAAAAAAAAAACCAGAAGTCCCGAAACGTTTCAGGGACTTCCAGCCGTCCCGAAACATCCCCACGCCCCGAGACGCCCTCTAGTTTGCTAAACGCCCCAGGGATGTTTCCCCTTCCCCCTGCCACTTCGGAAACGTGGGGAAACGTTTTCCCGCCTTGGCGTCCCCAAAACGTCCGGGACATCCCGGACTTGTCTTTTTGGGGGCACACATCCCTGCATAACACTGCCAGCCATGTAAGTCACCAAATATGGATCTCACTGCCTAAGTACTCAACAGAGTAATGCAGAAAACAAGTTGTTATAATCATAACAAGCACAATCATAATTCCACTTCTATTGATATGTCATCTTAATTCCCAAAGGATAGAAATAAAAACATACAACAAATAAGATACCTTTATTTCCGCTTTCTGAAAAAAAACCATTCAGATCACAACAGATTAACTGTGAACTACAGTGAATTTATCGCAGGTCAAATAATAACGGGATTCACCCATCACTTTAACCCCTGCAACCGATAAATAGTGAAGAGAGTACCCATTTACTGAGTTTTCTGATATCAAAGGAAATTGAGTTTAACTCTTAATATTTGATTGAAACTAAGAGAAAAATTAGACGATTCCTTATTGCTTTATTAGCTGGAAGTTCTTGTTTTGTGAACTGTCTTAGTGGTTGAAATTTGACTCTTTTATATTTGCAAATTTAGATAATATTTGAAAATATTATTCCATAAAATTTCAGTTTTTATGCATCCATTTCAGTATTTAGATATAATGATTTAAACTCTAGCATGGATTTGGTTCCAAGCATTGACATGTCAAAATCTATGACATTATTTCCCTTATGATAACGCGCCAAAATTTATGATATTGATTCTCTTCGACAATTAAATGAGGTCTACGTGTGTCGATTTTGTACTTTTTAGGAGATATTTATTGCCGAATGGGATGCTGTATTCACCTTGGGCATCTAGGATGGTCTATTGTGTATGCCTTGGAGATTTTCTTTCTCCGTTGGTTGCAGAGGATCTGTTGTTTAACTTTATACCCTAGGGGAATTACATCGCGTTTGATCTAAGAACGGTTTGTTGTGTATGCCTGAGAGATCCTTGTTTAACTATGGTCTAAGAGGATTTGTTAGGTGTCGATTGTTCCTAATCTAAGAACCGGGGCTTCTTATTTGTGGTGGAGGGATATGGTGAGTTGGGTTGAGCTGTGAATTAGTGAGCCTAACTTTGATTAGTTTTTGATGCTGAATGTCAAGTGATGCTTATCTATGATAGGGTATGGCGATGGTCATATTCTTATTCTAAGCTTTAAGGCTTAGTAAGAATCTTGATATGCCTATACCTCTTCCAAGTTGGAGTAAGCTGTACCGTCATGTTTAAAAGTCTCTGGGTATGTATGCAGAGATAATTAATGATTATTTCCTCCTCAACTTTTGTTTGAATGTCTATGGCAAAGGCAGTCCATAATTGATGTTGTAATGCTAACTGAACTCATGATTATGAAGAATAATTCCACTAAGGAAGAAATATTGCCCACTGTTTATCTCGATTTTCCCCTATACCTCAAAAATTCCTCAAGGTTATGGAACAACACTATTGCCAAAAGTAGGACCAAAATTTCTAGATGGACAAGCAGATGGTTCAGCTTTACTGGAAGATTACAGATGATAGATGTGGCCCCACAGGCTGTCCTTATATACATGCTTTCTCCTTCCCCTCCCTCTTAAGGTGGAAGATCAAATCATCCAAATACAAATGGTTGCCTGGGAATTGATAACCAAGTAAAAACAAGCATGGAGTCCTGAACATTAAAATCTGAAACTAATGAAAGCAAGGTGGAGGCTTCAACAAGGGATGGATATGCCTTGGAATACAATTCTCATAGATAAATATCAAATCAACGCAAGCTTGTTCCTGCTGCAAATTGAATCAATTAATGACATGTATGAAACTTTTAAACTAGTCTACGAGGGGACAAAAAGTATTCAACCACATATTAGCTGACAGATAGAAAAAAGCGGACAATGTCCGATTCTGGAACATCAGCTGGAATGGGCTCCACCCTATATGCATCCGAGATAACTGTGGTTTTCAGGCACATATACAAGAAAAGGGATAAACAAAGGCAGCTGATTACTGCAAGAAAGACCAGAAAGGTATCAACATTTGGAAAATATCAATACTAACCGAAATTGAACCAATGTTTAAAGAACATCAACAAAGTGAACAATTGAAGGATGAGTAAAATAAAAGGCCAGTTATCCTCTCTAATGGACGACATAATTTTTTGGCTGTACAGAAACACAAGGGTTGTTACAGTGGCTTCACCCAATCAATTGTAAATCAGAACAACAAAAACACAAGCACCAAATTGAACTAAATTTGGGATGACAGAGACTGGCCCAAAACCAAAACTTTCTAATGGCTTGCCACCCGTGACAGGATCCTAACAGCGAATACATTTGCCCCATTTTGTCTGAACTGCAACAAGAATTTGTAATCAATCATTCATCTGTTCCTTAATTGCACAATGGGAAGACAATTTACACAATAAACAAGCCTTGGAAAAATGGAGACAAATACAAACAAAAATGCCACTGATTTGCCAAATGGCTCACTTGGCTCTGGGTCATGTATTCTGGCAAATTTGGAATGAAAGAATTCCTGAATCTTCACTAATGAAAAACAGAATGACTTGCATGCTGAGAATCATCAAAGCAAATATTTGGAGTACATCCATATATTACTCTCAGGAAAAAGCAGGGAGTTTGAATTGATCCTGAATGATCGACTGTTGGATGGCAAGGAAATGGAATATCCCTTTCCATTATGAAATGCAATGGTTTACTATAAATGATTAAGTGCAACAGGAAGCACAAGCTCAACTTTGATGGCGTAGCAAAAATATTTCAGAACAGACAGACGGGGAATTCTAAGAGATGCACCTGGCAACTTCATCATGGCTTTTGCAAAAGATATTGGCTTGAAACTAACAACTAACTTGTAGCATGCCTGAATGCAGCGGAGACTGCCAGTTACTCAACAATAAAAATTAATGGTTGAAGAGGATTCAAAATCATAATCCATAATCCATATGATTAAACATGAAATCCAATCTGAAAATCACCAGTTAGGTAATCTAATAAAATCTTCCAACTGGAGGGATGTCAATCATAATTTAAAAAAACATTCAAATGCTACAGACATTCAGGATACAGTTTAGAAATTTAAACTACACAAGAGAAACAGAAAGACCGATAGGCTTGCAAATATGACTATTTGTTGTTACAAAAATTAAGGAACAATTTTTTTCATTGAGCAAGATCCCTGCCTAGATCAAATAAAAAAATTGTAGCATTAGAGTATGCTACTACGGTACTACCCATACTATGGATAATGATTAAAACAAAAATAAAATAAAATCAACAGTTGAGCATGAAGCCCACAAAACAAGGTACACCAGGACAAAGACCACACAAAAGCATATAAAATCAAGAAGGGTGAGCACAAAGACCACCAGGTCATGGCAGTTTATGATATTGTCCTATTTTCCCACTCTTATCAATTTCCTTCAACTTGCGGCTCATTTACAAGGTATTATTTCTGTAATCGAGGGAATTGTATTCCACGGCCTCTTTTCTATTTTTATCTCATTTGGCTTTAGTGCCACAGTTTCTCCTTTATTATTCTTGCGTCCACTCCCTTGAACTTTTCTTTTCTGTTTATTTATCCGTCCTGTCATTCTCTACGATTTTTCTCTCATACAATGTTGTTTTGTTCTATTGCTTTTTTCACCTTATTTAAATTCCTGTAGCTTCCTTATGCATATCCTTGTCAAACCCCACTTTTGACACCCACGATGGCACTTCTTTACTATCTGCCTTCTCTCTTTTCTTATGCCTCCCACTATTATTCCCTTCATGGCCTTTGCATCACATTGTTCTAGGCTTGCATATAAGTGTGATAAGGGTAATTTTATTCCTCTTAAGTCACATGATACATGTAAAGAGAAATATAGAAACACAAATCACTATATCAGATGAAGTGCCGGAGGAAACCATTATACACGGGTAAAAACAAGGACTAGTTAAACTGTCCTCAGCTGCCCAGTCTGACACACATGTAGAGCTGCAGCTACTACACCATAGAACCGATGGGTAATCACTTAAACCAAAGGACTAAGGGGATTATATTTTTAATAAGATCTCCTTGAAGAAAATTAAAAAGCATTGAAGGAAGAGTAATGCAACAGCAGGTGGAGTGGGATGAAGGAAACGTTGAGTTGTTCACCCTCACATTGGTTGTTGGCAAGCTAAGGAGGTAAAGCAACGGAAAATGCATGGACATAAAACACCTTACCTTATGCCCTCTTGTCATAAAGAAGTCAATTGCCAATCTGCTTCTTCATAGAGCCATTCTTACCGTGGTGAATAATTCCAAGATATTTATTTATGAAATATCAAAAAGTTAATTTGATGTGCTAAAGTCAAATCAAGATCATTCTTCTTTGGTTCAACTCAATCTTTCTACTGTGAGGAATTTAGGAAAAGAAATTAGCACTCTTCTCAGCTTATAAAGAAGAGGAAGAGGTCTGTTCAAAATGGAGAAAACAGAAACAACTCAGAATACAAAGTGTACAAGAGAGTGAAAAGAAAATTGAGGAGTAAAGTTCTGACCCTACTTAACAAAAAGCACTGAAGAAAACTCAAGGGATGGATACCAATCTGCATCACCCATTCAGATTGAGGATGATGAAGTCAACAATTACCATGAAGCCAACAACAGCTAGGGAGTCACTCATTAAAGCCCTGAACATCATCTCTGTACTGGCTGGATCCAAATGATGAACATCACTAAGGTAATGGAATCTATTCCTACTTTTGATCATCAATCTATTGCTAAGAAACCGAAACACCCAATGTAACCCCAGGCCTTCCCAAGTATCCCAGGTCATCTCAGGTGTTGAATTCTGTCAAAGAATGTATAGGACCCTCCATCTTTGAATCCTTCATTTAGAAGGTTAGGCATACACCCTAATGTGGTCAGTATTCATAGGCATGCTTGCTTGTCTATGACCATTCAAGGTCTTCCCCCTTTTGAACTTCCTCACCTCACTCATGATGGCCCTGTCCATATCATTTAGACCAACAATGCCAAAAGTAATACCAAGAATACAAAGTGTATGAGAGTGAAAAGAAAAAGAAAGAGGAAAGTTATGACCCAACTGAACAAAAACCAATGAAGAAAGCTCAAGGCATGGAGACAATGTTTAAGAGAGTGAAAAGAAAAAGAATGAGGAAAGTTATGACTCTACCCAACAAAAACAAATGAAGAAGGCTCAGGGATGGAGACCAATCTGCACCACCCATTCAGATTGAGGATGGTGTGGTCAACAATTTCCATGGAGTCAACAACTAGGAGTCACTCATAAAAGCCCTCAACATAATCTACATACCAGCTGGCTCCAAATGATGAACCTCACTAAGGTAATGGAACCTATTCCCACTTTTGATCATCACCACTGCTAAGAAACCTCCAATGTAATGTCGCCTCCCAAGTAGCCTAGGTTTGTAATGTCCCCACCCCGAGCAGATGTTCTAGAGGCCTTTCATCCGTCTTAGCCTTGGTCATGCCCAAGGGGCTAGTGACGTTGATGGTTATTGGGTATGGTTTGCACCTTCATTTCACTTATAGGTTATGTTTTGACGTTGGACACGTACTTTGAGGTGACTTAAGTGAAATAAGGTTGTGTGATGCTCCCCTATGGTACTTTATTATTCTATTTCTTCATTGGGGGTAACTTAAGTGTACTTTTGGGCATAGTGGTGATAAAGTAACTTAAATTATTTTATTATTATGTGGATTTTTCCCCAAGGAGGTCGATTAGGATTCTTTTGGGCCCTTTGTTGCAATGAAAAGTTATAAAAGGAAGCGCTTGGGGGAGAAAGGGGCATTCATTCATACACTCACTCTTTTATGATATTGAAGCCATTGTTGGTTGCATTTTTGTTTGTGGAGTAAGATCCCACAGGAACTCTAGCTTCAGTGGTGAGAGATCCTCCCTAGTTTGCTAATTTGGAGCTTCATTCAAATCAGATTTTCAGATCAAAGCTATCGGATAATTTCAAGGGTTTGCTCAGTGCCAAAGAGAGATTATTTGGTCCATACTTCAACCATCTACAGATCAAATTATTTCCAGTGTTTGGGGCAAGTTTTTGAATTCCCGGAGGAGTTTCATTCAGTTTGAGCTTTATTTATTTTTAGATTTACTTAGGGTTTTGTAGCAATGTTTTTTAGGGTTTCTGGTTGGAGTTTTTCAGTTTTCCAGGTTGGATCTGATTCGTTATAATTTAAATATATTGCTGTCCGAATTTTAGAATTTATAAAGATTATTTCAGATCCTTGTGAATTTTTGAAATTTTTAGGCAGTTTCAGAAGTTAAAATAAATAAATAAAATCAGATCCGAGAGATTAAAACTATTTCTCCCTTGTTTATTGTTCTACATACTTTTCTAAGTTATTTCAAGCTTCGGGTAGTGTTAGAAGTTATTATTTTGCAAAATACAATTTTTTCTTTGTTTTTGCATATTGTTGTCGTAAAAATCAAAAAATAAAAATTTAGTTCGCTGTTATTTTTATATATTTTGTGAATTTCAAGTGATATCCCACAAGGGATATTTCAGTGGTATCAGAGTTGTTCCTCCAGCCTGTTTGGGTTAAAAATGAGTGACAATGAAGATCTCAATGTGGATTTAATGAAGAAATTATTCACCAATATGGTTAAGCAACAGGAGACCACAAACCTCTATTTGAGCCAACTCACAGAGAGACTATCACAAGGCAGATTTGGGCCTCAGGCGGATAGAGGAGAAAATAGTAATATGGGGCAGCAGGCTCAAAGAGGTGAAAGTGGAAATTCAGGGCAGCAATCTCCCTGCTCTTTTACCAAGCCTTTGGGACTTCAAGAGCCCTCTTTCTTGAAGGATCCAAAAGCTTCATAGGTGGGGCAGCCAATAGAAGTATTTGATGAGGAATCTTGTTGGGAGAAGTACCAATCTTTGAGTGAGGGTTTCGGGAGAACATGCCATTCCCAGAGTATTGCAGGATGAAGATTGGTAGCAGGCCCAAGAGAGACCATCGAGACACAGTGCCTGAGTTACAGAGGAGATTGGGACAAATTTCCATTCCACACTTCAATGGTTCTAAGAAGTGTACAATGCAATCATGGATTCAGAAGTTGAAGACATACTTTGACTTGAATCCCATGCACGAAGAGGATGCAATTAAGTTTGCAATCCTACATCTTGAGGGAGATGCACATGACTGGTGGCATCATGGTCTTATTACATAGGGGCACATGCATATTGATACATATGCAAAGTTTACACAGAGATTGATGAGTAGGTTTGACAGGAGGGATCCTGACAGGTTCTTCAGAGAGTTGACTCACTTGAGGCAGACAGGTTCTTTGGACGGTTACATTGCAGATTTTCAGAGGCTTTCGGTTATGGTTCCTGATGTTTCAAAGATGAGATTGACTTCTCTCTTCATAACTGGGTTTGGTAGATGCACTAACAGGGTTTGTGAAGGCATTTGAGCCTTCTTCATTGCATGATGCTATTAGGAGAGCCCAGGATTTGGAGTTAGCCACTCCAAAGTTGAGGTTTCCACCTCGAGTTCAACAAAAGGAACCTCCATCTAGACCGGATGAGCTTCAACAAAAGGAGCCTACACCTAAGCAGGATGTGGCTAAGAAGCCATTCACTTCTGAGAGCTTAGAGATGAGTTGAGGCGAAAGAAACTACGTTTCGATTGTCGTACACCTTGGGCTCCAGGGCATGATTGCATAGGGAAAGGAAAGGCCCAATTCATTGAGGTCTTTGAAGAGAGTGAGGGTGACAGAGATGAGGAGTTAGAGACCCACGAGATGGATGTTGGAGATGGAGTTGCATTGACAGTGTTGATGTGGAGCAGAGGACGAGACTTTTCCTTGGGAGATTATAGCTACATTGTCTAGTACTCCGATGTACAAGGCATTCAGGGTTAGAGGAGTTATATAGGGTCAATGTGTTGTGGTACTCATTGATAGTGGGGCTACCCACAACTTCATTGATGCATCCTTGGTTGAGAGGCAAGGTCTACAAACAAAAGACTTTGAGGGCTTCAACATTGTTGTAGCCAATGGAGAGTATATGAGATGCACACAGAGAGTTCCACAGTTGAGCATCACTATGGGTAACTACACAGTTATCGATGATTTCCACATTGTTGGTATGGGAGTGACCAACATAGTGTTGGGAGTGTAGTGGCTTCACTCTCTTGGTGAGTTTCAGACTAACTTTCAGACGATGGAGTTGAAGTTTAAATCCGAGGGAAAGAATGTAATCTTGAGAGGCTTATCTACAAGAGCACCTAGAGTGGTTACAACCAAGGGGATGAAGAGGACTTTCCGACATGACGAGGTGTTTTACTATTGCGGGCCGATGTGGAGTTCAATGGATATGGGTGTGACCAATAGTGTTGCACATGAGACAGTTACAAAGATTGGGGTTACAGGTTCAGATCATCCGAGTTTATCATTATGTTGGTTATCTGAGGTTTCGGTAGATTGGAGATATCATTTGTTTGTTGGGTACCTCAAGAACCGACACACTTGTGAGATTCTGGATGGTCACACACATAATGACAACTATAGATTGGAGGACGAGATGATCTTCTATCAGGGCAAATTGTACCTTGTGTCAGATTCATGGTTGAGGATGGAGATACTTGTGACATGTGCATTGTTCTTCCATGATTGGACACTTGAGCTTCGATGAGACCTACAGTTCATATGGGAGAGGTTTAGATGGCATGGGTTGAGGGAGGATATCCTCAACTTTATACAGGGATGTGTGGTTTGTCGTCATGACAAATTGGAGTATACAGGTTCATCATTGCTTGAGTCGACATGGGATAACACTCCTATGTATTTTATTGCTTCTATGCACGGTGAGCACTTCACCCATGTGCTAGTCAGTGGAGGGATGAAGTTGACTCAGTTACCTGGTTATTCAATAGGTTCACATTCATCACAGGAGGTGAACTATGTAGAGTTGATATTGTCGGTTGACCGTTTACTGGAGTCTTGGGATTTTTCCCCCATGGGACACATTGAGACACATTATGAGGAGCCTTGCTCTCACACGAGTGTGGGTCATGTGGGAGAGTTGGCACACTTTGTGCTTATACGGGTTGTTTCACAGGTTGATCCAAAGGATGCCATAGGGTTCAAAGGGGACTTTTGTACCCATGGGTTGATGGAGAGGCAATGAGTGATCACATGATGACAACTTCACATTGGCAAGGACTGGACAGATTGGCAGTTTCAGTGTGGGTACCAGTGGAGAGTTGGTGTGGGCATCATACTACTTCAAGGGCAACATTGTTCTCTACATGGCATGGAGAGCATGATGACTACATGAGGTGCTTTGGTTACTTCGGATCACATCGATCTTGGGTTGACTGCAGGGTGAGGTGGAGAAACTTACTTTGTGGTATTCAACTTCTGTAGCATGACAAGATAATGCTTGGGGTCAAGCATTTCTTGGGAGGGGAGGATTGTAATGTCCCTAATTCCGAGCAGATGGTCTAGGAGGCTTTTCATCTGCTTTAGCCTACGTTGCAGGGATACTTCAAAACCCCTCGCGAATCCTGTCGATACGCCTCGATACGGATCCTCTCTGGATACGATCCGGATACGGCCCGGATACGTGGCGGGTACTCCAGGATACGCGGCGGATACGTGCATGCGTATCCGCCGCGTATCTGGAGTACCCGCCGCGTATCCGGCCAGATCCGCCATCAAAACGTTTTTTTAAAGTTCTATTTCATTTTTTTTTAAATATTTGACTTTTCTACTCCCTAAAACCGAACCCTAAACACTAAATGAATAAAATAATACACCCTCTAACCCACAAAAAGTTATAAAAAGCACCCATCCCTCTCATTTGAAATCACACAAACAATTTCATTGTCTTTTTGCAAGTGAATGAGCAAAGAGCCAAAGAAGAGTTGTGAAGAGCTTAGTGGAGGCAAAGATTGGAAGGAGGTTTTGCAAAGAGCTTAGAGGAGGCAAAGATTTGAAGGAGGGGCAGCGATTGCTTCTATTGTTTGGAGTCCACCATTGCAAGGAGGAGAAGGAGAAGAAGCCATTGTTGAGACTTGAGAGGAAGAGCTTGTTTTAAAATTTTAGAGGCAACTAGGATCTACGATTCTACACTACACTCTACAGGTATACCGTATTTTAATTTTATTTTTATTTTTAATTCATCCTTTCGTTTTATTTTTTTACGGTTATTTATTTATTTATTATGTTGCATTTTTTTAAATTTTATAATTTAAACACATCCTAAATCTGTGTATGCTCTCACCTCGCGCCTTTATGGCGATCTTGGTGATCAAAAACAGATTAGGATGGCATAGTTTAGGGTTATTTAATTTAATAATTGGTAAAAAATCATTTTTTTAATTTTAAATGCATTGTTCAATGTTAATGTATTTGTTTTTTATTTTTTTAGCTTCCTAAATGCATGTATGCTCTCACCTCGCGCTTTATGGCGATCTTGGTGATCAAAAAGATTAGGATGACATAACTAATTAGTAATTTATTTATGTTAAGGCAAATTGTATTTTAATTTTTTAAACATCCTAAACCTGTGTATGCTCTCACCTCGCGCCTTTATGGTGATCTTGGTGATCAAAAACAGATTAGGATGGCATCCGCATAACTAATTTATTTATGTTAAGGCAAAATGTTTTTAATTTTTTAAACATCCTAACTCTGTGTATGCTCTCACCTCGCGCCGTTATGGTGATCTTGGTGATCAAAAACAGATTAGGATGGCATAACTAATTTATTTATGTTAAGGCAAAATGTTTTTAATTTTTTAAACATCCTAACTCTGTGTATGCTCTCACCTCGCGCCATTATGGTGATCTTGGTGATCAAAAACAGATTAGGATGGCATCAAGTTCTGCTTCGGGTGGAGTGCAAGGCCGAGCTGAAAACACATCAGTTCCTGTGAGACATGATCCTAATTCCCCTCTTTGGAGACATGTGACAGTGGTAGACAACATTGCTGGTGGTGGGTGTCGGGTATGGATATGTCATGGTTGTCAAACTCAGTACAGATCCTCATATAGTCGAGTGAAAATCCATTTGATTGGTGTTGGAGGTGTGGGGATAAAGAGGTGCCCAAAAATATCAAATGAAAAAATGGCAGAGTACCTAAGAGAGCAAGAGGAGGCTGATAAACAAGCTGAAAGAAATAGAACTAGAACAATTCCTTCGCAAAGAAGGCCTTCATCACTACCACCCACACCTAGACCTACTTCTCATCCTTTCATTCAAACTCAAAGTGAACCATTTGATGAAGAGAGTCCAGAGAGCTCACGAAAAAGGCCAAAAGGAGCATTGGAGAAAGCATTTAATATTGAAAAGAGGGAGGTTGCTTTGATGAGTTTGTTGCTCGATGCATTTATGCATGTGGGCTGCCCTTTAATGTATTGAGATCTCCATATTGGCATCAAATGGTGAAGGGTATCAATGAAGCTCCACAAGGGTACAAATCCCGTGTTACGAAAAGTTCGAACCACACTCTTGGGAAAGGAAGTGGAACACATTCACAAGACTTTGCAGCCAATCAGAGACTCATGGAAGGAAACAGGGGTTTCCATCATTTCAGATGGATGGAAAGATGCTAGAAATAGACCCCTCATAAATGTTGTTGCAGTATGCCCTAAAGGGGCAATGTTCCTTAAAGCCATTGACTGTGAAGGGCAAGTCAAGGATGCACAATTTATTGCTGACATTTTAATAGAGGCAATTGAGTCGGTGGCCCCCATAATGTTGTCCAAGTCATCACGGACAATGCTAAAAATTGTAAAGCAGCAGGAATGATCATAGAGGGTAGATATGAGCACATTTTTTGGACCCCTTGTGCTGTCCACTCCCTTAACTTGATGCTCCAAAAGATTGGGAAAATCCCATGGATTGAGCAAATTTATTCTGAGGCAAATGACATTCAAATGTTTATCACAAACCATCATATGTCACAAGCCATGTTTAGGAAATTCTCAAGGTTAGAGTTGTTGAAGGTCATGCGAAACTAGATTTGCGTCTCACACGCTTGTTTTGAGACGGCTTGTGAAGGTGAGAGAGGCTTTAACTAGTATGGTGATCAGCAGTGTTTGGTCAGTGTGGAGGCAGTCAAATACAGAGAAAGCTACAAGGGTAAAATCATGGGTCCTTGATGAGGATTGGTGGGCCAAGGTTGAGTACTTGTTGAGTTTTACAGAACCCATTCTCTCCATGATCCGATATGTAGATACTGATGAAGCATGCTTGGGAGAGATATATGATGGCATAGATTCCATGCTTGAGCGTATCAAAGATATAATACAAAAGAAAGGTCTAGATCCAGAAGAGACCTTCTACGGTGAGGTCAAGACTGTGGTCATGAAGAGGTGGAATAAAATGACCACCCCATTACATCTCCTTGCTTATGCACTGACCCCAAAGTACTATAGCTCTGATGTACTTGGGCTACCAAACAGGCAAGCACCATTTTCTGACTCCGAAGTTGGAAATGGAACCAGGGCAACATTCAGAAGAATTTTTCCTGATCCATCTATAGCCAGTGTGGTCAGAAGTGAAATGGGCATGTTTACTGGTTCAGAAGGCGTCATGGGATCGATTGAGGCTCTTTTTGACAAGAGTAGCTTGACTCCAACCACATGGTGGCATGTACATGGCCATGATGCCAAGTACTTACGTCCTGTTGCTATAAAAGTTCTTTCACATGTATAACATTTATAAATTTTAAAATTTAGAATCATTTCAAATATTTTAAATTTTATTCGGTTAGAACTTAGGATACTGACTTGTCTTTGAATTTCAATTTTCTTTGTTGTAATAGGTGGCTAGTAATTCTTCCGCAGAGCGGAATTGGAGTACTTATAGCTTTATTCACTCAGCTAAAAGAAACAAGTTGGCATCTAAAAAAGCTGAGGATTTGGTATATGTGCACTCCAATTTGCGCCTCTTGTCACACAAGTCTGAGGAGTATGCTAAAGGGCCTCACAAACTTTGGGATCTTATTCCAGAGACCACAGACTTGGATGCCTCCGTAGCCATGCTTGCCCAACTTTCATTATTTGATGGCGAAGATGACGCTCTAGGGAGTTCGCAAGGAGCGGAGAGTGGAGTTAATGAGAGTGGAGCTAGCGCAAGTGGCACACGTGAACTTGATTTTGAGGAAAATCTAGATGATATATTCTAGATTTGTTTGTATTCCTATATCATATGTATGGCAGCCACATGAACAATGAAATCATAAATGTAAAATCTTAAGTATATTGTTTGTTTTGAAAATTTGAACATGGATCTAGTTACTTAGTATATTTTTCAAATTTCAAGTTTTGTTCGTATTCATGTTAACATGATATTCGTATATCATATGTATGGCAGCCACATGATCAATAAAAATGCAAAGTCTTAAGTATATTGAATGTTTTGAACATTGATTCAAGTTTTGTATTACTATTTCAGTTTTTTATGGACTAAAAAATGAGTAAAATGAGTAGATGTACATAAAAAAAAATATATATATATATATATTTTTAATATATATATGGACGTATCCAAGACGTATCGTATCCAAGGGTTTTTTAAAATTGGCGTATCCGCGTATCGTATCCGTATCCAAACGGATACTCGTATCCGTATCCCCGGCAACGTAGGTTTTAGCCTTAGTCATGCCCAAGAGGCTAGTGACGTTGATGGTTATTGGGTATGTTTTGCACCTTCATTTCACTTATAGGTTATGTTTCGATGTTGGGCATGAATTTTAAGGTGACTTAAGTGAAATGAGATTGTGTGATGCTCCCCTATGATATTTTATAATTCTATTTCTTTGTTGGGGGTAACTTAATTGTACTTTTGGGCATAGTTGTGATAAAGTTAACTTAAGTTATTATATTATTATTTGGTTTTTTCCCCAAGGAGGTTAATTAGGATTCTTTTGGGACCTTTGTTGCAATGAAAAGTTATAAAAGGAAGCGCTTGGGAGAGAAAGGGGCATTCATTCATACACTCACTCTTTTATGATATTGAAGCCATTGCTGGTTGCATGTTTTTGCTTGTGGAGTAAGATCCCATAGGAACCCTAGCTTCGGTGGTGAGAGATCCACTCCTAGCTAGCAGAGCACTCTTCTTTGCGAGAGATCCTCCCTAGTTTGCTAATTTGGAGCTTTATTCAAATCAGATTTTCAGATTAGAGTTATCGATATTGAAGCCATTGCTGGTTGCATGTTTTTGCTTGTGGAGTAAGATCCCATAGGAACCCTAGCTTCGGTGGTGAGAGATCCACTCCTAGCTAGCAGAGCACTCTTCTTTGTGAGAGATCCTCCCTAGTTTGCTAATTTGGAGCTTCATTCAAATCAGATTTTCAGATTAGAGTTATCAGAGAATTTCAAGGGTTTGCTCAGTGTCGGAGAGAGATTATTTGGTCCATACTTCAGCCATCTACAAATCAGATTATTTCCAACGTTTGAGGCAAGCTTGGCGAATTCCCAGGAGGAGTTTCATTCAGTTTGGGCTTTATTTATTTTCAGATCTACTTAGGGTTTTGTAGCAATGTTTTCTAGGGTTTCTGGTTGGAGTTTTTCAGTTTTCCAAGTTGGATCTGATTCGTTATAATTTAAATATATTGCTGTTCGAATTTCAGAATTTATAAAGATCATTTCAGCTCCTTGTGAATTTTTGGAATTTTTAGGCAGTTTCAGCAGTTAAAATAAATAAATAAAATAATATCTGAGAGATAAACATTATTTCTACAAGTGTATATTGTTCTACATTCTTTTCTAAGTTATTTGAAGCTTCGGTAGTGTTAGAAATTATTATTCGGAAAACACAATTTTCTTTGTTTTTGCATAATGCTGTCCTAAAATCAGAATTTCAGTTTGCTGTTATTTTTATATATTTTGTGAATTTCAAGTGATATCCCACCAGGCATATTTCAAGGTCATCACGGATGTTGAATTTTGTAAAAGACTTTATAGGACTCCTCCATGTTTGCTTGTCTACAATTATTCAAGGTCTCCCCCTTCTAAACATCCTTACCTCACTCATGGTGGTCCTATCCACATCATTAGAACAACAACGCCAAAAGCAATGTCTTTCCACAAAACCACCGCATTGAACATACAACCGGGCATGCTAATACAAATTATCCAATCCCCACTAAGGATGATGACCTTCCCTAGGCTGTTCTGGATATCTATGCAATGATAAATATCTGGGCAAAATCATTTAGGAAAAGGGTGTAAATACCCATTGCATGGAAACCATGTTGTCAAGACTCAAGGCTGCTCCATTGCATTTTAAAACAACACGAAAGAATTGAGCCACTTCAAAATCGTGTGGAAAAAATGGGTATAATTGTGGAAAAGCATGAAAACACAATGGATGCAATTAACACTATAGTGCTATGAGGGATTGTAAGGCGCATTTTTTTGAGACCATTCAAGATAATCCCCAACTTGCTCCACCAACCAAAAGACAAGTGACTTATGATGAGACACCGACTAAAACAAAGCAAAAGGGAGTTGCTTAGAGCACAACATTCTTCCACCAACAACCGTGGCCCTCCAATATAGCTTGAACAATTCACTCTCCAAATGATGAATGTCACTTAATTAACCCCGCTTTCGTGACACCGAATGAAATAGTGAGTAATGTTAGGAAAGTGGTTTGCTATTTTGCATAAAGACATATTTCTAGTGAAAAGTCACGTGACTCTTTTTGTAATTCACATCTTTTGAAATGTTATTTCTTGCGTTTTACACGAAGGCATCCTTCGATGTATACTTGTTTTTAATATTAATTTTTACCCTTTTGTCAAAAATTGTTGGAAAATTAGCTATTGCATTATAGTTAGTATAGGTTTAATTTATTAAACACACACACAAATATATATATATATATATATATATATATATATACACGTATATATATTATATATATATACACACACACATAGTTATTACATGTTTGACACCTATCTCTATATTGTGGAATGGGCCTAGAGAAAATAAGGCGAGGGGCCCAAAATAAGATATAGAGAGAGGGGAGAGGGTAATGAATGGGTCGCGCCTATCTATATATGGCAGTCATGTCCACGAGATTTCTGTATGATCAATGCCATATATTCTGGTCCGGAAAAGCTGGGTCCTGGACCGGATGCGGCCTATCTCCCTATCCATATATCTAAGGCCCCAGATATCTATAGGGGACCGACCCATTGCCATATAGATAGATATAGAGGGGAGGGTGCCATATCCATCTACCCGACCCTATCTAGAATTCTATCTATGGAGGGCTATCTATATTCTATATGGCATCCATCATCCATCTATTCTATACGTGATATGAGTGATGATCCATCCATTACTAATCATGATATCGGTCATCATCGACGTATCCATCCAATTTCCCGGGGTTAGGGACTGCTTTGGCGCATAAATGACCGACTTATATATAATATATATATGACTATCTGGATAGGGAAAATGCTAGGGGACTTACCCCATATATATCCTGGGAGGGCGCCCCAACCCTATTTATAAATGGGTCAAGTCATTTAGAACCGGGAACTAGCCCATATAGTTCGTGAGTATAGTGGATCACAGGGATAGGGGCGACGCCGATCTGCCCCATATAGAGATAGCCCCCTCCATATAAATCGAGTGTAGATAGGGCATCATTGGCAACATCTACATATATGTAGGTTTAGTAAGTTAAACCTATACTAACTATTATGCAATATAGTTAGTATTCGAACAAAATCATCGAGATGATATCTACAAGGCCGAGCTCATTTAGTGCACCTAGACTAACCCCCAAGGTGGGTTACGTCCAAAGATATATATAGAGGGGAGGGTGCCATATCCATCTACCCGACCCTATCTAGAATTCTATCTATGGAGGGCTATCTATATTCTATATGGCATCTACCATCCATCTATTCTATACGTGATATGACCTGATGATCCATCCATTACTAATCGTGATATCAATCATTAGTCGACGTATCCATCCAATTTCCTTGGGGTCGTGGACTGTTGGGCGCATAAATGACTGGCCTATATATATATAGGACTGTTTGGATAGGGAAAATGCTAGGGGACTTACCCTATATATATCTGGGAGGGCGCCCCCAAGCCTATCTATATATGGGTCAAGTCATTTAGAATCGGGAACTGGTCCATATAGTTTAGAGTATAGGGACTATCGGGATAGGGGCGAAGCTAATCGCCCCATATAGAGATAGCCCCACTCCCCCTTCATATATATCGAGTGTAGATAGGGCGTCGACAACATCTACATTAATATAGGTTTAGTAAATTAAACCTATATTAACTATTATGTAATATAGTTAATATCTCGAACAAAATCATCGAGAGATGATATCTACCGGAAGTTCATTCAAGCACTGGAGTAACCCCTGGGTGGGTTACGTCCAAAGATGGCCTTCTATGCTACGCATTTTCTTGAGGTCAATAATGGTCTTATTTCTTGGCCCCAGTGTATTTCCCGACATTGGATGCATGCCTTTCGCATTTCCCTGGGCTAGTTCAGGGTTGTCTCTCATAGGCTCCGGGTTGAGTGTAATCGTCATTGACCATTATGAGTAGATTTGTCACTGCTCCCTCTAGGGGGTCAAAACGGAAGAGCACTTCATCTTCCGGTGCCCCGTTTACTATGAGATCAGAGGGAGATTTCACTGCTTGTTCAGAGAGCATCTGACATTCATAGACTTCTTCAGATACTATGATCAAAGGTGCCTTGCTCTCTGTCTGCAGGAGGCTTCCTCTTAGACTTTGGGAAGAGACCCTTCAACCTCCTAGATAGACGATTACTCAGCAGATCACTTCCTTTTTTATAGTACTCTCCCCTAGAAGGGGCACCAAACAGTAGGGGGATACCAATCCTGATTCCCAGACAAGATAAGTACGGACCCGAAGCATTTTTTTGAGACAGGGGACGTTCAGACACATACGAGGTCGAGGCCCTCTTCTCATAGATGGCCTATGAGATCCACCAGACGTGCAGAGAGCCCATCCCTCCTCCGGGCATCGGCACTCCAGATCTTTCACAGCCTCAGATACTGGGCTTCAACACATTACTAGCTTCTTCTAGTTGGCTTTGGATGTTAGATGAGGGATCTCCTCGTTTGCCTCCTCTTCCTCTTCTTCCTCCGCATGTTCGGGTTCTGTGGTCTTCTGCAGGCTTTTTCTGAGCCTCTCTCTTTTCTTTGCCCGTTCTTCTTTTCCTTCTTCTCTTTTCTGGTTGTTCTTGGGGACCTTTTGGTCCTCTTGCTGGGATTTTACCTTCTCTTCATATGTGTGCAGTCCCATTGACCTATTTTTGTGGTCACTCGTTGGACATTTAATATATTTATCTTATCTTATATATATATGTTGGATTGTTAGGAGGTTTGTGGGAGATTGTTAGAACACCCATAGATAGGATTTAGTGTGAGAAAGAATAGCCAGGATAATAAAGGTTATGTGTTGAGATGATTAATAAAACTATCCTGTTACAATTTTAAAGAATCCATTATTGGTATGAGACCAGGTGACAGCAGGTGGGCTGTGATGGAGGGAAAGTTGAAACTTTAAAAGCTTGTGAGGTGAGAACGCAAAGGCAGAAAGAAATTGCAGCCTGAAGGCATTGAAGGTTTGTAGGCACCCGTGACAAAGAGTAGTCTTAAAATAAAGTGTGGTCATTTTTTTGTTTGTGGTTCTGAAAGGTAGAAAAATATTGGTGTTTGTATAAATTTAAAAAAAAAAAAAAAAACAACTTGAGAGGCACTTTATAGAAATGAATAAAAATTGCTGAATCTTTGGTTGTTGTCATGTTTCAATTACATTTCTGCAGTCATATATAAACTGTTGTAGAAGCTCTCCTTGCCTGTTGAACCTAGGCTTGTGGATGAAGAGCAACTGGTGAACCATGCTGCCTTGATAGTTATTGGTACTGAATTTATCATTCTCATGGATATTTTGTGAAAAAACTAAAGTGAATGAATTATTGATAGAGGATCCAATGCGATTTTGTTCCCCTAGGATACATGGCAATAGTTGGTAATCCCACATTTTGGCTAAAAACCTTTGGAGTGAGGATGGTTGACCAGTATGGGATGTCATCTTGGAGTTTTAGCCGCATAGAGAGGGTTAATATTGGAGGCCAAAATTGTGTCGTAGACATGGCAGTCATTCGCTAGCTCAAACCAACCTATGATGCCTTGTTAGGATGATAGTAAACAAATTAAGGCAGATTTAAAAACAAGGTTACAAGTACCTATGTTTCAAAAGAAGAGGCCTCTGATATCAGAGGCACTCAGCCCCACAATTGGATTATGTGATTAGAGGAGTGTTTTCAAGATGAATACAATGTAAGGAAGATTTAAAGACAATGTTACAAGTACCTATGTTTCAAAGAAGAAGCCTCTGATATCAGAGGCAGTCAGCCCCACAATCAGAAGTCAGGCCCACCATCCGATTATGCAATTAGAGGAGTGTTTTCAAGATGAATACAAATTAGATAGTGCATTTCTGCTGTGGAAGATAGAGACTTGTGATTTTTTTATGCCTTTGCATTTGTTTGGATGTTGAGAATTACATTGAGCTTCATTGAGCACCAGGTGGGTGCCGGTAGTCCAATCCGTCCATTTCAGATGAGAAATAGTGTTACACATCTGTAGAACAGAGACATATTGCATGAAGGTTGTCTTCAATATTTTACAACGTTTTAGTTCGGGTACATGGCAGTTGACAACATGCACACACATAAATTCTAATTCCATAGGACAATGCTTTCTGGCTCAATCACTATTAAAAAAATTGGTTTTAAAAATAATCCTTAGCCAATGAATAAAGGTAATGACCAGGATCCCATATTGAATTTTTCTGTATTTAGAATTTTCTTTTTGGAATTCAAAGATGTATATAGATGGATATAAAGAGCTGTCAAAGGTGTTCTCCTGAGCTGTGTGTGCATCAAATTTTTGGCATACTTGGGGCACCAAGATGTATGATGAAGACCATACGAACCCCCAAGTATGCGATTAAGGTCTAGATGGAGGGTGACAAAGTTCTTGAGGTCAAAAACATTTTAAAAATAAATTCAAGTGAATAAGTACCACCAATCATGGTCAGTATTGAGAAGGAAACCACATTGATCTGTATTTGTGTAGACATTGAAAGCCTCACTGCTGCTACTCTTAAAGACTTGTTTCCAATTCCCTTTATTGACACTTTTATGGAAAGGTACGAGGGCATGAATGCTACTCCTTTTGGAAACCTTATTTGGCTATATCAAGATTAGCATTGTCAAGGACAGGTTGAAGACTACTTTTGTGGTGGAAAAATAGATATATGCATACAGTACCAGCAATCATGACCAGTATTGAGAAGGAAACCACATTGATCTATATATGTGTAGACATTGAAAGCCTCACTGTTGCTACTCTTAAAGACCTGTTTTTGATTCCCTTTATTGACTCTTTTATGGAAAGGCGGGAGGGCATGAACCTTACTCCTTTTTGGACACCTTATTTGGTTATAACTAGATTGGCATTATCGAGGACAAGTTGAAGACCACTTTTGTGGTGGAAAAATAGATATATATGCAATATAACAAAACGTCTTTTGAATTGTGTAACAACCACCTTCAAAAAATCATTCGACACATTTTTGATAAGATGATCAACGGAAATGTCATCGTCTTTTTGAATAATTAGTTCATTTATGGGCTGAAAGAGTCACATTGCAAAGCTCTGACAAAATGTTTGAACATGTGCCAACAAGCAAAGTTAACATTGAACCTGAACAAAGGTTCTTTTATGGTACTGTGTAATGTTCCTATTCCTTCACCGAAGGCCTAACGGCCATTTTTTAGTCTTAGCCTTGGTCATACCCCAGGGGTTAACAATGCTTTGGAGGCTATTGGGTATGGATGTCTGATTACCACCTTTCTTTATGTTATATTTTGTCATTGACATTAGTATTGGGCCTTGGTGGGAATAATTGTTATATTTTGTCATTGAGGGGGACTCATGGCACTTTATTATTCTATTCCTTCGTTGGGGGTCACCTAAGTCACTTTTGGCACTAGGAGGGAAAAATTAACTTAAGTTACTTTATGTTCATGTGGGTTTCCCCCTTGGGGGTTGATTAGGGTTCTTTGGGCCCTTTGTTGCATTGGAAAGTTATAAAAGGTGGTGCTTGGGGAGAAGAAGGGTCATTCATACACTCACTCTTTTATGACATTGGAGCCATTGTTGGTTGCATATTTTCAGCTTGTGGAGTAAGATCCCACAGAACCCTAGCTTCGGTGGTGAAAGATCCACACCTAGCTAGCAGAGCTCTCTTTGGTGGTGAAAGATCCACCCTAGTTTGCTATTTGTGGAGCATTTGATAGACCGGATCTATAGATAGAGCTGCAAAGTTTTTAGACAAAGTTTCAGGGGTTTTCAGAGGTGGATTCGGTCTCTAGAGGGAATTATTTACTAGGTTTTCCACTTTCAGCCAATCAAAATATTTTTCCAGCCCTGAGGAGAGTTCTACGCAACTTCTGGAGCAGATTTGTGGGATTTTCCAGCCCTTCCCTATGCTGACGTCAACCCTAGGAGATTGCAGTAGGTTTTTTTAGGGTTTCCAGTGTCCTTTTTCAGATTTTGAGGTTGGAATCATTTCCATATATTTTGTAGATGTTATTTTCCAAAAATCAGATTTTTATCAGTTGTATTCAGATAGTTATGAATTTTTGAAATATCTCAGCAATTTAGGGCATTCTGAAAATTACTGGCAGTTATTTATTGTTCGGAAAAATCCAAAAATAATTGTCTAGTTGTTATCATTTTAGCAAGCTCTCTGTAAAATTTCGTGTGATTTGGACAAGTGGTTTGCAAGTTATCATTATTTTTCAGTTCGCTGTCCTAAACCCAGAAAAATTAGAATTTCATTTGCTGTTATTTTTATTAATTTGTCAAATTACAAGATTTATCCCACAAGGGATATTTCATACTGTTGTCACCCGTGGTTGCACCACGATAGAGAATGGCGTGTGTACTCTCTCTCATGTTGAGAAAATTGGAACACTTCAAGGTTGTGGTTAACCTATGTCTGAGGTGAGCCTCCAGAGAGGGTTGGTTCCCTTGTGAATCACCTAAAAACGAAAACTTTGACAAAGAAAAGGGAAAAGGAACGGGAAATGGGAAATAGGGGTGATACACCAAAAGTTTGATACTTGCATGTAACTCTGCACACAAAGAATTTAAAGATCCACACACCTGCACAACTCTGAACTATTTTGCAAAATTAATTCAAGGATTTAGGAAAAGACAACGGTAGAGGGAATGAATTCCACACTAAGGAAAACACAATATCCTATAACAAACACAATGAATAATCTGAAAACAGCAGTATGAGAGGGCAAAATGAATATTTTTTTATTTGTTCGGAGGCGCAAGTACAATAGCTGAAGATGCACAAGCAAATTAGTTGTTCAAGTATGTCTGATTTTACAATAAAATCAACCCATATAGTGAAATATCCCTTGTGGGATATGACTTGAAATTCATAAAATAACAGCGAACTAAAATTCCGGTTTTTCTAATTTTTAGGATAACAATATGCAAAAACAAAGAAAAATTTGTATTTTCCAGAATAATAATTTCTAAGACTACCCAAAAGCTTCAAATAACTTAGAAAAATATGTAGAATAGTAAACAAGAGAGAAATAATTTTTATCTCTCATATATGATTTTATTTATTTATTTTAACTGCTGAAATTGCCTAAAAATTCCAAAAATTCACAAGGAGCTGAAATGATCTTTATAAATTTTGAAATTCGGACAACAATATATTTAAATTATAACGAATTAGATCCAACCTGGAAAACTAAAAACTCCAACCAAAAACCCTAAAAATATTGTTGCAAAATCCTAAGTAGATTTGAAAATAAATAAATCCCAAACTGAATGAAACTTCTAGGAATTCGCCAAGCTTGCCTCAAACGCTGGAAATAATCTGATTTGTAGATGGCTAAAGTATGGACCAAATAATCTCTCTCTGGCACTGAGCAAACCCTTGAAATTCTCTGAAAACTTTGATCTGAAAATCTGATTTGAATGAAGCTCCAAATCAACAAACTAGGGATGGATCTTTCATCACCGAAGATTGCTCTGCTAGCTAGGAGTGGATCTCTCACCACCGAAGCTAGGGTTTCGTGGAATCTTACTCCACAAGCAAAAAGTGTGCAACCAACAATGACTCCAATATCTGAAAATGTGTGTATATATGAATGCCCCTTTCTCCCCCAAGCGCTTCCTTTTATAACTTTTCATTGCAACAAAGGGCCCAAAAGAACCCTAATCGACCTCCTTGGGGAAAAATCCACATAATAATAAAATAACTTAAGTTACTTTATCACCACTATGCCCAAAAGTACACTTAAGTTATCCCAACGCAAAATTAGAATAATAATAAAATAACTTAAGTTACTTTATCACCACTATGCCCAAAAGTACACTTAAGTTACCCCCAACGAAGAAATAGAATAATAAAGTACCATAGGGGAGCATCACACAACCTTATTTCACTTAAGTCACCTCAAAGTACGTGTCCAACGTCGAAACATAACCTATAAGTGAAATGAAGGTGCAAACCATACCCAATAACCATCAACGTCACTAGCCCCTTGGGCATGACCAAGGCTAAGACGGATGAAAAGCCTCCTAGGCCATCTACTCGGAATTGGGGACATTACATATAGACTGCTCCAAACAAGAATAGATTGCTGGAATCCTAAAATAGACTGCTGTTCCTTTTTTATTTTTAATTCCTTCTACCCTGCTGGCGCATGGGAACAATAGTAACTATTTTTATTTATTTATTTCCCTTTTACCCTGCTAGCGCATGGGAAAGGAATTGACTTTTAATTATAAAAAATACATTCTATCCTTGGCTGGGACAGCAGTTCTATTTTCATCTAATTCTATTCTTGGCGGAGTCAATTTTAGTTTGACTTTTATTTATTTAATTCCTTCTATCTTTGGTGCATGGAGCAACGGTCTATTTTTATTCTCCAAACTTATCACCTCAGTCAACTGCAGTTTGACTCATGCAAGGTCTGTAGTCTATTTTTATTTAATTAATTCCATGCACCTCTTGCGCCAGAAATAGGACTGCAGCTCTTTTATTTTATTATTTATTTCCATGCACCTTAACTCTTCTGATTTCTCCTTGGCGCCAAACTCCTTAGAATAGAACAACAGCTCCATATTAATTAATTTAATTCATTTGCACCTTCATGCAAAGTCAACTTTTGGCGCAGACCTCTTTGGCTTAAAATATGGTAGCAACTACCATATGGTAAAATCCCAGTGGAAATGCTGAAAAGGGTTGAAGATTGACTCTGATAATATTTGTTTTTTTGGGTTAGTTAACCACTATTGATGCAAATTATGCTCAAGTCTACCATGCATTAGCCATTTTTACCGAAAAGGATGCAAACTTGGCATGGCATTTTTTTAATGAACCCGTGTATACTAATTGGAATATGGAATCTCATGTGTACGTGGATCCTCAATCTTTAATACTGGTTGCACACTTGTTCAAGAGAGTGGCCATGGTCTGGAGCATGCTATCTAATTTGAGTGCAGATTTCTCTCCTGGAATGAGGTTAATTATAATACCACAGATCCAGAATATTGAGGGATTGTATATTCTATACCATAATCCAAACATGTTGGTTGGCCTATCGATTTGATCATCAAAGCCCATGATGCATGGTTTTGTGACTAGATATCTACTTCCATTGCGAGCAGATAAAGCAGAATCTGATTCTAAAACATCAGAGGCATACAAAAGCAGTTTATCCCATCAAGTTCCATTTTATGTGCAATCTCATTGTTTTGAAGGACTAAAACCATACCAAGCCAGAAGAAATTGGATACCAACGACCAAATATAAGATGATGAGCAGTCAAATACAAAAACTTGAAATGGGAATTTGAGCTTTTCTAGCTTCCATGTAAAGTTGCAGGAACATACAAAAAATTAAAGACTCAATTGCGAAAAATTCACTCAAATCTGTCAACCGCTAGATGGCCGTCTGAACTATGCCATGTTATCCGACGTTTGAGGTTATATTTCCTATAGGCTATAATACATAATTGCATGACAATCTTGCTTAGAGAATTTTTCAATCGGAAACATTTTGGAATACTTTGTGTAGATTAATTTTCAAATAGTAACTAGGGCATTTCCGAGTGAAGTGGAAGCAAAAATGGCGACCCACAAAAATCCAATTTTTGATTGCTTCTCTCATGAAATTTCCTAGTATGAACCTTGTAGGTCACCATTGGGAGAATATCATGATACAAATACAAAATGATCAGGAAAACAGGGTTGCACAATTAAGTTGATGTAATAAATTTTGTGCTTCACCTTTGGATCTTAATAAATTGTTTGCTACTTGCTGAGACTTGCCCCTTCAATATTTAATGGTGCTATACGCCAACCTCAACACCACTCTAATTATCCATTGAATGCTTCCCATAATGCACTATTTAGAGTGTGCAACGTCAGCCCACAGTGAGCACCTTTTCTACTGCCTTCTGCTTAATTGTTTTTGAACCTGCACTTAATCTTTTACACCTGCTATACGGCGGTGTTAATTCCCTTGTCATGCACCACACTATACCATGACACCAGTGGTTTTGATCTCTCAGCCAGCATGCCATTTTCCCCCTCGTTGGGCAGCCAATTTCTTGCATTAGGGGCTGCAGTGTACACAGGAAGAGCTGCATTTGACCATCTTTTACACCTGCTATACGGCGCATCAGGGTCCTCATAATGCATCCCACAATAACACGACACTGGCGATTTTGATTTCTCAGCTGGCATGCCATTTACCCCCTCGATGGGCAGCCAATTTCTTTCGTTAGTGGTTGCATTACAGAAAGAGCTGCTTTTGACCATCTCTGCCACCTGCTAGACGTCCACCTGCACTCACAATTTAATTATTTTTTTCTGATACACTAGGTAGTTTATATTATGATGATTTGAACATTGAATTCTACAATTTTATGCAGTCCTCTTTTCCATTAACTAATGGTTGCTACTTAGAATCATGTTGAATCTCATATTTTGTCCATAAAGGCAACATGTAGAGCTTGCAATGTAATGAATATACATATCTAATGCGATGTCATGATGCAGTCTTGGTTATAGGGTCCAATGAAGGACTGGCTTAGACCACACAGCCCACAATTTTACACAAAATGACCTCCCACATGTAAAGGCCAAAACACAACTTGAAAGAAACAATAAGTTTATATTAATCAATGAGGGAAATTACATAAATAGGCTCATCACATTACAATCCATTTACAACCTTACAATGAAGACTTTGCAACAATCAACAAAGGAACACACTCGTAGGATTCCAGACCCTAACTAAACTTTCAGCTTTCAAGACTTTGTAGAACCATTCTCCAATGAACTTGACTCTAAACTATCTTTGGACTATCAACGATCATGCTCAAGCTCCCTCATGGCTACTCGTAGCCGCTTCTTAAGTTCTTCGACTCCTTTATTAATAGCAATTAACAGGCATACGTAAAGATTGATTTTCTAAAAAATTATGCCTTTGTAAAGACACCCTCCCTTTGTTAGACCTCCATCTAATGGATTGATCCGGTTTAATTACTCATCGGGCATTATTGTCGATTGAAATGCTTCCTATTGCTAAGTAATTTTGTTGCATAGAAGACGAATCGGGTGACACCTAACCAAGGTGACAACTCAGTATTGCTGGCGAATGCAAGACAATTACCCAATGTATATAGTTGCACACGAGCTTCCAATGTGTTTGCTCAAGAGGTTGCTCAAGGTCTTCCCGCAAAGTCCCATCCCAAAACTCCTCCTTGGGCTGCACAAGGCTTTGGTCATTCTAGAAGGTTGTGCGTAGCCTTTCTTATTCCCACATTATCAAAAGTATAGTTGTGTGTACGACTAGAAGGGGTTGCACAAGATTACACAAGCTTATTCCATCTACATTAAACTGTTACGGTGACGCAAGATAGATTGTGAACTCGGATGCTCATACATCATACAACGTGGTAAGAAGAAACATGAGCCCCTACTCATGCATGTTCAATGAGGTCTTCAATGGATCGGCTGAGTCTACCAATGTCAGCTGCGGGAAGCCACATTGCATATTCAACTTCTCTGCCTTTCCATTCCATTAGATATTTTTTGTATTCCTTTATGTGCATGGTCTTCCATACTTTGGAGTCAAGTATTTCTTCAATTTCTTAACACACTAGTTCTAGTATTTATCACCTCCAATCTTCTCCTACTATCCATTGTGCATCTTAAAAGAAGTCTCCCACTCATCACTTTCTCTTATCCTAATATGATGGTTTCCACTCTTCAAATCAGTCTTTGTGAAGTATTGTGCTCCATTTAAACAATCCATCAAATCTTCTTGATGGATTGTTTAAATGGAAATTTGTACTTGATGGTAATCTTGTTGATAGCTATATGCACATTCTCCATTCACCTCCTTTATTTTTGATGGTAATCTTGTTGATGCCTCTCGAGTCAATGCACATTCTTCATTCACATCCTTTCTTTGGCGCTAATATTACAGGTACTGTGCATGGGTTGAGAGATTCTCCAATCAACCCCTTTGCGTTGTGAGATTCTCCATAAAAGTCAACCTATATGCAACCTTGTTTGGCGAACTATATCCTGGAATTAGATCCATCTGATGACTGAGATTGTGCGTGAATGGCAATCCATCTAAAATGCTCTTTGACATGATATCCGCATACTCACTCAACATTCCTTCCACTTCACACGGAAGTGTTCCTTCCAATGTCTCCGTGCTCTTCTTTTGTGTAGGCTTTGGGATGAAAGCATAGCATTCACTCTCCTTCCTCATTTTGTTCAAGAATTGCTTCGCTGAAATCAGCAACACTTTTGGACTCTTGTCCACTTCCATACTCACATCCTTCAAAGGATTCAAAGTATACTGCTTACCCCCCTTCACTAAGGTGTAGGTGTTTCCATAGCCATCATGCAATGCCTTCCTATCAATCAATCTGCCAATGTTGACCTAGTAACACGTGACATACGTCGATGGACATATCACACAAGACTTTATCTTTGTACATTGCTCATTCACCAACGATTGATGTCCCTTAAGTAATCAAGACACCTTACAAAATTCAGGTGTGCGATTCTTTAGACCAAGCTTCTCAACCATCTCATTAGAAATAAGATTATCAATGCTTCCACTATAAATAATGACTTTACAAAACTTACCTCCAAACTTGTTAATAGTTCTTCCTCTATGCAGGTTCGTTCTCCACTTTCGCTGGCTTTAACAACACTCTCTTTGTCATGAGAGCTTCACTGCACTTTGTCTTTTCTGCGCTGTTAATTGACACAATACTCTATATCCTTGTGCTCAACATGGTTGCTAGCATCATTGTTTCTCACACTACTGTTCTTTTGTGTTTGCGGACATTCAAACACACAATATCTGGCTTCTTTGCATCAGAAACATATACTGATGAATTCCCTGTCCCTTCCTCATCCACTGTATCCTCTTCCTTTGAAAGATCTTCCTCCTCGTTGCGCATGACTTTGATCATGCGATGGACTCGCTTCACCTTCTTGCACGTAATCTGGCTTGTCACTGTACACTGCTTCTCTTCCACATGCAAACTTTCCCTCCCCTTGCGCTGTATTCTGTTGTTTGTGGGATAACTTCTCTTTCGCTTTCAATGCACATTGATAGGGTTCTTCTATTGACCTCAATCTTACCATGCCAAACTCATCTTGAATGGAAATGTATAATCCATTTACATACCTTGAGACCTTCTATGTGCTACCTTCCATGTGACCAACTCGAATCATCAGGTGATAGAACTCTTCCATGTAGTCTGCAGGCAAGTTTTTACTTTCAGCTTGGAAATCATCCTCTTCTAGGGCTTGATCTTATCTTTTCCCTTTCTCCCCTGTCACACACACACACCTTGAACATGATCCTACCATAAAGATGTATATGCATGCCCCTTTAGTTTTGTAAAAGTAAAACAAATCTTCTTAGGGTCCTCCAATTTCGTGATCCAATTTATCAGATCTTCAGGACATAAACTTCCTGAATAATATGGAATATCCATACACAATCTCCCTCCAATCCTCTAAATGGCCGCTAGATACATATCTTTGGGTTCTTTGTCCAATTCTTCTTCATCTATCTCCAGTTCTTCATCATCTTTAGGATCATCATTAGCTCTTCTTTTCTGAGCCATTTTCATTGCTTCAAGCCTCACATTAGACCTCTCATCAAATCTGACTATTCAGCCTTTTTGGGTGGTCTATTTCCTCTCGCTCTAATAGGAATTTCTCTGTATCATATCTATTTCCTTGCACAACAACAATAACAAAATACTGCAATCTGCACCTTCTACCCAACAACCTATGCGCTGGAAGATGCCTACATTACTTTCTAGTCACACCCGTAAATATGGAAAGTAGAATTGCTGCAATCACTCACACCAAAACCTGCTCTGGTATCAATTGATGCAGTCGTGGTTAGAGGGTCCAAGGAAGGACTGTTTTAGACCACACAACCCACAAATTTACTTGAGATGACCTCCCTCATGCAAAGGCCAAAACACAGTTTGAAAGAAACAGTAAGCTACTTATTTTAATCAACGGGAGATTTTCATACATAGGCACAACACATTGCAATCTTGTTACACCTTACAATGAGGACTCTACAACAATCCTCAAAGGGATGCACTCCTAGGGTTCTAGATCCTAATTCGACATGCATCCTGCAAGACTCTGTTGAACCAGACTTGGTTCCTTCTCCAACAAACTCGACTCCAAATGATCTTCGGACTATCACATGTGGTCATGCTTGGGTTCAATCTCTCCTCCGGCTAATTTTAGCAGATTTTAAAGATCTTTACCCCTGTATATATAGCCAGACAGGAATAAAGATTCATTTTCTAATAAAGACACCTTTGTAAAGATGCCATCGTCCCTTTGCCAGATTTCCGTCGAATGGGTTGAACCGGTTTATTGGTAATCATTCATGGGGGTGTTATCATCCGATCGAAATGCTTCCGGTTGCTAGGTAATTCTGTTGAATAGAAGATGAATGAGGTTACATGTAACCATGGCGACAACTCACTATTGCTACCGAACACAAGACAATTACCTGGCGCACAGAGCTGCACATGAGCTCTCAATGTGTGATCACAAAAGGTTGTGCAAGGTCTTCCTTCAGAGTTCTGTCCCAAAACTCTTCCTTAGGCTGTGTGCAAGACTTTTGTCATTATAGAAGGTTGTGTGCAGAGCTGCATGAGTTTGTGCTTAGCTGCACAAGGTTGTGCAAGGCTGCACAAGCTTATTTCATCTACACTAAACTGTATTGGCGATGCAAAATAGCTTGTGAACTTGACTACTCCTGCTTCATGTCTCCACACATATTTTGTTTATTTGATGCTATAATATATTATCTCATTTTCCGACATCTTGTGTTGATGATAGAGAGCTTTCTCGCTTCTGCAGGGAATTTTCTTGCCTATGTTTACTGGAGAATCTATTCAATGCTGATGTGTATGAACAAAGATTTTCCTTTTCCTCTCAATTATGTTTTATGATTATTTCTATTGCTCTGGATGCTGTATTCTTTGCAATGATCTGTGTTCTATTGCTTTATGTACAGACTTTGTGATTGTTTCTCTATTATAAATTTAGATCCGTAAATGTATTAAGTAGGGAGAATAGTAGGCTTCATTATAACTGTCTCTTGAATAGATAATTTCCAGTTCTTGGTTAGTGTTTTGTCGTTTTCTTTATTTCATATTTAGTATAGTTGTATAGATTTTTAGTCTATTAATCAAATTGTGGATCTACCTTATGTCTGTTCTATGGATTTTTATGATATTATGGAGCTCTATGTGATTTCCCTTTGCTTCACAAGATCAGCAAACTTAATAGTAGAATTTGTTGTAGTGATTGCCTTTTGGCATGGTAACAAAAGAAAACCGTTACGAGTTTTGGCTGCCCACTACTTACCCCGAACGAACTCTATAGAAACATCAACGTGGGGAATTTCAGTGCAATTCAAGGAAAAGCAACGGGAAGGTTGTCTATTGAAATGTTCAAATCTCTTTTACTTTATTTTTGGGAAACAGTGTAAAACTACAGTTGCTCAACAGATTTAGATTTGTCGTCTGTTAAAATCACGGTTAAAGCACAAAGCTCTATAAAAAAACTTAAAATGTATGTTTTGTAGCATCCAAATCTAGCCACAAGAATTAGAGGGGTCTATTGTAAAGCTGAAATTTTTGTAAACTTTGATACCGTTTTGACAGAACCCAACTTCTAACACATCAGGTGTCATTATACTGAGAAATTCTATCATAAACAAAATCAATGATCTTTTGAATGAAATGGTATTCTTCTCACCAGAAGCGGACCTGTAATACAACAGAAACTTGGGGACTTTGTAAGCATTTAAAACGTCTGTATATGAAAACTATTTTAATAACTATTATCGAGACATAAAATACACGATTAACATATTAAAGAATGCTCTTATATTCACAAAGTTTTTGCATAAATCAAAAGCATACTACACAAGGAGAATCCTACATGCAACTCTTATCTGTTAATTCCAATGGATTGATTCACCTCCCAATGTAGGCATTTTTACTCTTTGAATCTCAACACTGAGCTGGGGCAAAAATTCAACAATGCAACCACAAGATCTAGTGTATTCTCTTATCATTCATGATATCTGTGACCACCTCTACTTGCCTGCACCAACCATCACAAGTCACAAAATATGGTAAAAAGTGTTTTCGTAAGACTTCTTAATTGAAATTCCCTTCATGGTAGTAGTTTAACTTTCTGGTCTTAAACATGTCTCCTTGTTGGGCCCACTAGATGAAGGGGAGAAATATGCTATGAGAAAGTGGTGCAGCAACAGGGCTCCTTTCATGCATATTAAATCTTCATGTCCGAAATTTGATTTCACATGATAGAATGAATTCGGCACTCTAGTATTGGAATATGCATAGTTAAGGTATGTATTGTATTTCCGAATAGTTATATCAATAAAAAATATTGTTGCACTTATGCCATAGACTGGTTACTTTTATAATCTGGAGGCAATTTAACCCAAATACCTAATTGTTAGCTTCTTGACCTCCTTTACATCTCTTGGCTCTTGGGTTTCAGTTTTAAATCCATTGGCTAAAATAAAGTAGGTTAACACATGAAGTATTTAGCATAGAAAGCTTGTGGTCATCATTTGAGTACTATGTAGTATGTATTAGTCATAGTGCAAATATTGTGTTGACTGTTGATTGTATGACTAAATCCCAATCATCTACTATTAAGTAAGCAAAATAAGCTTGAAATGAGGATATTGCATGATAATGATTTTATATTTTTGGACCGTTGAGTGTCAAATTTTCCTATCATAAGGGTGTTAAATATTTTGTTTAGTTATTCAAAATTACTGTAATATTTTAGATACTTATACGACTATATTTTCTCTTACATAAATATTGTATGTGTTACATACTCTATTTTCTTACATGTTAAGGTTTCGCTGCATTTAATGTATTGACACATACATTATGACATTACTTTTCTGTAAACTAAGTTGTCTTTGGTCTACTTTTGTGTGCAGAAAATGTGGCTTACTGGGTTTTCAGTGGGTGTCCAAGAAATGCATAGAAAGGCTTCCTTAGTTCTTGAGGATGCAGTTAGAAATATATATACGGTCGTTGCTTTTTGTGCAGGAAAAAAGGTGATGAAACTCTACAAAATACAGTTGGAACGTATTCTTAGACAAAGCATTTATTATTCACAGCTTAAAGGAATTGCTTTTGGTGGGTCGCAATTCCTTCTTTTTGCATGTAATGCTTTTCTGCTATGGTATGCATCCACGACTATCAAGAATGGTCAAGGCGATATGTCCAGAGTCTTGAAAGGATACATGATATTTTCATTTGTATCTTTTGCACTTGTAGAACCTTTCGGATTAGCTCCATACATTTTGAAACGGCGCAAGTCACTTGTTTCAGTTTTTGAAATCATTGATCGGAAACCTAAGATTGATTCAGATGATGCATCTGGGTTGAAGCTTCCTAATGTTTATGGAACAATCGAGCTGAAAAATGTTGATTTCCATTATCCAACTCGTCCAGAAATGATGATTTTAAGAAATTTCAATCTCAAAGTGAGTGGCGGTCAAACTGTTGCTGTAGTGGGAGCATCTGGATCAGGTAAAAGCACAATAATTGCACTCCTCGAGCGTTTTTATGATCCAGTTGCTGGGCAAATATTTCTGGATGGGAAAGATATCAGGACATTAAACTTGCGCTGGCTTCAAGCCACATGGGTCTTGTTCAACAAGAGCCTGTTCTCTTCTCTACTTCCATACGGGAAAATATTATTTATGCTAGACACAATGCAAGTGAAGCAGAGATGAAGGAAGCAGCACGGATAGCAAATGCACACCACTTCATAAGCAGCTTGCCACATGGGTATGATACTCATGTTGGTATGAGAGGAGTTGATCTCACTCCTGGTCAGAAGCAAAGAATTGCTATTGCTAGAGTTATTCTAAAGAATGCCCCAATACTACTGCTGGATGAGGCAAGCTCTAATGTGGAGTCAGAGTCTAGCCGTGTTGTGCAGGAAGCTTTGGGTACATTGATACTGGGGAACAAGACAACACTTATCATTGCACACCATTTTGCAATGATGCGACATGTAGACAGAATTGTTGTTCTAAATGATGGCCGTATTGTTGAAGAGGGTACCCATGATTTGCTGATGTCAACAAATGGTCTTTATGTGCGTCTGATGCACCGTTACTTTGGTAAATCCCGTGGCAACATAGGTTGTTTTAAAGGTTTGCAAGAACAATGGCAAAAGTTAGATTCTATTTCTTTCAAAGCAGAGCTTTGTCTTGCAACACCGACCATGACCCTTTCTGGTGAGTATTTGTTATTAGGAACCATACTGCATACTCTCCAATGACATTTGTCACTTCACCAGCTATGGTAGTTCCTGTTCGAGGTGTTTCTCAACTGAAAAGATTCTGAAATGCTTGAATATTTCTGATCTTTGAAATCGGAATGATCGCTGCTCTGGTCGGTAACTGTACAAGCTTCACTTCAAGATTGTTAGAAGGAAACTATCCTTTCAATGTCGGTGAAGGGAAGAACATGTTGGGATGTGAAACTTTGCAATGATGGCTCTTTTGATGCATGCCGTAAGTTGTGGAGCAATCAAGTTTGGTTCTTGCCAATTTTTAAGAGCCAAGGATGCCTGGTACCTAATTGGCAGCATCCTACCATCCTTTCATGGAGTACATGGTGGGTTGGATTTACTTCATGTAATTTCTCAGAAAGCTGGTATGTTCATTGTGATTCTTGGATTTAATTGAACTTGAATTTGGCTCAACTCTTTTGGCCTTATGTTGTGCCAGCTGGTCTGTGCTAGCCAGATTCAATTGGCACCGAATTGGCGGCATCCTTTCATGGAGGACATGGCGGGTTGGATTTACTATTATTTTCTCATAAAGTTGGTATGTTCATTGTGATTCTTGGGATTTAAATCATCTAAAAGTTGGCTCAATTCTTTTGGCCTGTTCTGTCAGCTTGTCTCTACACGATGTTTTCTTTTCATGTAGCTTGCTGTATTACCAGACAATTCATTTTTGTAGTTCTCCTGCTTCAGGATCAACTTGCATGCAAGTTGAAGTCTGCTGGAAGACGTGCACTCCTTGCGTGTAAAGATTCATTTAATTGCATAGTTATTCCATCACTTGTCTATGCAGATTTATAGCATGAAACTGTTGGATGTAGTTTGTATATGGCAGGCTCTATATGTTCTTTACACATTGTGGGAAACTAGTCCTTCACTGTCACACATTGTCAATTCAATGACCTTTTGATTGTTGAATCAAGAGATATTGTATACAATTTTGACAGTTTTGAATTTGATGTCAAAGCCAATGGACAATTCACATGAAATAGACTGGAGTAACGCCTTCTGTCATGGTTCCAAACTAAGGTTACTTGAAATTGGAACAGTGGCAAGGTCATGATCTTTCTGTTGGATAGGTAACTATTCGTTTTCTTGTGTATCTGATTTCAGCATGCTCAAATTGGCCAAGTTGAGTGTCATTGGAAATACCAAAAACTTGTTTATCTGTTCTAAGGAAACCAGCTATTGTAAAACAAATTGTTATCAAATGCAGAGTTCAAATGGGTCCCGAGACACACATTTTAGTGTGGTTAATGTTGTAGCTGCAAGCTTAAGAGCTGAAGGTGAATACAAGCTGAAACATGCTTTAAGAAGCAAAACCATGCTTATTCCTGGAGCATTCCCAAAACGTCTTGCCAGTGAATCACTAAAAGAGGACTCCTAAATTACTTTTTCCTGCATCTCAAACAGTTAGAAGGCTAATGGAAACTTGGGAACGGATGGTGGCTATATTTTGTAGAATTAAGTGCCTGCTGAAGTTGACATCTCTAGAATGCATATTGCATAGTTTTCGCCTGGGAAAGAAATACTGCCATGTTGGCATATGAGGGAACTGTACGCTATCACAAAGTTCATAGTCTCCATTCAAAACTGCTATAGAAATTGGGTCCTTATCCTGCAGAAATTCTATTTCTGTCACTGTGATAAGTGTAGAAAGTCTATACTGAATTTACTAATGGCCGATTGGATTTGGAATTGTGTCATGAAATATACATTTTTATTAATGTAAGTCATGTCCTAGTCCATGTGGGTTCTGGTATTAGATTAGTGCTGAAATCGCTTTAGAAGGAAAATTTCAAGTACTTATACATTGATCAAGTAAATTCTGCAGTTCTGTGGGAACAATGGACTTTTGTATGGCCTCTTACTGGACGTACATACAATTTTGTAAATTCTTTTATTTTTGCAATGTCTAAGCCTTAGTGCAAGGTAGATCCTTGTCCCAGGTCATACTCTGATGCCACTTGTGGGGGTGTGTCTGAATAATCTGTGACTATAACAAAAAATAAGTTTTTCACATTTAAAAAAAAATATTCGTAAACAACCTAAAATTTGCAACAAAAAAACCGAACCACAAATTATATAACATAAAACTATATACTAAAACTATGATATAAAGTTGAACGCTTCACTTTGTTGATGTTCCACTTTTGCTTGCGGTCCTCGTTTATGCATCATTATATTGTTGTTCATTTGCTCTACCCAAGATGTGTGTCAATATTTCTGCAATTCCTTGATACTTCTCTGGCTACTGAAAGAGCTCACCTTCTCATATAAATCAGACATCCTCCATGCTAACTTGAACTAAAAAAAGTCTTTGTTGAAACGTGCTTTTACTTCCACACTCAAACTTCTTGTCACGTTGCATTCTTTGCTTGAAGTGGGTTCATTAGTGTTTCTATTGCTGTGATGCCACTTGTGGGGTGCGTCTGAATAATTTGAGTATAACAAAAATAATTTTTTCACATTTAAAAAAATATTCGTAAACTACCTAAAATTCACAACAAAATAAACCGAACCACAAATTTTATAACATAAAACTATATACTAAAACAATGATATAAAGTTGAATGCTTCACTTTGTCTATGTTTCACTTTTGCTTGTGGGCCTCATTCATGCATATCATTATATTGTTGTTCATTTGCTCTACCTAAGATGTGCCAATATTTCGCAATTCCTTGATACTTCTATGGCTACTTGAAAGAGCTCTCACCTTCTCATATAAATAAGATGTCCTTCATGCTATCATGAACTAAAAAAGGTCTTTGTTGATACGTGCTTTTGCTTCGCCACTCAAACTTCTTGTTGCGTTGCATTCTTTGCTTGAAGTGGGTTCATTGGTGTTTGTTGGCTATATTTTCGGATAGCACAAAACCCAAAGTGCAGTCATGAGATAAATCTCCTCATTTATCGGTGGGGCTCCCGTGTCGATTTGTCAATTAAAATATGTTAGTATTTATATGGGGTTTTACTTTAACTGTTTCACCTTTATGAACCATAAACAGATAATTATGTAACAAGTAAATAATCAAGTTTAAGAAATGAAATATTTATAAAAGAAGATAATTATATAAACACGAAGAAGAAATGGGGAAGATGTGCATCCCAATCAATGAGATAACAGAGTTGATTGCATGCACATAAGAAAATCAATAGATATAAATACAGAATTATAAGCGAAAGACAAAGACTCTGATCTGATCTAAAATAACACAAAGATCTATTAAAAGATCTAAGATAAAAAGTAAGAAATACAATACACCGTGACATAGTTCTCTGGAAATCTGCTCATGTATATTCTTTTTGTTTCAAGTGGCTCTCGAGGGTTTTAAGATAGTCTGAAACAGAAGGATGTTGCTTACTAAATTTCATCATTAATCCGAAAGTTTTTCTTCTACTTATAGAATGTAGAAGGAAAAGTACAAATGAGAAACTCAACCGAATCAAACATAAACAAGTAAAGATGACATTTGACAATCTCTATTAACTTCTTCTTAAGTGACACATGTATCACTTAACTAATAGAATGGTTTCACATAACTTTAAGTAATGGTTTCAAAACCAATAATTTTAAAGTTTTACAATTTCATCCTAAACGTGGAAAATAGAAGAAAAAATAGAAGAAGTCAAGCTAGTTGTAACATTTATGTCTTCTTTTTGTTTTGATCTGGATATACTTGTCGAACATGTAATTCAACATTTTTTTATCTGTTTTAGCCACCGCTTCCTTTTCTGTCATGAATCGCAAAAATCTTTCGCTTCAACACCTCGATACACGCTTCCATATCCTCCAAACTCGACCTGAACCTTGCAATATCCGCCTGCGGTGCCACCAATATACTAATGGAATTCATCGTGAAAGGTTTAGTAGCTTTATCGATTCTCTCTTTGCACCATCGTAAAAGATCCTTCCGCGGGAATTAGGCACTCTACTTAGGAATGATCCGTACGTATGAAATAACATTTCCGACCACTTCCTCAAAGAAAGCAATGATACTATCTGGTAAAGACGATGTCGTACTCTCAAGTCTCAAGTCTCGCATCTTTTTCAAAGCAAAACTTTGCATATCTTCAAATGGAAAGATACATGCAAACTCCAAATGCTTCCCCTTCTCGATTGATCCGTCCAAGTCAATCTATTATGCAACCAACACTTCTCCCTGAACAGCCTGTTGACTTTGGCCAAAGTACTCATGTTACTCTCAAGAATCGTGTTCATATCTACTATGCTTGTCACTAGTTGCTTGATTGATTTGTTGCATTATTCATAACATTCAGGCGGTGACACCTCTCCAAGTTGTACGAAGTTTGACAAATAATCGATTCTTCTATTCGTCAATAGCTTTCACCCGATTGCTTGCATCCTCCATCTCCTCGTATAAGATGATCACTCACCGCTTTCAAATGCGCCGAGTGGAAGATTTAGCAACCTTGGCTATGATTTCGCACAACCGAGATACCTCCTTTTTGAAGCTTGTCTTTCTCCGCCTTTTCTCTATGAAGCATAATGAATAGAGTATCTATCAATATTTGCGTGTCCCGCTTCAATCCTTCGTGATGGCTTGGCCGATGGGGTACTACTGCAGTGCCCGTGGGCTCATCCTCCTTTCCTTCCGTTGAAACTGACATCTCATCAAACTTTTGTCCCGACTCCTCAATGATCAACCTTGAAGTTACCTTAGCAACTTTAGGTCTTCTGTCTTTTCCGCCTAGACTCCGGAGTAGCTGCAAGTCGTGTTCCTCCAAGTTCATTTCCACTCTAGCTTCTGGAACCAACTGCGAAGCCAACCATTCTGAGAAGTTACTTCTCGGAGAATGAGAAGTTGCTAAGTGCACTACTATCTCCCGCTCTATTTCTTCTCCATCGAAATCACATTCTGTGTTATGGCCGCCATCTTCTCAATCATCCAAAGACAAAGCTCTTTCGAACTCTGCTATCTGCAGCTTTAAACATCTCTTCTCTGAACAGTCTTTGAACGAGTGGTGAGGAGAGAAGATGAATGTTGCCAGATTCAGTGGAGGCATGGAAGTGTCTTTTGAGAGGTGCAACAATCGGTGAAGTCTTGGATGCTTTAGAGAAGTCGAGCTAAAGTCATAGCCGTGGAAGTGATCTTCTCCTTTGATTGAGATTTTCTGCGCACTTTCATCTTCTCTTCTCGACCTTCTCGCTACTTTCTCCTCCATGCTTCCTCTTGAGAGAATCTTCTCAGGCCGAAGTTGCCCATGATTTGATTCATCAATGCTTCATCAAGACAGATCCCTTCATCAAAGAACTAGTTTGAAGTATTCACTAGAACAACACTAGACCTTTCTTCAATTGTATGGCAACCCCTAACATTATCCTGAAGTACGGTTCTATCTCCTCCCATTTGATGGTAAGTGTCAAGTAACACATTCCCATCATCTCTAAGATCCGCAGGTATCCGTGCTAGTCCAAAGTTGAACACTTGCCATGCTGATAGCCTGCTGAAATCCTTCTTTCTAACCTCGTACTCACTTTTGCACTTCATCCAAAAATCCTCTAATGAAGGCACATGTGAGTACTCCTGGGAGATCGTCTTCCTGGCTACTCCAAATGGATCGAAGTTTAGTCGTGCCGGAAAGAACTCTTGCTCATACTCGGATAACATTTCCGCTTCCAATCCTCGGGCCTTATGAATGCTCTGGCAGCTATAATGTCCCATAGTGATTGGGAAGAAGCCCGTAGACTTGTGCCGTTTCGATTGAAGGTCGTGTATCTCCACAAGTTGTCTCTTTCGGCTCCCATGGTGATCAATCTATAATTCGGATATATGTGCAAATTTTTAACCGGTTCTCCGAAAAGCCGGTAACCCCGAGGTATATGAAATCTACAAATTGAATGAATAGACACCAATTGTGGATACAACTTCCCACGCTTCTTTGCTTTTACCCCGTTGGCCTTTAGGTCCCTATCTAGCTTGCAAATGAATTTGTAGAAGAATCCATTGTTGACCACTTTGAAATCTTTCTTGCACGCAGGTACAGTAAACTGTGGGTAGCATTCGAAAATGGGGTCCTTATAAAGAATGCCACATCTATCAAGCTTGGAGAAGATGCCTTGTGAAGTCACGCACATATACCAAATAAGAAGTCATTTTGAAGCTAAAAGTACGCTTCACGTTTCAGAGTTGCTCACCAGTGTTGCCGCTAATGATTTCCGACCAATTGATTATGGAATCAACCTTGTTAACTTCAATGGTCCTGATGAAAGCATACATCCATGTACGGAAAGTGTGAGCATTCGCCTCACCATTTATTCTGCATAACAATTTGGCAATATCATCTACCTCATGTCCCAGATTGGACCGCATAAGAGTTCTTGGGAACTTGGAAGGATATTTGGGTTTCTTCATATATCTGCTGTTCATTATGTTCACGCAGTCAACTCTATGCTTCTCCCACTGGCGGCATCCTGAATGCTAATGGAAGTCACCACCTTTCGAGTTGGAATCTTCAAACAATAATTGATGAACTCTGTGTCCAACCGAATTATTGTTTTCCCCGTAGCATCTCGCACTGATTTGGATGAAGGATGGTAAGACCTAGCACACTCCATAACGAACTCTGGCAACTGGGTTGTGTATGGAAAGGCTGCAGCTCGAATAATTCCACTGCTTTTAACTGCACGCATGAGTGAAGTCTTTCCTGCTCTGGATCTATCAATCAATTCGGAAAGAGGTTCCGGACCTAGATTTGTGTCTCCTATGTCTGCAAATTTGGAAGTGATGCATGACTCCGTTGTGCTTTCTTTTTCATCCCTCTTTGCCATGGCTTTGTCTATCTTTGTCTGAACAATTCTTTTTCTTCTTATTTGGTCGAATTCTTCAAAACTGGTGCAGATCTAGATAATTCTTCAGATTCGGAGGATATATTCAATGTATTGGACATTGATTAAAGCTCATTTTCTTTTGTAAAACACCGTGAATGAATCCCCGCAATTAATTCAGACAAAGATGGTAACAGAACATGAACAATGGATTTTAATCATAAAAATTACATAATTCAACCTGCTTTGCCCCAAAACTTGATGTTTTGTTTGTATGCAAAGTCAACATGAATTTTACCAATTTCACTCGAGCACTTGTATCACTTATGCAAACAATTATCCGACACAATTCAACTTCCTTCAACCTCGTGTGCCAAAATTGGAAGCTTTTAACATTAATTTCACCTTCTTTTGAGCAAAAATCCTTTTCAAATGGGGCACACTTTTCCTCTCTGGGCTGCATTTCTCTGCTGTGAATTAATTAATTCATCCTTATGGTAGCCCCCTGCTTATATAATTCTTATGATTCTATAATTAATTAATGCCTTTGCTATTATCGCAATTAATTAATTAATTAATAAGCTTCACTTTTCAAATGGGGCGCCTATTTTGTGCATGCTTGTGGTTGTCATTAAATAAATTAAATTTATTTAATTTTAGACTTATGCTTCCACTTAACTCAAGCCTCACAAGATGCTTTAACCTTAGCCATTGAAAATATGAGTTAATTTAATTATTTAATATTTTAAAAGTATTATTTCTCTCCTAAAAGGGGCGCACTTTTTGACATGAAGGCGCCGCATTAAATAATATTTATTTATTTAATTTTAGAACAGTGTATTTTCAACCACCTTATGTCCTTTACCCTATGTTGACTTTTCCACAAGCACAGGTGCCAAAATTGGGTGAGTAATTAATTAAATTAATTAATTTAAAGGCTAGCTTTCCTTCCCCAAAGGGCTTGCACTTTTGGTATAAATAATTCTATTTTTAAGAAACACATGACAATGAGATTATTTACCCCGTAAGGCAGCCCGACTGAAAATCCCATGATTCACTTAAGTCGTTTGACTTTCATAATGAGATTATTTACCTGCAAGGCGGAACTATAACAAAATCCCATGATTCAGCTTAAGTGATTTTTCTTTTATTCCACAATGAGAATTTTTACTCTGCAAGGCAGATAAGAAATTCCCTCCTCCTCTTGACTCTAATTTTCCCATTGTCACTTAAGTGGCGTTGCTTCCATGGGAAAAAGTACCCTGCTAGGCAGGTACAAAATTCCCACCTACCCTGCTTTTCTAATTTTTCCATGATCCACTTCAATTCTTCTTTTTCTAAAAATGTGGCCAGCCCAGAAGAGGCTTTTTGGTGCACGACTTCGTCTTTTCCCAAAGAACTAGACCTCCGATGGCGACTTCCTTCTGGCATAACGTGCGTATATGATCTCTAGCTACTCCAGGCCAAGAATCAGGCCAAACCGGCAAAGGAATTGATCTAGAGAAATTTCACAGAAAACGAAACGGGAAAAACACAAAAACACAAAACGTTGCCAGAAGTCACAAATAAAGTCCAGAATGCATTCCTGGTTAAAACCCTACTAGTATATAGGAATAACGATATGTACGATCACAACAGAGTCAAACCGGAGTGCAAATTGCTTCAAACGGGGCTCAAAATAATTAAATACAAATTTCTCACAGGCAAATCTCGACGAAAGAATGTAACAATTTTGGGCATCTGGGTATTTGACGAAAATGACTAATATGGCTCTTTGGGAATATCTTGACACAATACAAGAACTTTCTGGCAATAAAAACATAAAACGACCCATTAGTTTAAAAGTACAAATTTTTTTCTGGATAGGGTAGTCTCATATTTCGGATGAAATCTGGGGACACCAGTGTTTCTATTGTTTGATGGCATCTCAATTTTATTTGTTGAACAAGATACCTAAATCTTTTTTACACTTAGGCAAATATCAATTTTTACATATTTGATACACATGGGCAATTCACATATATCTTACTCTTGAGCTCACTTTCCCTCTACCGGTCTACCCATCCACTATCTTAGCATCCTCCATATGCTAATCATGATTTTTATGGTCCGTAAATGCTTTTAACCTTGAGCTATGAGCTAGTATTACATTTTGCCACCACCGTCTTCAAATTCACTTCATTTGGCTACAAACAACCCAAATTCGTATTGTTAAGCCATAATTGGGCTCAATTCTAAATCATTTGGCCTGACATAACATGCGCCTAGTGAGAGTTGAACACGAGTGGAGTGGGAAGCACCAACCTAATTTACTAACCTATCAACACCTCATCGACATGCTAGTCATATTTATTTGAGATCAAATTAGTCATTTTAGAACTCATGACCGATTTAGCTTTCTTCAACTTAGCTTCACTTCACCTAAACTCATGACTAATTCCGTTAGAGCCCTATCCCTATCCTTATATATATATATATATATGGGGATGAGGATGATGACGAGGAAACTACTATTAGCCTAGTTGCCCTTTCCCTCGCCCTCCCCAAATTTCTACCTATGTGTTGTTCTAGTTGTCCTATCTATAACTATAATGGGCGGACATGGGAGATGGAGGGGGTGTTGAGGGAGGTGGCCCTAGTATCCGGTTGAGGGATGCCTCAACCTCACCATCGAATGAAACTATCGACTCTCCATGATTTGCATATCGCTCGCTCACCTTGACCCCCAGCCCTTCGACACCCACCTATCTATTGAAAGGGAGATGTCCATATAGAGACGGTGGTTGATTGGGACATTGATTGATGATTAGGACTGATCTATGATTGAGAGACATCTTGAGATATAGATATAGTTGGCGTGCACCTTATAATGAAATCTAGATGGTGACTACAAACTCTAGATTATAGACATAGAGATCCTATAACTATGCTATATTTGCTAGGCCATATAGATATATCCGGAGGTGGGAGTGGGAGGGAAAGGAGAACAAAGAGCTTGCTAGCTGAACTTACATATATTTTTGGTTGAAAATGATTGAAATATTTTGTAATGCCAAGGCAACAAATCAAATCTTTTGGAGGAAAAATGATTCAGTCTCAAACTTATGCAATAATTTATTCCACGTGGCTTGGCAAGGCAATTTCGAAGCATGGGTCCACGACCCCTTACATGTAAGACCTATTGCTCATGCAATTTTAATCTATCGGGGACCGGGGAAGGGGGGTTGGTTGGCACGTGGAATTTGATCATCTTGATTCTCTATATTGGGTGGGGTAGATTCGTTGATAGATATTTTCCCAATCTACTTTTGCTCATTGGTATTAGTGGGGTTGCAATTGATTTCCTTTCCTCTAGCTACTTAGAGGTTTAAGTTCGCTAAGTCATCTTTATCTTTGTTGTTTTCCTTTAAGGATTATTTATTCTTTTTCAAAGATTCCACTTATATAGATGTGTGAGGGCTTCCCTATCTATATACATGGGAGAGGAAGACCCCCTCTACTCTACATGGACCACGTAGGTATAAAGAACCAATATAGTGAGATATAGTTATATGTTCGCTAGTTTCGCCACCGGAGAAAGTTCGGACTTGGAGTTGAGTTTGTTAGTGACATACGATGAAACCTTCAGGATCCTAGACACTCCATAACCCAGACCATATTTGCTCCTTTAGGACGCTATTGGTAATTGAACATTGTTGACCATTTCAAGTGTCTTACTCTGTTGACAATGTTTAGGTGTATTCAAAGAACTAGTTTTAAAATTGTTCAATGTCCATTAGTTCATCTTGGACAAATTTTATCGGTCAACTACAAAGTGGGAAATTAATAAAGAATCACATACATATGCAAATTATACTTAAGCTCATACCTCATATTTGACACACTTTGGAAACTTTTAGAGCACTCTTGCCACATTGGGGATCATTACACAAAGACTTGTCCACATCCAAAATATTCAATTAGGAACCTGTTAGTGCAAAATCACAACACCCATGAATAGCCTGGTTGTGAGATGGGGCATTCGGTGTGATTGCACAACATTAGACCATCTCTCAAGTTGTGGGACTTGCAAAACTTGAGATGGACCTCCAGAGAAGGTTGGTTCCTGCTTCCTAATCTACCTGCCACAAGCTACTCCAGTGCAGGCAGAACCTAACTAATCCTAATCTAACCATTCCAAGGAGATAGGGAGAGAGAGGGTGAAAGAGAGCCTACACTAAGCGGTGATACACTAGAAAAGGAAGTGGCGATCACGCACCCAAACCGCACAAGTGGAGAGAGGTTAGCGAGAAGAGAGGTGGACAAGATGCACCACGAACCAAAGATAGATTTCACACGGAACACCACTTCAAAACCCATTAAGCACAACTACTTGCAATAAACATCAGAGTATGCACAATATACCCTGCAACGATGAGAGGTAAGAAGAGACAATAAAATGAGCCAAGGATGGACAGATGCATCACGAAACATATTCTATTGCTCCAAAAGTTACACGGTACATCATTAGTGGGCAAGGGGCAAGGAAATGCCATTATAGAGCCATGAAAGGAGGCTTAGACTCCGCATTCTACCCTAAGGAAGAAAGAGAGAGGGGGCGGAGGGAAATAATGACCAACTGTTTGAATATGCCCCTCCTTTACAATATATAGAAGAATGAGAGAAAAGAGAGGGAAAATCAAACTCTGTTCTAACCACCCCTGCAATGCATTGAATTCTCGCCTACTCCAACCACTCCAGAAAGCATTGAAATCCACCTGCAATAGTGATGGGCTTTACTGCAAGACCCATGCCTTCGTCGATGTCCCTTACTGGACAAGAAAGAGCCCCATTCTTCATCATGGCGACAGGTGAGAGACTTGATAGCCCCGAAATTAGCGGGCCGAAACATTAATGGAGGCAGTGAGAAGCCGACGCCGAGATCTTTCCAAAAATCCTCTCCTACCCAAATCCAAGTTTCCAATCGAAAGATATGGTTGTCTAAAGATCAGGGTCGCGGGCGTGCAATATTTAAAAGAGTCTCGCCTGCACCAGTCCACGTGGTAGCCTCGCGCATCTTGAAGATTCGAGCTTTCCTTTCGCTCTTGAAATCACGCTAGATTGACACATGGCGGCTTCCATGGGCTCCTTTGTGTTCCCTTTGTATTTTGTCCAACTTTCTCCTTTTGGTAGAGATGTTGTGCTCGACCCAAGACACGTGGAGGCTTCGCGCTCATTTGGAAACTGCCCTAGATTTTTCCTTTGAAGTTGTGCGGTTGAGACATGTGGCAGCATCTGCAGGCTTTTGGACTTTTCGACGGCCGACCTTACCTCTTTGGACTCGGGACACGTGGCGGGCCAGCGCTTGTTTGAGTCTCTACTTTGGGTCGCGCCTTTTGATTTGCGATGATGCGACACGTGGCGTCATCCGCCGCCTCTATACTTAGCCGATTTAGGCCTCGATCCGTTTGACTTCTATCGGACCCTAGACACGTGGAAAGCTGACGCTTGTCTGGGAGACCTGCTTTTGGATTTACCTTTGAAGATGCGCCGAGCTGACGCGTGGAAGCTTCCGCCAACACCCTTATACTTAGTCATTTTAAACGTCGTCTTTGTCCCCCTTTTAGACTTGAGACACGTGGAAGCCTCGCGCTCATTTGGAAACCCGCTCCGGATTTTACTTTTGAAGTCATGCGAGTCGACACGTGGCCCCCTCTCGCCGCCTTCTTATACTTGGTTGATTTGGGCCCGCTCTGTCCCATTTTTTTACTCTGTTGGACACGTGGTGAGCCTGCGCTTGTTTGGGGTTCCGCCTTGGGTTGATCTTTGAAGTTGTGCCGAGTTGACACATGGCACCTTTCGCCGGACTTCTTATACTTAGTAGATTTAGGCCCGCTTTGTCCCTCTTTTTGACTCTGACCACGTGGTGAGCCTGCGCTTGTTTGGGGAACCACCTTCGGAGTCGAAGATGCGCTAAGTCGACACGTGGTACTTTCCGTTGGCTCTGCTCTGTTTTGAATTTTCAACTGTCCGAATTTGTCCCTTTTCGGACTCTAGGACATGTGGCAGTCTAGCGCTTGTTTGGGGTACCCGTTTTGCATTCTATCCTTGGAGTTGCACCATTGAGACACGTGGAACCCTCCGTGGGTCTGTGACTTTTCAACGGCCGATGAGACCTCGCGGGCCTGCACTTGAAAACTACGCCCTTTTTTTGAAAGGTGTCAAAGTTTCAAAGTCCCCCGCAGACCCGCCGGCCCACATTAACACTTGGGCATAATTTCCCCCGCGGCTCCGCAAACCCGGTATTTCCTTTGGCAAAAATTCTTCCCTGGGCTCACTAGCCCGCTTTTGGCAAAAAATCCCTTTAAGGCCCGCCGGCCCGTAACTTGAAAAATACGAAGAGTTAGAAGGACTTCTTTATATCTCTGGAAAGGGGAAGAAAATTCCTATCTGATGGAAATGCTTTCAAGGGGCCTTAAGTGCTTAAAATATGTAAAAATTCAGATTGAAGCACAAAAGGAAAAAATGGTGTCAGTTGACTCAAAATAAGTGTGAGCTTATTTTGGTCAACAAAACCTTAGAGCAATCAAATAGGTAAAATATGAATGCAAAGAGGTCAAAGTTGTATGGTGCTAAGTGCTAATGGTCAAAGGTAAGACTACATGTAGATATGTTCATAACTTTACACATCCACATACTTGTATAAGTGGGGAAAATGCATGGGTTGGAGCCCTCTTTGGAGTATCTCGTACAAATGCAATGCGAAGCCATTCACAAGGAATTGTTGGGGCCAACCCAACTCAAAATGCTCTTTTAATGTCTCTTTTGGACAAACATGCACAATTAAGATTTGGACAAAGGAGAGAGAAAACAAACATCACCACACAAGATCTAAAACCTTGCACATCCAAAACTAGATTGTGGTAATATGCAAAGGGCTCCTAGAAGTTTTAGATCCACAAAACACTCAAGGGCGTTGCTAGTGATTATAACAATGGTCGCTTACATTTTTTCCTCCTATTCTTATGGATATAAATTGCTTACATTTAGCATATAAAACCACTATATATGAGATTACACGTTTCTTTGTAGATCATACAATAAATTGTTATACCCAATCCTATCTCTCAATCCCTTGGTAGTATATATTGCATAAATGTTGAGTTCGAAATGGCTCTAGTTACTACTTGGAGGGAAAGGCCACACATGACTCCTTTCAACTCTCGCTCCCGAACACTTATGGTATGGGAGTCACTTGTTCTTGAAACACGCACGAGTAGGAATTTAATGGTAAGAATTTGGAGTTCGAAAACTCAAGATGGATCTCTTGATAGATAGAGATTAGTGGGTGGTTGTGTCACGCTTAGGGCCTTCAAGGTTAAAACAAGAGGAGTGGGATACAAATGATATAAAAGCTAGAAGCTCTAGTTTTATTGAATGTATTTGATGAAAAAAACAAAGGGTTTATGAGATAAATTAGGAATGTGGCACCTAATTTTTTTGGCAAACATTATTCTTGCGAAGGAAGTTATATTCATCGACAATGAACAATGGTGACTCGGGTATAACACCCCTAAATGCCTTGAACAATTTAGTTATTGTTTATATATATAAAGATGGATGATGAAGGTAGATGTATCACACTTATGTGCTCTTTGCCACTCTCTTGAGATAATCTAGTGATGACTATCACTATCACCTCAATTAAGCTAAAGGCCTTGTTATAGAAGAAGGCATACACAAGTATCTTGAAAATTATTAAAGTGATGCATTTGTTATTAGAAGAAGACAAACACAAGTCCATTGAAAATCATTACAATGATGCAATCACAGGTGCATGAGAGGACATGAGAAAATGGGAAGTGATAATCAAGGGCGAAGTGTATAAATTCTAGGGAAAGATCTAAGACTCCGTAGAGACCTTTGAAGAAATGTTGGAGCTGTGGCAAAACAAGGCATTTTAAGAAGGATTGCAAAGTGAAGGTGGATAAGAGCAAGCTACCAAATGTTTCACCCTCGGGAGAGAAAGTGTCCATTGGCGAAAATGGTGGTGTGGTTGGCAGCTTTGAATGCACATGCATGCAATGAAACACAATTAACTTTGGAACTTCCTATCATATATGATGCCATATAGGGAGTGGTTTTGCGAATATGAGCAATATGATGGTGGTAATGTCTTTCTAGGAGATGACTCCACTCACTAGAGTGTGGGTCAAAGAAGAGTGAAGTTAAGGTTTCAAGATAGGAGGATGAAAATTTTTCCTAGAGTTGGCTGGTGATAAATATAGTTTCAGTGAACAAGATGTGAAATTCTGGAATGTATGTGTCATTCACAAAGGATAGTTGCAAAATGGTGTATGGTGCAATGGTACTATCAAGAGGAGTACACATTAGAACCTTGTTCAAATTGGATGTGATTATAATTAATTATTGTTCCTAATGCCATTGAAATACACGAGAAACCCAAAATGCTTTCGTTAGAAAGACTATGCTTTGTGCATGAAAGGCTAGGTCATATTGATTAGAAATTATTGCGCTCGCAGTTATCCAAAGGAATGGTGAAAGGGAACACTAATAATCCCTTGGACTTTGACTTATGCAAGCATTGTGTATGGCAAGCAAACAAAATTTAAGTTTCCCACAAGTATTGCACATGCAAAAGAGATTTTGTATGTTATACATAGTGACATGTTTGGGCCGGTGGAGGTCCCATCACTTGGAAAATCTGTATACTATGTATTATTTGTAAATGAATTTCCAAAAAGAAATGGATATACTTTCGACAAAAGAAGTCTAAAATTTTCAAAACATTCAAGGAATTCAAAGCCCTTATGAAGAACTAGAAGGAGAAGAAGATCGATGTTGTGCGTAAATAATAGGGGTGAATTGTGCTCAAAAGAATTTGAGGGATTTTGCAAGCAATGTAAAATTGAAAGACAAAGGACAACTACATACACACCTCAACAAATTGGAGTTGCAGAGTGGATGAAAACGACATTGATGGATAAAGCCTTGAGTATGTTGAATGGTAGGCACTTTGAGTAGACGTTTTGGGCTGAAGTAGTAATCATTGCTTGGTATTTGGTGAATCACTTACCATCATCAATATTGGAGGATAAGACTATGTAAAAAGCTTGCATTGGTAAGAAACCATTTGTGAAACACGTGTAATTTTTTTACTATGATCTATATGTTCATGTTTCGAAGGAAAAGAGGACAAGACTTACTACAAGTATGAGAAGTGCATCTTAATTGGCTATGAGAATGGCGTTAAAGGGTACAAATTGTAGAATCCTAAAATCTAGAGAAATTTTTTTATAGCCAAAATGGGATCTTTAGAGAATTAAATAGGATTGTTATGGAACAAGATTTGTGGAGGTGAAGTTCAAGTTGGAACATCTAAAGGAACAACCAAAATGAGAGTAAAAAGGGTGCATGTTTATTGGAGTCTAAAGAACCTATATCTAAGTACAAAGTTGTTGATGACGAAGATGTCAGTAAATTAGCGCTTCATGGTGTGTGCGAGCAATTGTAATTGGAATAATTAATTATATAAATTATTTTCACAACTCATATGAGTGTGAGAAAATCAATTTAAATGCATAAATGAATTGTTTTAAACAACTCACCTTAAGAATAAATATGGGTGAAATATAGTTGGGATTGTGAGATAATTGCCAAAGGTTTGGCTCATCTCCTTGAAATCAGAATAAGAGTCCTATATATGAAATTGTGTCTCTCTGAATAAAATATATAATTACTCTGAATTTATTGTCAGTGTTATTCTTTACCTAAATTCATTTGGTATCATAGCGGGTAAATCCTTCCTTATAATGGATTTTGATAATTATGTAGGGGCGAGTATCATTTTTAATTGGCCTGTATAATGTCTACAATTTTTGGCGTAGTTGTGGCGCATCTGTATTGGATTGCTATACATCTAATCAAGTAAAGCTCTTAGCAACATCGTGCACAATGCAAGAGTTAATATTTGTGAAATACACTCACCAAGATTCTAATTTGGATCAATTCGTGAATGATATCATTGTATATTGTGTCTTCTCAGGAAGGCAAATAACCTCGCCTGTTACTCCTCCCTTGCATGACGCTGAATGAGATTATTCAGCGCCTTTTGCAAATCTGCAGATTTGTGACATGATACTCGGAACCCTGCTACTTCTCATTGTTCCTTTCAAATCCATCACTTTGCATTGCAGAAGGTATGCTCTGCATTTCAGCATGCAACACCAACGTTACATTGGGTTCGTTCGAATTTGTTTTTGTTTCACCAAAATATACAACCCGTATTGACGCTGCACACTTTCTCATTCATTTTTAAAAAGGTGGTGGACTCGCTTCTCCCAATTCTAGAAACAACTCTTTCCCCATAGCTTATCTGAGCTATTAAATCTACTGGAGGATGGAGGTGATGAAGGAAGTACGTCAATCAACCATAAGAAATTAGCCACCCCGAAATCTCTCATATTCAATAAATTAAATGAAATATTATTTTAGTGTGTATTTCAAATTATTCTTTTAAAACATTTTTTTGATTTAATAAAATTAAATCTAAAGTAAGGACACAACTAGTCGATAAAATAACAGTAACATACAAGATCTAGCTAAAGAAGTACAAACAAGAGTGATATATAGGGTTTGTAGAATGACTTAGCTTGCCTCCGTAGGTCTGAATTGATTCTCTGGAGACTGATATGGAAGGGTGTATTCTTGATTGTGTGAGCTTTATGCCTGATTATGGGATGTAACGATCGCAGGGATAGAAGCTCCTAGGAAAGGACAGGGCCATATGGGCACCGGCATCTCGCAAAAGGGGTTCGGCCTTGACTCTTTCTTTGTCACTTCTTGTTCATTGTCAGAGTCGCGTCAGTTTGTTGCACTTGTACCTACAAAACAAACCCTAGCTACCTGTACAAGACTCAAGCGCACATTAGAACTAATAAAAATCATATGAGAGAGTCAAACTAACCTTGATGGTCACTACGATGTGATCTTATTGTTGAGCGTTGCATTACATTTCAGACTCCATGTAGTTCGGTGGTGTGTGATTGAAATTGTGTCCCTTGAGCTAGGATTCCCTAGTGCTAGTCGCACAAAGAATAGTGGGCTACAACTACTTTTTTCTAATGCAAGATGTGTGGTATGGAATTTAGAATAGCCTCCCCTATGCAATGAGTAATGTAGTCCCTTGTGTTGTTCTTTTGTATGTGGTAGATATAAAAATGATAGCCTAAACTACCCATTATAATAGTTAGTAGGTTATGTACATATATGAGTTCTTTGTTTTAATTTCGGCACATAACGATACCAAAAGTCGATGTAGGTCATGAAAAAGAGACAATGAAATACCCAAGGCCAAAGTAGATCGACAAAACATAAATCAAGACAAAGAGGAGAGAAGTGCCCAAAAGGACATCAGCCTGTTTAGGCTGTACTGTCATGAAACAAGCAAACAAAAACAAAACAAAAGACATGAAGAAGGATCCCTGTGACTTGACCAAAAAGATGTAAATGCTAGATAAAATATGCGAGTAGAGTCAAACAAAGCAAGGAAGAGACTAAATAGGTGTCACCAATGCGTAGTTTCCATACTTAGAAATCATGTATATAACAACATATTAGAGGCATAATGTAATAGTAATAAGTGCATATTTTAGTGACTACATTTGCCCCCACTTTATGCTAGTGAATGAAAATTTGATGGCATAACGTAGAAAAGAAAAACATACTTGGAGGAGTCGAAAGAAGGTTATGCCCATTAGCATGTCAATGATTGTTGTAGCATCCCGAATGGAATAGTGTAAGATATGTACCATGGAAATCTAAGGAAAGAAAAGGATAAGGATCATAGGGGTGACCTTTGCGTGCGTGAAGTGATAATGATGTGTGTGTGTAGTTCCTTGGAATATCATATTTGTCGGAGCGTGCTTGAGATTTGCTTCATGGTTGTTTGTGTGCTTTGCCTTCATTGGGATAGGATAGGACCTGCAAAAGAAAACAAGTGTAGTCAATGCTTTAGGTAAATGCAATTGAACTTTAACTTGAAAAATATGTAAAATTGGAAATGTGTATTGGAAAAAGCTAAACCAAGGGGTTAGAGTACACTTGAAATGCTGAAATAGAAAGAGATAGAAATTTGTTCCTTCTTGTAGAATTGTTGCTTAGGAGCTGGTTGGAATAATACGAAGGATTTTGGTGTCATGTTGTCAAACTAGGGATTTGAGCGTCCCGATGCTAAACTTCAGATTTAGGTGTCTTGTCGCTGCTTAAGGGAAAGTGTATTGGGAGAGCTCATAGGATTTTCCTCCAACCATTAACACTTCCCCATGAATAAGTGCCATTGTAGATGATCACAAACCTGATTTGTAACTTGCCTCGAGTGACACATTATTCTAGGCATATCACCTGTCTTGCACATGCCCTAGGTGCAACTTATTTAATTAATTTAAAAATTAATTAAATATTACTTTTTTTCAATATTATTAGTTGGTTCTATAAGATCTTTTGATTCATATCAATGTATTATCTTGAATGTTAAAAAAAGTGCTTCATGGATTTCTATCTTGGTGTCAGGAGACACAAGGGAACCCTTGGGGATTGGTTAGCTTTATACACTTGCACGAGTACCTATGAGAAATACACCTTGGGGATTGGTTAGCTTTATACACTTGCACGAGTACCTATGAGAAATACACGAGGATTGATTCTGTATCAAGCATATGTAGTTGAACACTGAGATTGGTTCAGTAGTCGGGAGTCTAACCACCCAGGGTTGTCTAGCCTCAAACATACACATATTTTTCTATTTTTGTTTTCTAATGATCGGTTGAATGGTTTTGCATGTTGTTAGGGTTTCTACTTTGTTACAGATTAAGACATGTCATGTCGAGGTTGTACAAAGAAGAGAAACACACAACGAGCATCATTTCCAGACAAGAAAAACACCCATAATTTTTTAGATCTCAATTGTCTCCTAATCCAAGACCATAAAACCCTTTCCTAGATCATATAACTCCTTCCTAGACCATACATATCATGTATGGTCTTGAACCTACACATTTTCCAATTCCAAAATCTTGTTTATTAAATTCAGAGTTTTAGATTTTCTTGTTCCACTGACTAGCACATCCAAATCATTCCAAAATATTTTTGAACAAGCTAAGTCTCTCTCTCTCTCTCTCTCTATCTATCTCGTATTTAGAACAAACAACTTATTGTCTATCCCTTGCTTAGTTTATTTCAAGTTGGAATGCATTATTCTATCATGCACATAATTGATGTTGGAAGTTAGTTATATCGTAATGGTCTACTTATTACACATCCTTTCATCATTTTCATTAGGAAATATAATTAGGGTGTAAACAATTAGACAATGTAGCCATTTAATGTTGTCATCTTTCACATAATGTCAAATCAAATTATCTTTGGTGTTTATATGCTTGGATTAATCGTAAATGACTAGATTGTTCTCTATTTGGATTTCTAAAGTGTTATTAACAATGAGAGATGTAGAATAAACATATTTTACACATAAATATACAAGAATCATTCTAAGGCACAATATTTCCTAGTTTCCTTTGAATTTGACATGTATTTTTATTTTGCAAAGACATTGTTGACATTGGATACTTCTTTGACTTCCAAGAACTTATTATTACTCTTAAGTTCACCAAGAAGCTTGAATCGATTTCCCATATTCAAAATATCCCGAATGGTGTGAATCGAGTATCCATCTATTTTGTGGTTGTCTACCCCAAAGTATTTTAGTCCAAATTTTTGTCCCCTTTAGATATTGAAGTAATTTATATGTCGCAACATACTTTGAATTTCTCTAGGATGTTGTATGAATCTAGAAAAAACACCAAACAAAAAAATAAATGCCTAGTCTTGAAAGGAACGATAACCGATCGTATTCAAGCCAAGAACACATATGCTAATCAAACACCATGATCAATAAGATGAAAGCAATTCGCCGTAATAACTTTACATAAAACCTTTGCAAATAAATGAGTAGCAATATCATATATTATTATGGAACTCAATGAAATACATTGAGAATGGGCCTTGCTTAAATAGGCAAGGAATAACAATCTAACAACCAGTCAAGGTCATAGATCAAGCCATAAATCAAGGAAATAACTAGTCATCAAAGAACTAGTCAAGACCATAGATTTAGGAGAGAACTAGACATCAAGGATCTAGTCAATACCATAGATCGAGAAAAGAACTAGTCAATACTTTGGATCAAGGAAAGAACTATACCTAACAACTGGATAATATCTCATAATATCTAAATAAGATAAAAGAAATATCCACACACATAAGTGGGTGAGGATAAATACAATAAAGGTAAATAAAGTACCTAAGTGAACATGAGCTAAGGTAAATACCTACTCTAACACCCCCTCAAGTGAAGCTAGGGGCCAAAATAGATGTGGCATGTCCACAGTATGAGTCCCGACAACTAGTCCTGATGAGATACTCATGTACAATAACTAGGAAAAAGGGACACCGCAAGGTACCCAAAACCAATAACAACAAAGTAAAGAGAGTAAAGACCCGCTCCAAGGCATCCCAAGAAGCTTGGCTCAAAAAAATCGTACAATGCTGAAGAATTTTGGTGTGCACTGTGGTCTGAATCCATTGCTCGATCACAAAACTCAAAAACAACTGACACTGGGTTTCACCAGAATAGCTCCACACAAGGAGACTGTCAACAGAGTGATGTCAAAAGTACAAAAAAACACCAAACATAATTCGATCAACTGCTGCAAATAGGTGTGCCACGATCCAAGAACAATAACCAAAGCAACAAGGCAAGGACACTAACTCCAGAGTGTCACGATCCAAGAAAAGCCAAGGTAACAAGGCAAGGACATGAAACCCGAAGAAGTAGGATCAACACCACACCCTCCCATACTACTGAATGGGTGGAGTGACGCTACAAATCTGTATGAGTTGTCAAAACAACTACTCGAACACTGACAAACTAACACTGGAATGCACCAGAATAGATCCCCCATAAGAGATATTGTCAACATGCCAAAAGTGTCAAAATATAGATACAAAATCTCTCAACAAACAAGAGAGATACACTACACTTGCTAAAGAAAAATACTCAAAACAAGAAGCATCATAATGCATAAGGTATATAAAGTGGAGCAAGAGGCCTAATGGTGGAGGAGCCATGCCTGTAGAGTCCTCTCAACGAATGCCTATGTCGCCCACGAGTGATCAAATATCCACCCCAAATCAACACAGATGGATGAAGAAGATGCCTGCATATGACTTGGTACAAAATACACAATGGGTGCATGCAAAAGAACATCAGAATGTGTGTCAGGTTGATCATGTCTGACAACTGAAATCTCAGGTTTCTCAAGCCTGAGTGAAGGTGCAGAACTCATGTGTTGCTCATGATCCTCAGAAAGAGTCGAGCGAACAAAAAATAGAGCTTTGTCAATATGTGATTCCAATGAAGTATCTCCTTGAAAACCAATGGCATGACGAGAATTCCTCGTAACATGTGGAATAGAGGGAAAAATACCCTGTGAATGTCTGCCAATGACTCCGCTAGTGAGACCCATAGAACGGAGCATGTGAGATCTGAATGCAGTGGTATGCTTCTCAAAAAATCCATGCAACTGAGCAGAAGTAGGATACACAACATGTGGTACTGTAATAGGCATAGATGTGGAAGAGCATGCAATAACAAGCCTCACAGGTTTAGAAGCATCAAAAATAGGTTCAAGCTCAAAGACTAACAGATCAATGTCAGTGGGTACAAGAGCAACAACTGCAAGTGGACTAGGAGCATGGATATGGTTGTCCACAATATGATGGTGATGTCTGTAGGCTAGCAAGTTTGTTCTGCAGGGAGTGTATTATTGTATCCTTATCATGAATGAGTGATTGTAGAAGAGAATTTCACTTCTTGAGCAATCTATTTTCTTCCAAAATTTTACAATATCCTCTTGAAGTCCACATACTTCAGAGAAAAGCATATCATTCTCAGAATCCATGATAGGTACAAACTGCAACTCCCAAAAATTTAGGACGTCGGGCTTAGCCAAAATTACATCCACAATTGATTACAACACTCCTCCATATTTGACACTTTATAATTATAGTGAAATTATCAAAATAAATATTTCCAATGGAAAGATCACGAAAAAAGAATCACTTTTATAAAAATGGCACTCAAAACCGAGTTACCGATCAAAAGTTACAAGCTTTTTAATATTTTGCTCTGTTATTTATTTTAGTTGCCACTAAAACAAAATAAATTGTTGTTGCCTTCACCACACATAAAATTAAAGGGGGCGAAGTTAATCACCTACTAGTAGGAATCACAAGCTTTAAGTCCTCATATGACCATACCATATGACCAAGGGCTAAGGATTTTAATGGGTGTTTGCACAACTTACTATTCTGGGGTGTGTCGCGTGTTTTCGAGAAAGTCACATCCAACTACCTCTTCTGGTAAAAATTACTATTTATGGACTGTGTAGATAGTGACCTTTATTGCCGAAAATAGGAACTTGCGGATTTGCTCGAAATAGCAAAAATGTGCACAGCGTCCGTGGACCCTCACCAAAAAAAGGAAAGATCCGAAAACCTTCCTGCACGTAAACCGAGACAGATACATTGCTATAGAAAATTTCCCTGTGTAGATCTCAACAAATCCAACAGACCCGAAAAATAATCCCACGTTTTTTTCCTCCGCAGCATGGATCCCAAGGCACCGGTGTCCTTCCTCGTAACAATGCAAAAAAACTAGAAAAATGACTACCTCCAAAATGGTCGAGTTTACAGTTAATCTTAGGTTTTCCCGCCTTCCGGATCCAATGGAAGCCTCCGTTTTGCATAAAAATACACGCAGCAACAAAATACAACCAAATCCCAAATATATGAATATACAATGAATTTATTTGCAAAATAAAACTTACAGACGGATGTCAACAACAATCTCCAACTCTGATACCATGAAAGGAATGATAACCAAATCGTACCAAGCCAAGAACATAGATGCTAATCAAACACCATGATCAATAAGATGAAAGCAATTCGCCAAAATAACTTTACATAAAACCTTTGCAAATAAATGAGCAACAATATCATATATTATTATGGAACTCAATGCAATACATTGAGAATGGGCCTTGCTTAAATAGGTAAGGAATAACAATCTAAGAACCAGTTAAGGTTGTAGATCAAGCCATAAATCAAGGAAATAACTATTCATCAAAGAACTAGTCAAGACCATAGATCAAGGAAAGAACTAGTCAATACCATGGATCAAGGAAAGAACTATACCTAACAACTAGATAATATCTCCTAATATCTAAATAAGATAAAGAAATATTCACACACATAAGTGGGTGAGGATAAATACAATAAAGGTAAATAAAGCACCTAGGTGAACATGAGCTAATGTAAATACCTACTCTAACAGTCTAGTTGTGGTTTTATAGATCAAATTTACAATGAACTATCTATACTTAATTGCATCTCCAAGACTTGAAGTATCATTTGATGCTAGCTTCAAAGTATTTCCCATGGGCATGTTAAGTGGCTTACAATTTGTCATTCCAAATTTGGAAAAAATTAACCAATGTAGTTTTGTTGTGTGATGAAATTGTACTTTTATGTTTGAATTACTTCATTAAAAAATAGTAATGAAGATATACCAAATGTCATTTCAAATCCTCGTCATCAATTTTTATTTTATTTTTGCAATTTATCTTTCATTCTATAATGTGAGGAGTAGATCATTTACATGTACAACTAGAAATACAACTATTTAGTCAATTGTATTGAAAAATAGAGTTTCATATTGAAATTCAAAACATTGAAAGTTCATGTTCAAGAGATTATCAACGATATTTTCACACCCAGTATATGGGTCTTATTTTCTTAATGGTGATATGTAGAATGCTCCAACTCATAACTCACCACCATCATCCTTTTTATGAAGCATTGTTGGCATTTTTGTAAAGGGTGAACAAAACTACTAAACCTAGTGATTTTAATCCATTTGATGGTTTGTCAAGAAGGTTTATAGGCAATAAGAGTGTTGAAAAGTTTGGAATCAACCCATTTTCTCATTTGAAGTTAAAAATGCAAGATTGAATGGTGCTTTGAATTGTAAAAATCAAGCATATTGCAAGCTAAAAGTGAGTATTTGGATTTTTGAATTATCTATCTTGTTTAAGGGTGTTGAAAATATTGTATGTTTTGCATCATTTGGTATTAGAGTGGATAACATGAAGAAATTGGTAGGAATAAGACAAAGGAAAGAGAAAGAAGCGTGAGAAGTGAAGAGTTGTCAAAATGCCACCAAGAAGAGTGGCTAGAGGAGGAAACAAAGTGTAACCAAGGGATGTTGATTTTGTTGCAGTTGTTGGAAAAATTCAAGATAGGTTAGGAGGACTGGAAGTAGCTCAAAGAAGAGGGAAAGCACTAGATGATGATAGTGATGATGAGAGAGAAAGAGAAGTGGCAACAATAAAGAGAGCACTAAAAGAAGAAGGACCCGATGTTAGAATATTGAAAGTAGTTGTAGGAGCAAGTACAAAGTCAAGAATGAAAGTGCCAGAATATGGTTGGAGTTTTCATCCAGAAGAGTTAATAGACTAGATAACCAAGATAGATGAATAATGTTACTTTGAGAACATTGAAAGGATAAAAAGGTGAAATTTGCATGCACCAAGCTTACAGGACATGTTGCAATATGGTGGGACTTTGTGCAATAAGAAAGAGTAAGTAGAAACAAAGATAAAATCAAGAAGTGGGACAAAATGGTGGAAAATTTGAAAGGTAAGTTCATTCAATAAGATTACCAGACTAGTTTATTCAAGAAGTTACAAAATTTGAGACAAAGAGAACTAAGTGTGGCTGATTATACTAAAGAATTCTACAAACTAACTATGAGATCTGGTCACATATAGGATGATGTTAAAGAAGTGGCAAGGTATGTAAATGGTTTGAGGTTAAATATACAATATAAGATCAAATTTTTCCATTTGAGATCAGTAGAAGAGGCATAACAAAATCCTTAAAGGAAGAGGAGAAATTATCAAGAAAGCAAACTCAATATTTGAGAGGTAGAGGAAGAGGAGTGAGAGGAAGAGGTCAACAGTTAGGAAGAAGACAAAAACAAAAAAAAACAAATGAGGAAGAAGTGAATTGTTCACAAACACAAAGTACATTCAGAGGTGGCTACACAAGAGGTGGATACTCATACAGAGGCAGAGGAGGATATGGAAGAGGTAGAGGTGAATTCACTGGCAAATGCTTCAAGTGTAACAAATTTTCTAGACATAGATCATTTGAGTGTCTTAAACATCCACAAGTAAGAAACAACAGGGCTAATGAGGCAAGAAACCAAATAACACATGCAGATGAAGAGGAGAGTGTAACATCACCATCCTTAGTGGAGGAACTTGAAACTAGAGAAGCATTGATGATGAGAAGAGCCTTGGTGAATGCAAGTAAAAATGAAGAACTAGTGTAGAGGAGAACATTGTTTAGAACTATATGCAAGGAAAAAGGTAAGTGCTATAAACTCATCATAGATAATGGTAGTACTGATAACCTAGTGTCATCTGAGATGGTTGAAAATTTAAACTTGAAAATAATGAAGCATCCTCATCCTTACAAAGTCTTTTGGGTTCAAAAAGAGCATCAAGTATTGGTAAATCAACAGTGTTTAGTTGATTTTCAAGTGGGTAGATATCATGATCAAGTTTTGTGTGATGTAATGCCCATGGATGCATGTCATCTTCTATTGGGAATACCATGGAAATTTGACAGAAGGCCATCCATGATGGATGGACAAATACATATACATTTGTGAAGGATGGGATTAAGCATACCTTGAATCCATTGAAGGATAGACGAGTATGGCTTGAGGAGCAGTCAAGAGTAATGTTAATGGGGTCGAAGAAATTCTTTCAACAGGGAGAAGAAGGTGAAGTGATGGTGAATGGAACTAGCATAGTCAAGAAGATGCGGGGATGGATAAGTGGAGAGACAGAGAGTACCAAAACAACTTGCAAAAGAGAGTGAATATTAAATCTGAAGATGAATATGCAGATCATGTTGAGAAGAAGGGCAGTGATATAGCAAAGTAGGGATGTAATTCAGATCATGAAAGGAAAATGCAACAGTCATACCTAGAAAGGAGTGAAAATAGTCTTGAAGCATGCTTTAAAATAGTCAAAGAACACAAAACAGTGCAAGAGCAAGAGGAGAACATGCATGAAAAGGATATAGTGGTCAATTATGAAGGAGAGACTCATATTTTACAAACTAGCTTTACTTTGGATGTTTTGTATACATGTTAGACACTTGAAATAATGGAACAATATTCACATGAAGGTGCATACTTCAAACAAGAACCACAATTTCTAAATCTTGAAGGTGAAATGATTCAAGAAGAGTCAAAGGGAGATGCAAGAGGTAATGTCACAATCAAAGAGCATGAAGAAACCTCAAAATGGAAGTGAACTAGGTGCATAAACTCAATCAACATACATAAAGGATAATATATAATCATGTTGCAGATTAATGTGCTTGTGATGGTAACCCATTCAGGGGTGAGACAACTTGCAAAGATCCTAGTACATTCCATATGAACACTTGAGGAAATAAAACCACCAAGAACATTCTTGGAAGATCGTGCATAATTGGAAACAAAGAAAGAAAAAGCAAGAAGCTTGCAAGCAAAGAAAACATGGGAATACTTCTCATTTTCCCTGAGAGTATGATGCAGGAGCATCACTCCTGAGGATGGTATAGTTGTACTTATTCAAAATTTGGCTTTCTAAGGTCTTAAGGATGTCTTAAGAGTCATTAGGTGGTCCTTTTAGGCTCTAAAGGTCAAATTTCAAATCTTGGAGTTTTCCCTCCAATTTACATATTTGAATTTTTGAATCTCTATGGAACCATTTTTGGCTTTCCACTTTGTTGTAGGGGTTTTTGTAGTACTCCTAGGATGTTTTAAGTCCTAATTTAGTTGTGAAATCTCATTTGAGTAATATTTTGGTTTGTAACTCATAATTTTGTTGTGAGCTCCTTCTTTGCATGTAACCTTCAACAATCACTTAAGCCTTTTAATAAGTAACCTCCACATGTAACCTTGTGCCATGAGGAAAATTACAAAAGGGAATTCGATTGGTGATGTATAAATCTTAATTTTGTAAATGTTTCATTCATTGATCAATCAAATAAAACAAGAATTGGAGCTCCAATATACGTGTACAAGAAAAGGACATTGCTTTGCACCGAGTTCTATTGTTTCAAATTTGTATATTATTGTGTTAATTGTTTGCATGCATGACAAGAGAGTGTAATAGGTGGATGTAATATTGTATGAATTTGTTTGTATTGAAATTGATAAAGGATCATCAATGATTTTATGGTAATAAAGTGTGAAAGTCTCGAGGTCCGCAACAAGGTAAGTTGTAAGCGCGATTCAAAATTTGAAATGAATATAGTCGAGAATAGATTAGGAAGTTGTGAATTTAGAAGTGTAAGGAGGAAGTAAAAGTGTATTCTAGGTTTGCAAGTCTTCGAGCCTGAGAGAAGAAGAAAATCCATTAGTTTTTCTAACGAAACCCTAATTGTTAGCTAAACCCGATTTTCATGTGAGAGCAAAGCATTTTGAGGATCGAGCACGTGATCCATGAAAGTTTGACACATTCTCGTAAGAACTTAAACTTTTAAATGTTCCTACAGTTCCATTTGAAGCAATTTTATCATTTGAAAGCAAGTATAGTAGAATTGGTAAAGGACATTGCAATATCGGGTAAACCTATGTACTTGTTGTTAGGGTTTAAGAAAATTAAGTCTTAAAAAGAGTTCTACTTTGAGTTATGGATCCAAATTTGGAAGAAGTAGTGCCAAGGAGATTATAAGACAAATTTTCAAAGTCTTAAGCCCTAAAAAACTCCTAAATTTCAGTAATCCATAACAGTAGGACTGAGAGTCATGTGGAAGACCAAGAAGACCTAGAAGAGAAGGCTGATACAGAAGAGTTAGTGACTTTTTTGCAAAGGAAGACCATATGAATTTTTTCACACAAGTTGTTTAACAAAATGCATGGCTGAAAAAGTAATTTTTTTTTGGAATTAGTCCCTCAATCAAAAGTTAGGTTTGAATTAGTCTTGGGGCAAGGCTAGTAGAGAAAACTAGGCTTGTAAAAGAGGATCGTGAAAAAAGTAACCATTGCACTAAGAATTGAACCAACTATTTTTTCCCACACCTGAGAATTGCAAAAGGGTGTCCAAAAATGATTGGGGTTTGATTAGGTGATATGTAGAATGCTCCAATTCATAACTCACCACCATCATCCTTTTTATGAAGCATTGTTGGCGCTTTTGTAAAGGGTGAACAAAACTACTAAACCTAGTGATTTGAATCCATTTGATGGGTTTTCAAGTAGGGTTAGAGGCAAATAGGGGTGTTGAAAAGGTTGGCATTAAACCATTTTCTCATTCAAAGTTTAAATGCAAGATTGAATGGTGTTTTGAATTGTGAAAATCAAGCATATTGCAAGCTAAAAGTGAGTTTTTGGATTTGTGAATTATCTATCTTGTTTGAGGGTGTTGAAAATAGTGTATGATTTGCATCAATATTGGACCACAAATTTCTTCATGATACTCCTCAAATAAGTCCATTTGAAAATTCATGTGCTTTGTATGGCCTTATTGACTTCATTTGAAATGGAAAGCGTATCTTCACTTGTGAAATAAGTAGATTGTAATTATGAGGATTTCTTAGTTTCTCTGTTTCGCTTATTTTTATTAATGATAGGCCTCAATATTTTCTCGCAATGTTTTGCATTCATGAACCTCATGGCTTCGATTTTAACCACAACATTGTAATGCATGTTTTTTTTTTTCATTTTTATTCTCGAGGATTGTTATTAACCACTATTATTTCTAGTTCTACCTTCTCACCCTCTATATCTTTTACTTCCTCTATTAGTGGAAATGGAAGTTCTATTTGAATAATTTCTCTTTTGATGAGTATAACACATACTTTATCCCGAGTTTTCATTCTTTTGGAATCTCTTTCCTCCATATTATTGATCGCTTGATCAAACATGAGTGTCTTGAGTTGATTTCTTGCCCGTAATGACTCCAAACCTATCGAGTATGTGGGAAGATGAGATTTTATGAAAGAAGTCATATATACATCAATTTTGGCACTCAAAACTTCAACATCGTTCTTGATAACATGGAATTTTTATTCCAAACTCATTACATTACCATTTTTCAACTTAAGATTCAATAATCTCAATTACAATTGTATGTAATCCAACTCGGAATGAGAATCATACAAATCTCTTAGTCTTTTATTACTTCCCAAGGTGTATTGCACACTTGTATGTGTCAAAAAAATTAGCCATCCAATGAGGCCCTTATCAAGGATAATGCCTTAGAATTCTTTTACTTCCATATTTGTGATTCTATCTTTGATGTTGGTTCTATTGGTTGTTTATTTCCATCCCAAATCTCCAACCATAAATCATCAAGATGAGAGTGTTCTCAACGTGTCATGACCAATATAACTAGGTGTTGTACCAAAATTAGTGTCGTGTAATTAATTGAATTTATAGAATCAAGGGGAGATGTATTGGGTCCTTATCAATCTAATAGGTTCTTTATATATATATATATATATATATATATATATATATATATATATATATATATATATATATATATATATATATATATATATATATATAGACTAATATACCAAACCTCTCGATATGCTTGCTCTTCTTATATAACCATCGGTATGTTGAAGAAGTTCGCCTTTTGATATACACGACAAGACATGAAAGAACCATTAAAGCATGTAACGCCCACTAAAACTCCCACTCGAGACCCAAGAACAACCTAGGTTTAGTTAGGAAAAATTACGAAATATTTTTTTGTTTAAGGTGAGACTACAAACAAGCCTCGAAGCAACAGTTGTCACAAAGAAATATATCAAGGTCAATTATGTTAAGAAGATAAAGTTTTCCATTATAACAAACATTAAAGATCACAATACAATTAATGAGTATAATCAACCAAGTAGAGATTAAATTTCCTTTAGGTGTTGATTTATCAATTAATTAGATTAACACTAAGATTAAACATTCCCTAATAAAATTCAGAGGGTTAAAGGGGTCAAAACAATTAAATACCCAAGGTATTTAATTCCACTAGGTCTAAAAATAGACACGGTTCTCATTTACATGGGGTTAGGAAAACATTCACTTACCCCATGACATGACCCCTTAAAAGGTCAACCCATACTTTAGAATTAACATTTTAAATTAATAGGGAGTTATTTCCCACTTACCCACTCTTAGGCTTACCTTGCACTTTAACCTAATTTTTCACATATTTAACACACTAAAATTTTCCTAAAAACAAAACCATTAGATAGGAAATTTCTTCCCCTTTCCAATGATATAAAGAAGTCCTTCTAACTCCCTATAATTCTCAAGTTATGGGCTGGCGGGCCTTGGGAAGAAAAGTTTCCCCAAAGGCGGGCTTGCGGGCTTGGGAAGAAATTTTTCCCAAAAAAAGATTCAGTAGACGAGGCGAGGTGGGAGGTAATTTGGCTTTTTTGCACTTTTGGCAAAAACAACAAAATTCTCCCACGCCCCGCGAGCCCGGCGGCAGACTTTGCGCCCCCAAGAGGAAATTTAAGTTTGAGGTCCGAAAGGACATGTGTCCAAATTTCTAGCCTAGGCGGGACACCGGATGCAAAATTGAATTTTTGCCTTATTATTATTATTATTATTATTATTATTATTATTTTGACAGTTAGTTTATCTTTTGAGCCATAAATGAAGTAAAAACTTCAATAGGCCATAACTTTTGATTGGGAGCTTGATTTTTGGAAAATGAGGACTTTTTGGAAAGGTCTCAAAGTCCTCTTTGCACAGAAGCTTAAAATTTTGATTTTGATGAACTTAGAAGGGTAAATTTTAAGAAAATGTTTTGCAGGTTTTTAAAAGATGAACTAAACTTTTAACTTGACAGAATCAATTCAATCCGCCATTAATCCTTCTTCCACACACCTAGCAGGCATGGAGAAATGCACTTGGAGGAATTTGGGGTGAATTGCAAGGATAATTTGATTGCTTGAGTTTTCAAAAAAAAATTCCCCCCTTGACTGCAAAAACATCAGTGTATTTGTCTGAGCCTCGATTATTAAAGTTCTATAAGAAAATTCCCTTAAGTGATATAGTCTATTTGGGATGTGTTTTGAGCATACTAAGTCCAATTGATATCTCATTTTGTTGTTCGTTGTTGTATAGTGTTCTGTATAACTTCTGATAATGATTTGCAAGTTTGAAACCATCTAACAGAGATCAAATTCGAATAGATCTATTTTCACTTACCAAACTTTAAAATATTGAATACATTCCCAATCCACTTTAAAATGCTTAAGTTTGTTCTTAACAATGCGTGCAAAAGCCATAATGCAGTTCTAATTTCAAAATATGCATTTTCAAGGAAGTAGAGTAATCTAACATTCCTTCATACACTCTTTTCCAAACTTTCATACAGAGATTTCATAATGCATTTCAAACACAGATTTCCAATGAAAACAATATCATTTGTGGTGGATAAACCAACTTCTATTAACTCAACAATTCTTTTACAACTTCCTTTTTCATTCGCCAAACAAATTACAAAATACATTTCTTTCTCATTTCTTTTCACAAAACAAATTATAGAGTATGTCTTTCACATTCAAATGTACATTTCATTTCCAAAACAGAGCAACTCTTCATCACAATAATATTACAAGGTCAACCACTTAAAGTGGGAAATGTTTACAATAAGGAAATCTCAAAGGACAAAAATCAACTGCTTCATTCTCATCTCTCGAATAACAACAAGAAGATCCACCATTTTCAGTTTGATCACAACAAAACTGGGGGGAAGGCAACGCTCTCCACCCAACCAAAAATCTAATGAAGAGGAGAAGCCATCCTCCTCATTGGCCCTCGAGCCCCAACCACATTGCAATAAGAAATGGATTACAACTCATGGCAACAAACAGGCTTCCACAACACAAAAGCAATCTTTCACAATCAAAACACTGTCCAAACAAAATTGCAGTTTGTAACCACAGAAAAAATAATAAACAATACTCAAGCTTCATCATGCACAAGCCAAAGGAGCAAGAACTATGAGGAAAACCGCTTCTGCCTCCCAAAGGGGAAATGGGTGTCCACCTGAAATCAAACCGCCAATATATATATATCATTTCAAAAACCCTGACATGCTCTTATGCCTCCCCCAAGTACCCCTTATGCCTCCCATTTCCTTTTGCCTCCCCACACTCTTATGGCACCTCATAACGAGCAAAGAAATGCAAGATATTTTTTTACAAGGTGACACTCAATCTCAACTCCCTCCACAAACAATTATACCTCCCCAAAATACTTATGCCTCCCCACAAGAATCCCCATAGTCTTCTCCTACACCATACCTAGGCCATCTACCCAACCAACCAACAAACATACTAAAACATTCAACCATTCACATATGCATAAAATAAAAGGAAAGCATTTTAAAGAGCCAAGCTCCTACCTCTCCATGATGTAGTTTGTTCCAAGGTTCAAAATAACAAGCTTTTCCAATCCAAAACAATCCAAGATCTCAACAATTCACAAGCAAGCAATAAATCTCCAACTCTTTCCAATACTCCAAGAGCTCCAAACCAAAATGAAGTAATCCAAAGTGAAGTAACCAAAAGAGTGTAACCCCAAAACAAACAAATGAATTCAAATATTTAGAAGAGGGAAGAGAGGAGGATGACATGAATACATGTAAGATGCCACATCACACATCCTCAACTCCAAAGTTCATAAGTCACTTTAATCTTCGAGGCATAATAAATAAGTGGGTGGTTAAATAACAAATTATTTACACACACAATTCAAGCCCACACCCCTTAAAGACCAAAATTAATTTCATGTAAGAAAGTGCAATTAAAACCCTATAACTTGGACTTTGACCTTCCAACTATAGGTAAGGTTGGTATACAAATTTAAGAAGTGTGGGACAAGTTTAACTTGTCCCATAAGCCTCCAAAATCAACCTCCATGGACAAATTCAAATTTCAAAAGGAAGATGGAGTGTTTCATACTCCAAATTTACTTACACAACTCTTACACATCTCTTTGAACACTTAATCCAAGCCATCAACTCTAATAAATGTAATTTTATGACCCATTTTAATTAATTAATTCAACAATATGATTACTCACAATATTTACACAATTTAATTAGATAGAAAAGGGAAACACATACTCACATAAACCAAGGAATCAAATAAAAGAAATACACATAACCCCTTGATCACATTTGAAGGTGATCCCCCATGGGAACCCCCAACAATCAACACACACACACACACACAAAACATGTTGCCATGGTGACCTTTGTTAAATACATCTAAAATTCCAATGTGGTTGGTCTCCAATCCCCCAATATTTGTTGTGACATGTTTACCTCGTAAGCACAAATACCTTCTTCGGCCTCGTGGCCGCATCAACATCTAAAATAAATATAAGATATAACTTATAAATCATCTATATATGAGTCACAACATTATCTAAACAAGTAACAATATCATTTGCAATTTCATCAATAACCATATGATCATTAAATTTAATTCAATTTTTAGGTCTACTCAATATATCAAAATAACACATGTCCAAAACATATATATATATATATATATATATATATATATATATATATATATATATATATATATATATATATATATATATATATATATATGTAACCATGCCAATAATATAACAACATCAGTATAAAATGTCTCCAATGCCACATGCATCATATATGAATCAAATCAACAACAATCCATGATCTTTAATGTCTAATCATCATATCAAGTCAAAAGCTACTATAATGTCCACTAGTATAATCAACAGTATCAAAATCAATATCCAAAGTGTGTCAAAGGGAAGTTGGCACATCATGAGATTAGAATGATACATGGTACCTATGTAGTATGTGAAAAGATTCATTCAAACAACACCTACTTAGCAAGAAAGCCTAGTATGTGGGTGTAACTTCCATATATACTTGGTATTTCTTACTTACAATATTTAAGTCTAGTAATCGACATGAATGGGTTATAGAGGGAAATGGGGAATGAAAGTTATTCTTATTTCTCCTTCGTAATTTATAGATCAAAATCCACAGACATCATTGTTGTATACATATTAGGCATTTGATGCAATAGATTAAGTGTTACGATATTACTCATAAATGTGAACAAGAGGCATTGTGAATATAAAGTGTTGCATTTGTTTGGTTTTCATAATTTAATTTATTAAAAAGAAAATTTCTTTGGGATTGATCTGCATATTAAATAATATTCTCCTAATTTTCAGTTAATACTCCTATATAAAGAAATATAGGTTTTTATTTTCAAATTAAAAACATAAATAAATATATCAATTTCAAAACTTAAATGAAAACTATCTTGTTTGGAAGGAGGAAGGACTGATTATTTGAAGAATGAGAAATGTTAAATATTTACCACCAAAGAACCAACACCACTTTTACACCCCCAAAACCTTAAACAAGAAAATGACACTGATGTGTTTGCAGTATTTGAATAGCTACGCCATATACACCAAATTTCTTTTAAAAAAATTGGATACCAATCTCCAGTCTGAAACTCTTTGTTACAACAAAGAGAGTGCTAAAGAAATATACTTCTGACACTTCAAACTAAAATGGAAATTGGGAATATACATTTGATTGAGACAAATCAAATGTAACTAATGAACACATTCAATAATTCTAACTTAGGATCGAGACAAACAAAATGTAGCCAACATAGTCTTTCAATAATTCTAGCACCAGTATTAGACCTCCTTTACCATGTTTGACCAAACGACTGAACGATACATTCTTTTCATGGAATATTTTTTAGTACAAGTCTGAACATCCTCACATGGCCAATGAAGAAATGTGCAAATATACACTCTTTGAATGAAAATGCACAATTCCAGTGCCTCTAAAATCAGACAAAATATGCAGGCCGTGCAAGTAAAAATGAGGAGGTATAATTAAAAACTGAACTTCCACGAAAATTTAATTAGCTGGAAAAGAATTTCTGCGAAGGAATACTAATGGAGGATGAAAACAATTATAAAATCATGTGCTCTGATACCAATTTTAGGCCAGGAATGGACTTTGAATTTTAAAAATAATATGGTGCAAGTCAAAGTTGTATTCCATTAATTGAATAATGAGATGCAATTACATATTTACATTAAGAAGTGACTGTTTAGTTCATCTCCAAGATGATTGTTCAATTCATCTTAAAACGAATCTAGAAATTCCAAGATTACGTAACATTACAAGATCTCACCTAAGAAAGATCCTAACACAACTAGTTTGAAACAGTACAATATTTTTCTTCGAAAGATTATGAACTCCAGCACAATTTACGTTCCACTTTTCCAGTCTTATGACAGACTATATATATATTCTCTAAGAATTAAATCCTAAGACATATCCAAAGTAGAGTTCACAAACTCTACAAGGCTTCTATAGAACCAAACCCAGCTCCTTGGATAATCGAACTTTATAATTGTCTAATATATTCACAATTTACTTCCACATGCACTTTCATTCACTTAGTTCACTCTTTATTCTCCTTCATGTTATTAGCCTTCTTAAGCATCTCCATACCACCTTACATGTCCATAATTCCTTCCATTTATAGAATATATTGGGAGAACTAAAGGTACCTTTGTAAAGATTTCTCATCTTGATCATTTTATCATAGATTTAATCCATCATAAAGACGTTTTTTATTTTCTCAAAACACACTAAGTCACTCAGTCATCTAATTATTGACAAAAATAGATCAAGACCCACATGTTCATCTCCAACTACATCAAGATGTTGATAGGTGAGAAAAAAATCATATAATCTATAAAGGTAAAAATGTGTAGACACTCCATTAAAAGATATGCAAAAGAACACACAGCTCCAAGACATCCATAGTCATAAAACTCTAAAAAAAAGTTGTAAAACCATAATTTCCTAATGCCTTTCATCCTCTAATTGAAAAAATACACAACGTATAAGGTCGCACAAAGTTAATAGAACTGTGCAAGCTATTATTCTCCTAACTTTTACTCTTTTTGGTGATTTAAGATTGTATGTAAACCAAGAAACTTGTGCATTAGATATGAGACAAGATATCTTATGATCACACAACACCACATTAGAATTACATGATGTGATAGTAAATAATATGTGTATGACACATGATTAATGCATTATACAATTATATCTTCCATGTGTGTAAAGTGGATGAATAATATGCATCATTTTATAAAAACCACTGCAAATAAGGTCTTATTTTGGTCCGTGAATTATTTTACAGGTTGTGTGACATTTTTCATATGTGAAGAAAATAATAAGATGTATTTTCTAAATCTTTGAATCTTTTCTATTTTTTTTATTAATGGTAGAAGTTTTTTTGACTAAGATCTTAGTCAATTCATTGCCAGATCCTTATTGACGCCACAACTGATTTTTCGTTTGAATCATCAGTTTCATTGCCAGATAAGGATTCTTCCTCATACTCTGCGTCACTTGAATAAACAGGAATGAACTATTAGATAGAGCCACAATATCCAGCCGCCCAGCAAACCTCCATTTTCTACTGGACCAAGCTCTAACATAGTCTATGTTGGGTCTAAGGCCAGAGAAATTACCTACCAGTGCAGTGTTGTATCTTCTATGGGACTTGAAGAACCGGATCATCCTCCTTCCCTGTTGGGGACAACGAAACGATGGTCTCCTTGTGGAGAGAGAGTCTTTCAGCCAATGTGAGAGGCCTCCCTGCATCCGCGTCCTCCCTGCCCTGCTCAAACGGGCCACCAATTTGAAAATTTAGTTCCCGCCCAGGCTCACAATGTCTTAGTATATTATGCCTACAAACAACTTTTGTCCAAGAAATTGAAGAGTAGCGGGAAAATTTAATTGACCTTGATAATCGCTCTTAAATCCGTGAAAATGGAATTCTCATTCTTGAAATTGAAATCAATATCAAATAATCTAGTTGTGACAATTTAGTTGTTGATGTTTATTATAGAAATTGAATGATTTATCAATGAAATTAGAAATATATAACCCATTCCCTCTTTATAGTGTCCCATGCAACTATGAACAAGGAGAAATTCTATTTTGATAAAGGTGGTATATAACCTACATTATCATACATGAAGGAATTTTTATTTACATCTTTTGCATTTTTATATCTATATAAATAAGGAAATGGTGTAAAACAAGGCTCAAATAGTGCAAATGCGGATAAATCCTAAAATTAAGGAATAACATTTGAAGTCCCATAAGTGCAAGGTTGTTTAGGGCATTTAATACAAAGTGACCTCGTGGTATTTTGTTTCTTAAAAATTATCTCTCATTTTTTTCCTTAAGAGTTTTGAGTGATATCCTAGCATTCTACTTTTTTCCATCTACATGCCAAGGGAACACTTGGTCACATGAATGCTAAGATTTTTCATAGAGAATCGCGTTGTATGTCTTTTCATTTTTTTTTTTTTATAAAAATTTATAAAGAGAGTAATACCTAAACATAAAAACCACATCAATTTCCTAACAAAGCATCTAACAAATAATCTCTTCAAAAAGATTACTAGTATTGTGCATACATGAGATCATGTATAAATAAAGATTATGTTTACTTGTAATGTTGTTCCTATTCTATTACCTATTGGTTATGTGCCCTTTCAAGATTCATGTCATCCTTGGGTCCTTTCATCAATGAAGAATCCATGCCCACTAGAGGAGTGTTGAGATCACTCTCACAACTTCTTCTAGACACTTTGGATTACTTGGTATAACCTCTCCTTTTTTACAAAGGATGATTATCTAGCTTGGGATCTTATCTATGATTGCCAACTTTGCGTAAGATATTCTCATGTTCTCTTTGGACGGATATGTTATTTATGCCCAATCTTATATTCTCATTAGTATGATTATTCATAAGATGAAAATACTTCAAACGAGATGAATTGTTCTTTCAAGATATCACATGATTATCAAATTTTGGTTATTTGAGGAAGACTATTGACAACTTAAATAATTTTTAGAGCTATTTAGAGCTTCAACATTAGAAATGGATGAAGCTCTAGCTCCTCTTGCATTACTTAATTTCTTTGAATAAACCATTGCATATATCTGCGCTTCCCTAATTTTCACTACTTAATGTTTGAACTTAAAAATTTCACTTCTATTTGTCTCTAAAGCATCATTTTTGATATCCAATAAACAATAAATTAGTGAGACAATCATAAACATTAAGCCAATGATGCACATTAATGTGCCAAGCCCTTGTTGATTTACTTGTACTTGTACTAGGAATAGTGGGGATTTCACCCCATGGAACTCCTAACTTTTGAGCTATTTCCCTTCAAACCACATGCTCCTTCCTAAATGTCATCTATGTGGAGTTGATGATAGGTATCTTGGCTCAATTTTGTTATTCAAGCGGGAATGTTGAGTACTTGACATGGAGTTCAATAGGTTTAAAAGTGAATGTGATTTTCATGATACTCTCTCTCTCTCTCTCTTTATTTTATTTGTGAAGTTTTTTTACTACAAAATACTTCAACAAAATTTTGACTTCTTGGTCTCTTTCAACTTACAAGTTTGAAATATCACTCTAATATATTTATAAGTCTATGTATAAATTATATTGATATATGTGAATATATAATAAAATTGTTTATTTTTAAAGAAATTTTTGAAATGAAAACAAATATATTATTTCACTCGAGAATGCAAATATACTTTGTTAAGAATATATTACTTATGTTAAATTGCTCATAACATAAATGAAAATATTAATATACATAGTCAAACATTGTGTTGTAAATGACTCATACTTCAAGATCGAAAAAATCTATACATTATACAAATATAAAATTACTATTTGATATTAAAGGATAAGTACCCTTTAAGTAATACATTGACATGATTAACATCAAATAACATTAAAAAGTTAAATTCAATATAAATTGTAATAAATGTGGTAATACAAGGACATAAATATATAAAGTAAAGTATAAATCCTTTGGAGAAATTAATTAAGATAAGATAAGGGTATGTGTTCGAGGATGTACACAATGATACAATATTAATTATGATGAAACCTTTTTCATATTGTGAAAATGAGCACCATGAAGACACTTCTTAGACATGTAACATAATATGGTTAGAATATTCTCTAAATGGATGTTAATGATGATTTTTTGAACAATATCTTGTTTTTATATTTTGCATGAAACTAATTAGATGTCCATTATATGAAAATCGGGAATACCCATCTTATTAATAATGGAGATGTTGACTATTGAATTACTTTCAATATCGGGATCACATTGTTCTGTGAAAATTAGGATTGTGTAGCTCTTACAAGTTTTGAAAATTTATAGCAATGTTAGGCCTTAATGAGTTTCGATCGAGAGAGAGAGTGTGTACATGAAAATGACACCTCCTAATGGCTAAATTGACAAATATACCATAAGTACATGTAATGGTTGCACTCATTTTCATCAGATAAAGTATTGCACCATGCAATAATAACTTCACTGGATACATGTGTGACACATGTTTATTACATTATTCAATCATAAATATCATTGAGAGAAGAAGTTGTGGTTTCGCACCCACAACTAAAGCCATGTTCTTGTGGTCTGTACTCATCATGAAATATTTATGAGTTTCCTCATTATTGGATGATGCATTTTTTAGGTTTTTACCCATTAAGTTTCATGCACACTAGTCAATGAATTCCTAATGTGTTGAGCTTAACACATGTTATAAATTAAAGTTATATAATTTGTGAGCTATATAAATATATATTTAAATTATAATTATATATAGTGAATATCGATGTTGCCAAAAATGTGATGATGGAGTTCCATTGACGATTACAACAAAGCAAATTATGTATGTAATGTGAACATCCATTTCAGAGAGCTCATATGAATTGCAACACAATATTAGTGAAAGAGACAACTTCTTTAGTTGCACACATTATGATTGAAGCTAATATTTTGAATGATATATGTTTTGAAAAATGCATCATTTTTCATATGTTGAAAATGATCTTAGTTGATTGAGATATTAAATCCTTTAGATTTGATATCTTGTATGTTTCCTTGCAGAGAAAGTGATCAATAATTTAAAAACTAATGTTTAGGAGCTACACCATTGAGTGTTTTTCAAAAACATTTCGCATAAAATATAACTAGTGAATAACTCATGACATAATTTGCAATATAAATATTGAGCCTTATAATGAAATAGCCACTTGCTTGAAAATATACCCCATTGAGTATTGAGTTACTATGTGACACATGACACCTTTAGGACAATAGATAACACATGTATCGTGGGACCATCGATTTTTATCCATTGGGCATAGAGTCAAACATGTCATTTTACAATCACCTAGTTGCTCCCATCCTTTGAAGTTTCCCCATTTTAATCACCTAATCTCAAATTTTGTTACACATATTTCCTATTACATCTAAAACCGACCTCATGTTTGGAATTGTTTATTAGGATCGTGATTGAATATTGGGTCCATTTGAACCAACATACTAGTGACATAATGGACACCCATGTGTTCTAGAATTGTGACTTATAAATCATCGCAGCATTAAATTTAATTCACCTATAGTTACTTGTAGAAGAACAATCAGGGTTGTCATCCTATATTTTCAAAAATTATGGGATAACAATGGCTCTAACTATAGAACTGTATTCCCTAGAAGAATGCAAAACTTCAGAAAATTATATATTTTTAACACTTCCTCCTTGTTTATATACTAATATGATTGTCTACACAACATGCTTTGTTATCATTATTTTTGCTACAATAGTTGTTGTTTCATAATCACATTTTTAGTATTCTTCATCATCACTCTTAATAATTTGTTTTTTAATTTCTTATTTGTTTCATATTTACAATGAAAAAATACACCATCCAATATTAGGCTTGTCCCTACCCATTACTATCACACCCCATCATATATCATTTCCCAAAAAAGTGACTAGTTCACTTCTCAATTCTTACATCTTGATTCATTGACTCAATCATTGATTTTTCACAACTCTTAGCCCATGAAATTGTGTGTCTCCTCTCACTTCAAATTGTGAGATTCAACTTCCCAGTTGAAATTCTATATGGGTTGTTATCTTTTTGCTCTGGTTTGTGATAGGTCACAATCTCCTAGCTTAGTCTATAAAGTTCCTTTTCAAACTCACTACTTTCACACTTACATGGCCACCTTAATATGCTCGAAGGTCATATCGTTTACTAGCTTAACTTTCTTTCAATTTTTTATTTCCTCCAAGAGCATTTTACTTCATTGCATTCTAACATCTTCCTCACTTTTTTACATCACTTTAATATCATTGTTGATAACTACCATCTCCCTTTTCAATTATAATATTGGTCAAAAAGGAGATCGTAATATCAACAATGATATTGATAATAAATCATTATTATTAACCATTTTGTATTATGAATGTTTAATCCTTAAAATGTCCTTTCACCATTTTGCATTGCTAGTAAACAAAGAACTAATAACCCGATATTCCAAAAAGATTCAACCTTCTCTTCTTAGACCCAACTATAGTGAGAGGGTTGACATTGAGATTATAGTACATGATAACTTCATTATTATAGCTTAAAATTATTGGTCTAAATAATTATGGTACCTATAAGCCCATCGTGAACCACAACACAACAATGCCCTTTTGAAATCAATCACCGAAAGAGGCACATATTCTTTAGTTGCAAAAATACATCAATTTTCTTTTGCTAACAATAATCTTGGTTGATTGAGATATCAAAGCCTTAGGATTTGGTATCTCGCATGCTACCTTCCAAAGAAAGTAATCAATAATTGAAAAACTCGCTTTCAAAAGCTACACAACTAAGTGTTGGTTAAAAACATTTAGGGAAAAGAAAATGGGGTCCAAAATTAGTAAATCACATTGGGATCCATCATCCACTATGATGAATTCAATTTTATTCAAATGGAATAGAGGTGGGTTGTATCGATACATTTCTATAAGTTCAACTAGGTGGACTTGACACAAATCTTTAACTCCACAATTCTAGAGATGTAGAAACAATGATAAACGTGGAATTAAAAATGTATACTATTTTTCTCAAAAGAGTGGCACAAACATTTGTAACACATTTGTGCCAACATTTACATCATGTTTGTGCCACCCAAAAATGAAAACATTAAAAAGACATGAAATTGACCCTAATAGTGGCGCTAATTGCATTTTATGCAATAACGTCACAACAACAATGACACATTGTTTTATTTAGAGCAGCAATACAAACAGGGAAAACAAACAAAAATATATTCTTGAGCTTCTTTCAAAAAGAAATAAATGACACAAGACTCACACACACGTCTGCATTAAATTTCAATTAAAAATTACAGGTAAAGAAATTTTGCATTGATTACCAAGATAAATCTAGAAATTGCTCCCATGGAGAGATGAAATCCAAGAACAATCACAACAAAGGGTGAAATCCTCATCTCTTACAAAAATAAATAAAGAAATGTTGCCAACAAGTTAAGGACAACACCATCAAGGGTGAATTTGCAGAGCAAGATAGGCATTGAATGCTCAAACATGAGAAGGAAAGTGATGGTAGACATTAACTACCCCGTGCAATTACCGAAATAAGATGCATCCCCTAAACCATAGCCGTTAAAAAATAATTTTCTGCATGGTACTGCTTATTGAGTGGTAAGAAAATACATAATTTTTATTAAAATCAAGAAAAAGTTTAGAGCAATGCCAAAATCCATCACATATTGAACATAACAATGTTGAATGTGAAGATTATATATGATTTTATGGTGAGATAAAAACTATTGTGCTCTAATTTTAAGCAACAAGGAGTAACTAATACTAGACTCGAGCTTAAAAATGTGGTTATATTGGGTTTAGATTTTAAAAATATTTGAGATCCCATTAACATGATGAATATTTACCTCAAAAGTTATAAAAAAATAATTGAGATCCCATAAACAAGATGAATATCTACCTCAAAAGTTATAAAGATGCTCACCTCATGTTAGATCTCCACAACTCCATGTAATTGGGCAAACTTAAATTCCCTCTAAATTATATTAAAAAAATCTACCTCACAAGTAGGGGAAAGAACCTTATAGTTGTGCATGCACCATGGATTAAATTTGATGGCCACCTATGATCACAAACAATTTTTAGGTGACAAAGAAATTTCAAAATTTTCCCTTTAAAATGTAAAATAGTGTTATTTTTATATTGTTAATAAGAATTATAAAAGGTTATACTATATATATTTAACTATATCTAAAATATATTTTAATAGTTTACCAATAAATCTGTATAAAAAATGATAGTCATACTTTAAATTTGAAAGTCACATGTGACATGTTTTTCACATATTTACAAGTATTTTACTATTGGAACTGCCCTTTATATTAATAAAAATAAAATAGAGTTACATAGTAAGGGTGACCGGATAACACACGGTCCCACAAAATGCCACAAGGGCACCAACAAAGTAGAAAACGCCATAAGGGCTACATTAACACGCCCATAGGGAAACCAGATAGCATAAAAAAGACACCACCATCAAGCACACGCCACCACACTAGGATGAGGGGAGGATCATTTCGAGGAGGGATGAAAGTTCCACTGTTAGGCTCCATCAAAGGAGGATCCACCTATCAATTGTCATGATTAGGATATCTTTGCATTTTTAACGGAGCCATAATTCCCCAACCAGGGGTGGATATCTTGTAATGGTCTCCATGGTCGGCGGTGGAGAACCCTACCGCGGAGAGCTGACAACACCTTTCCCGCGGGGGGTTGGGCTCCATCCCGGTCTAGAGGAGGACATGGCTGAAGGACGGCCCCGAGGGGAGGTAGAACGGTGGCTACGTGAATGACTCCTCCGACGTGGTCTTGCAGGGAGGCAGCCATAGGGGTGGGAAGGACTAGGCGGCGACAGGTTGAGGATTTGACGCGAACTCGACTCATAGTGCATGGAGCACTCTCCCAGTGATCAAGAAGCTCCTGCATATGAGCAAACTCCAAGGTGACCTTGACGACTTGAGCTTGAATCTGTATGTGAACAGTAGACAAAATAATCACCTTGTCATTAGTGGAAAATCAAATAATAGATTGATCTTGCTTGAAAATTAAAGCATTGCAAGCTTTCCAAATATGAAACAGAATACAGGCACGAAACAAATGCCAAAGCGTATCAATATAACGGGGCCAAGGACTGAAGTCACCAAATAAGGCTAGACGCCACAGGAAGAAGTCAGGGTGATAGGGTTGAAACAAAGAATGGATCCACCTCTAGATAGATTGAGCACAAGGACATGACCAGAAAAGGTGTTTGAACGACTTAGGGAGAGAGAAAAGGATAGTTAGGATTAGGGATGCCAATATGACTAATTATTTTGCCCGCAGGAAAACCTTGGTAAACAAGACACCAAAGAAAGTGGTTAACTTTAGGCTCAAGAAGAGGGTTCCAGGTATGGGAAATCGGTGAAGCCAAGTGGATTTCTTAGAGTGTAACCCCCACTAAGCATTGAGTTTATCAATGGTCAGCAAGAGCAGAATCAACAACTGATAAATGGTCTCGAGTGTTGTATCAGAGGAAGGCAATTTCCCGATTCCACCGCCAATCATGCCACCACATTGCCGAGGTTGGAACCCCAACTTTTGGATCATAACATCAAAGCTAAATTGAAGGTCTGAATTGGTTAGATTAAATTTTATCTTGAGCTCGGACAAAGGAATCCAAAATTTACGACTCACAAGATCCTGAATGGTATGAATGCCCTTGTGGAAGAGTCGATGGCTTTAATGCCCGAGATTTCAACAAGCGAAAGATTGCCTTCAGTGATGATAGGAGACCACCAAATGTTTTGTGAATTAAAAGAAAGCCTAGTGCAAAATCCATTGCCAATCCACCGCATCAATGGTTTCACCTATTCAAGGCTTTCCAAATAATTTTGGTGACAAAGGTACCAGTAATTTTGACAGGAGCCGAAGTGATAATAAGAGTATGCAATCTAATATTGTTTCAACACTTCTTATCGTAAGGGGCTCCAGATTCAATACAATGGCAAAGAAGAATTTTTCAGGTCTAATTACCCGAAAGACATTGGATAACCCATTTGGCACATAAGGCCACACTCTATTGATAAACATCAATGATCCCCATGCCACCTTGATCATGAGGAAGGAAACAAAAATCCTAGGCAACTCTGAAAACCAGCTTGAACCAAAATTTTTACACCATAAAAAGTCCCAAAACAACTTGGAAAACTAGTAGAATTAATTACAAGAAGGACACCAACACTCAGGATAATAAACATGTGTAATGGAAAGGATCTTGGTGCAAAATTGGAATTTACCAACCAGAGATAAGGGTTTGGAAGACCATTTGGTAACTTTCTTCTCCACCTTGTTAAGAACATAATTCCACAAAGTCACAAAGTCATTGTCAAAGGCAAAGGGAATGCTCAAAATCTAAATTGCTCTCCATGGCTAATCCATTTCCAGGGGTAGGCCTTCAACCAGTTTGGAAGAGGCAAACAACTCTGCCGATAGCCCAAAGTTTTAGTCATTTGAATATTAGAGCCTGAAGCCAAGAAAAAAGTGTCAAAACATTCAAAGACCGTGGCTACATTCTACTCTGACTCAACAAGAGTAAGAAATGAATCATCAAAAAAGTGGCCATTGATAAGTTGTGTCGCATGATCTAGAAGAACAATCCCCCGAATGTGGCCTTGGGAAGCTTGTTGGGCAATTAAGTAACCCAGGGCATCAACAACGAGCACAAACAACGCGGGCGCAAGAGGGCACCACTATCTGATAGAGTAGAAAATGCCAATGGCAAGTGGACTAGTGACCATTAATGGTGAGCCGGGTAGAAGCATTCGAAAACAGAGTGCTAACGACCGATTGAAAGAAATCACCAAAACCAAGGGCTTTAAGCATGGAAAGAATCTAGACCGAGGACTTTTTAGTTGAAAAAGCATTTGATCCTCCATGAGTTAGGATCTCTGGTGAAAGTTTATTAGGCACCACATCATACATTTTGATTGATTGTGCTCAATTGAATCCTAATGTTAAAAATAAGAAAGTCTTGAAAATTCCTAACATAAAGTGTGTGTTTAAATTCAGTTTTGTAATAAAGCAGGTCTAATCATCATACTTTCCTTTTGAAATGAAGCAGTGTATGCATTCAATATGATGTTTTGATAACATGTTGATCCTACATAGCTTAGTTCTAAAACTTCCAAGCTAGTTCCGAACTCCATCACACAATCATCATTTAGTTCCGGAAATGAACTTTCGTTCGACTTAGTTTTTAACTCCGTGTTAGTTCCAGAATTTTTGAACTTTTAGGTTTAGTTCCTCCTCCACAATCATCATTTAGTTCCGTAAATTTCCAGTTCTCAACAATTTTTGGTGACAACTCTCTAACAATTTGGTTCTTAACAATTTCCTATGGTTCTAGGAACTTTTCCAAAGTTCCGGAACGATGGGAGTTATCTATTTTAAACCACATCCGGAAATTTTGCATCTACAATCATGAAGGACGAGAAGATTTCTAAACGTAGATCCAGGAAGAGTTATCCTACAACTTATCTGATCAACCACCATCCGACTCAACATCTATTCTGGGCATGATTCATTTCATCAGAATCATTGAGACAACTAGGATTGTAAAATGTATATAAATGCAGACCTATTAGATAGAAAGAGAGATTTAGAGATATAGAACAGAGAAGAGAAATAGACTAAGTATCCAAATCCAATACATTTTGTAATACTGAATGTTTTCATCAATAAAATAGCCATTCTGATTTGAGAGAATTCTGAGTTGTTAAAATCCTGATTCAAGGAGGAGCAAGGGCCCACTCCCCCAAGGACCAGGATATTCATTTATTTGGTATTTATATTTCTTCAGCAAATAGCTTAGATCTGTTAATTTTGTATTGCTTTAGTTCTTTCAGTTAAATTCTATTGCATACTTGTGCTTGCAGGTGTTTAGATAAATCTTTATATTTCTTGCAATTGTTTTCAAGCATTTTAATCTGAGTGTTTACTTTCAAAAGCAAGTGTGTTTATTTTCCAACAACAAGTGTGTTTCCTTTTTGCACGGTGTGTTTCCTTTTAGCAAGCTTTCAGTGTGTTTTATTTTCAACAAGTTTTCATAGTTTGATTTGAATAAGGTTTTACCAAGAAGTCCTTAAGACATTAAAGAGATCCCCCAAAAAATATAAAAATAGTTACAGTCAACTACTAGATCAGTTAAAGTACTCTTGTTGCATATAGCTTTGGACACACCCCTGGTTTGATATGACATCAACAAGAAGTTGATTAAATGAAGGGAATAATGACACCCATCATTTTTGGCACCATTTCCGGGAACACCAGTTGGAATTTTCTAATTAAGTGTTAGCAAGAGCAAAAAAACATACATCTAGTAGTTGAAGAATCTTCCCTACTATATCACAAAATATATGAGTAGACCAAGAGACTCACAGGGTAGATTCCTTCCAAAAAAATCTTCACAAGAATTCATAACATCTTCTAGTCAAAGTAAGGAAATTGATCAAGAATTGGAGGCACCACCATCCCCTGTTAGACAAGAAACAAAATTGCCATTTTTGGAATTCTTAGATCAGCACCACCTGAAGGGAGTAGAACTTTTAGGAAAAGGCTTATTACCCAAGATCCATTAAGGGTAAGTTTTGATTCTCAATTGAGTAGTCAACCTCCTACTCCTGATTTTTCACCTTCCCCAAAGCATACAACTTACCACATTGATTGGGAGGAAACTTCAAAAATATTTTTGAAATGGCACGAGAAGCTGAGGGAGTACCTGATAGGACCTTTACCTATCCAATCCAATTGGGAGATGATGACACATCAATGAAAAATATCTCACCTACACATTTACCCACTTTTAGAGGGATGTCATCTGAAGATCCTGACCAATTTCTGTTTGAATTCAAGGTGCTATGTCAGACCTATGATTATAAAATAGATAATAAAAACTCAAGTTGTTTCCATCCACCTTGAAGGATGCAACAATGAGGTGGTTCATGGGATTAACATCCAACTCTATTAGCACTTGGGCACAAATGGAGACTGCCTTCCTAGATAAATACCAGATTATTGCAGAGGGAAGAAATAGGAAGGAAGAATTCTTCAAAATCAAGCAGGAAGAGGACGAAAACATAGAAGACTATTTAGACAGATTCCTCTTTGTTAGCAAAAGATGTGGATTTGTGCTTACAGAGGAATTAAGTAAAACCATTTTTCTCAAAGGTTTGGATGACGAATCTAGAGAAGCCCTTAACTTAATAGGAGGGGGAGATATTGATCAGATAAGAATGAATGGAATTAAAGAGATTTGTAGAAGCTATTCCAGAACAAGAGGTGGACCTAGAAAAGGAAAATCAGTAAAAAGTCTGAATCCAGATATGAACAAACTAATGGATGAGTTAGCAAACTTTAAAATAGACATTTTAGTGCAATTAACCTCTACTATGGATGGATTACAAGCTAAAGCAAATTCCAAAACTGAACCATTGGCTATGTATTGTCCTAGATGCAGAAGAAGCATGCATTAAGAGATTGTCCTTTGGATAAAATAGAAATGTGTCTTATCTGTGAATCTAAAGAACATGATACTGATGTTTTTTCTTTGCTTCCTGTCATTAAAAATCAGCTTAAACAAACCAGTGCCACATCTACAACTGAAGAATTGAATTTTGTTCAGAGACAACCTAACCAAGGGTAGTTTATGCCAAGATCAGCTCCTAATCCATGGACAATGCCATGGGCTGCTCAGTAGTACCACAAAATTGGGGACAACCACCTTGGGTACCTCAACCAACTTGGAACCCTCAAGATTGGGAAAATCAAGCCTGGTATGCTCAGGGACATCAACAACCATGGGCTGGTCAAGGAAATCCTTATGCTTGGTCACAACCTAGATGGAACCCTAATTATTCCCAAGGAAGAACATATCCAAATCAAAATCAACAGCCATCATGGGATCCCCTGCACAGAACTCACAAACTGAGAATGTTGTCCAAACACAAATGCCAACACAACCAGTAGAAAACCCTAGAAACAAATAAACAACTCCTATTTATGGAACAAAACTAAAAAATCAGTTGATTTACATGCTATGGATTGTAAGGATATTCAAACTAGATCTGGGAAAATCATTAACAATCCACCCCTTATAATCACTGAAATGACAGAAGAAAATGAGAACCCTAGTATTGTTGTTCCAAAAGAGGATATAGAAAGAAAAGAAAAGGAGCCAGATAGCAACACTACTTGAGACTCCATTTCCTGAGAGATTCAAAGAAGATATAGAAATCAAGGAGTCTGAATTAGTTTAGGAATTAAGGAAATTGAATATTGAAATACCACTATTACAAGCAATTAAAGATATTCCAGAATTGAACAAATTGATCAAAATATTATGCATGAAAAATCTTGGAAGAAAGAGACAGTATCCCAAGACTATCAAAGTAGATGGGAAACTTGTTGATTTATTAGTAGGAAAACTATTACTTCCCAAATACGGAGATCCTGGAAGTCCTGTTATTTCTGTCTCTATAGGAAATAAGGATGTACATAATGTTTTGATAGATTTGGGAGCTGCTATCAATGTAATGACAGTGGATACTCTGAAAACATTACCATTAACAGGTATACAACCTACTAATACCATATTGTAGATGGCAGATCAGTCTGTAGCAAAAAACTAGAAGGAATTATTGAAGACGGTGGTGATGGTAGAGTCATGGGAATATCCAGTTGACTTTCTTATATTGCAGCCAAAAGGTAAAACATTGGGTTATCCCATTATTTTGGGTAGACCATGGTTAGCTACAATTGCTGCTTTGATAGATTGTAGGTCAGGTGATATGACAATCTCGAATGGTAAGAACTCTAAACAAATTTCCTTATATCCTACCGCACAACCTTTTACTGATAGTCATGAACAATTGTGGGTTGATTCTCCTGAAACTAATAAGAAAAATTTGTCTTCTTTGGCTATGATCACATTGCAGGATCATGTAAGAGAAGTAGAAGAGATGATTAATCCACCATTGGATGAGAACCTGTTGTCTTTTGCTACAACCCAAACTTAGTTCGAAACCCATGAAATTAGTTCTAACCCATACGAACTTAGTTTTGGAACATACGACTATAGTTCCGGAACCACTACATTTAGTTTCAAAACCACGACAACAACAATTCTCTTTGATTGAAAATGATTTCACTCAGAGGAACAAGATTTCTCATGGGGAGAGGATGAATCAATAGCTTCAGTTTCAAGTACATCAAGAAGTGGTGAAGAATTTCTGGAAAGTAGCAGTGATGAGGAATTTGGCCTGCAAAGAGATAAGTATCATAATTCTCATTACTATCCTTTTTCCAGTATTCTGTCTCAAGGAACTTTTGGAGATGTTGCTACATACCATATGTTGTTACCACATGCATGTCCATTAAATACTTTAATGAAACCCTTTCCACAAATCAGTTCATCACATATCGGAACCAAGCATGTTGAAATTCAACCAGGAAAAACTTTAAACATCAATAGCTTGGTTGAAAGAGGATGAAGAAGCTAAATTGTTTGATGTTCTAAAAAATCATACTAAAGCTTTTGCTTGGGATTACAAAGATATGAAGGGGATTCATCCAAGTATCTGCACTCATCACATCTATACTAAAAACACTAAACTAGTTAGGCAACCTCAAAGAAGGATTAACCCAACTTTAAGGGATATAGTCAAACAAGAAATTGAAAAACTATTACAAGTAGGTTTCATCTACCCTATCTCAGATAGTCAGTGGGTATCTCCTCTTGTAATTGTTCCCAAAAAGAATGGAAAATGGAGAATATGTGTTGACTATAGGGAACTAAACAAAGCCACAATGAGAGATTATTTTCCCTTACCATTCATAGATCAAGTCCTAGATAACCTTTCAGGTAAACAATACTTTTCTTTCTTGGATGGCTTTAGTGGGTATAATCAGATCAGAGTTGTTGCTTGAGGATCAGACAAAACTACATTTACATGTCCATGGGGAACCTTTGCCTATAGAGTGTTACCATTCGGTTTATGTAATGCTCCTGCAACTTTCCAGAGAGCTGTACTTGTAATCTTTGCTGATCTAACAAATGATTGTGTTGAAGTATATATGGATGACTTCACTATACATGGAGATACATTTGAAGATGCTTTGAGAAATTTGGATAGAGTGTTAACAAGATGTGAACAACACAACCTATCTCTTAGTGATGAAAAATGTTTGATGATGGTGGATGAGGGAATTGTATTAGGACACCATATTTCACAAAAAGGAATTCAGGTGGATCAAAACAAAATTAGGATCATTTCAGATTTACCTATCCCTTAGACTCCCACAGATATCAAATCATTTCTAGGACATGTTGGGTACTATAGATGCTTTATAAAATATTTCAGTAAAATTGCTGCCCCCATGTTTAATTTGCTAACCAAGGACTGTGAATTTCTTTGGGATGAAAAGTGCCAACATGCTTTTGAAGAAATTAAAAACAAATTAATCAGTGCCCCAATATTGAGAGGTCCTAATTGGGAAAATCCATTTCATATCCAAACAAATGCCTCAAATTATTCCATTGGTGCAGTATTGGGACAAAAAGATGAAGAAGGAAAGATGTATGCCATTTACTATCTTAGCAAGAATCTTACTCCCACTGAAAAAGAATTACACCACCACTGAAAAGGAATTTCTTGTTGTAATTTATGCAATCAATAAATTCAGACATTATATTACAGGGTACAAGATATTTGTACACACAGATCATTCAACAATTAAGTATTTAATGAACAAACCAGTGGTTGGAGGAAGAGTCATTAGATGGTTATTACTTTTGCAAGAATTTGATATTACCATTGTGGACAATCCAGGTAAATCTAATGTGGTAGCTGATTTTCTGTCAAGACTAACCACCACAGGGGAACAAGATCCAGTCAAGGATAACTTTCCAGATGAACAACTATTTGCAATCTCAGCAAGTACACCATGGTTTGCTGATATGGAAAATTATCTTGCAACAGGGAAGTTCCCTCCTTCTTTCACTAAGAAACAAATAAAGAAGTTAATTAAAACCAATGCACAATTCAAATGGTTAAATGGAATTCTATTTAAGTGTGGCCTGATTTTGTCTTGCAGGTGTGTAAGAGAGGATGAAATCTTTGACATCCTCAGAGCATGTCATGATGAACCAAGTGGAGGACACTATTCAATAAAAAGAACAACTCATAAGATACTTGGCACTGGTTATTATTGGCCATCTCTATACAAGGATGTGAAAAGATATATCAAGAGGTGTGATCCTTGTCAAAGGATGGGACAACCAACTTTCACCAATGAAATGCCTCTTCAGCCTCAAGTTGTGGTTGAACCATTTGAGAGATGGGGATTGGATTTTGTTGGTCCCTTTAATCCTCCTTCACAAGGGAAGGAATATATTCTTGTATGTACTGACTATGTGACAAAATGGGTAGAAGTGTAGGCATTGACAAATGCCACTGAGAAAGCAGTTGTTGATTTCCTTTGGAACATAATTATGATCAAGTTTGGAGCACCAAGGAGCATAGTTTCAGATCAGGGACCACAATTCATGTCTAATATGATCCAAGCTTTCACAAGGTATTACCAAATCAATCATAGGAAGTCATCTCCTTACCATCCACAGTCAAATGGACAAGCTGAAGTAACAAACAGAGAATTGGAGAACATCCTTACCAAAATGGTTGAAGCTGGGAGAAAGATTGGGTAAAGAGACTACCTGAAGCTGTCTGGGCGTATAATACAACTTGGAAAACTACAACAGGTTTTCACCATATGAATTAGTCTATGGGAAAAATCCCTTGTTGCCTATAGAATTTGAACTTTAGACATTGAGGACAACAATGAAGGTGGGAATTGAATTAAATGCAGCTCAAAAAGAAAGAATCCTTCAACTCAATGAGTTGGATGAATTAAGGATGGAAGCACTTCAACAGATAAGAGATGATTCAAGAGCAAAGGAAGCAATGGCATGACATACATATCAAGAAAAGACAATTCAAAGTAGGAGACTGGGCATTACTGTTTGACTCTAAGTACCAATAGTTCAAGGGAAAATTGAGAACCAGATGGTTGGGACCTTATCAGATTGATCAAATTTTTGACAATGGTTCTATTCAGTTACTTCCCATTGATGGCAGCAGTAGAACACTCTTGGTCAATGGACATAGGTTGAAACTCTATAGGAAGCCTCCCACTAAGAATGAATTTTTGAGGAAGATTGAAGCAGACAAAGAATTTGATCATATGGAAGAACTCAGTTCTTCCAAAATGATCAAATAATCAGATGATAGATCCAGAATAAAGGGAAGAAGATGAAAACCAACAAATGGCGTCTTCTTCCCCAAAAAAAAAAAAAATAAAAAAAAAAAAAAAAAAAAAAAAAAAAAATCTCTCAAGGTCAATTGAAAACCAGCAAATGGCGGTTGACCTCTTTTTGGCTAGTTCAAATAAAGGAATTCTTTTGAATTCCAGTTGTCTTATCTAATCATGTTTTGTTCCACTTGTAGGAATGACGAGTCATCATAAAGAAAAGGCTTACATCATCAAGGATGGTAATTATGTCTTTTAACTTATTTAGGGTTGATTAAATGTTTGCATGTGTGATGTGACTTAATTTAAAAGTAGGTATGATGAGTCATTTATTTATACATTATGATTACAAGTGTGTAATCATGATATTGATTTGGATGGAATAAGTGGCGGCATGGTTATCATTAATAATCATTATTGTAAACATCAAGTGAGATAAAGATTGCAGAAGTATCTTGAGGAAGGAGCAATGAATTGAGTTGGTATTCCACAACAAAGAACAGAGAATTTAGATGTTCCATAGCTAAGAACTAAGGTTCCACAGCTAAACACAGAGGTTTTGTAGCCAAGCCATTAGTTCCATAGCTAAGGAGAAGGCCTATAACCAATTCACACAAAATCAAGGAAGACAGAACTCAAGCCGATATGGGGATTAAGAAGAAATCAGAACCAGAGGATGATTCCCAGCTGCTCACAGATGAAGAAGTAGCATCCATCTTTGAGCATGCAGGATGGCTTGAATTCCTGAAGAAATTTTCAAGGCATAATGATGAATTGGTAAGAGAATTCATCATAAATCTAGAATAGTCTAGAACAAAAGTAAGAAATGTCTTTATTCCTTTCTCTATAAATACTGTAAGTAATGTGTCTGGAATACCCATTGTTCATGTCCCACAACCTAGTAAAGGGACTTTGAAAGAACTGGTAGAAGTCTTGCTGCAAGAAGAAGAAGTTGAACCCCAGTATATCTATAATACAAAGAAAATCATAAAAGGGGTCAGAAGGGCCAATTTTCCCAAACCCTTTGACAGGGTAGCATTCTGGATAGTAAAATATTTAACTTGTGATGGTCAGTTTGGGTCTGTGGGAAAGAGGTCTTAAAAATGCTCATATATCTGAAGTATGGAGCCACCAAGCCTGAATACATAATAAACCTCCTAGGGTTTCTTTTTTATTCCATTCAGACCATGGCTCAGAGATATTCCTGGGGTGTTGGAACAATTAGACATCATGGTCTAATTCACTTAATATGCCAACACCATTTCCTGTCAAAAAGAATGGAGAAGAAATTTGGGACAAGTTTCTTGGCAAGTTCAAGAAAAACCCTAATATTATTAGAAGGACAATTCCAGCCCCATTCTCTCCTTCAGCTAATCTGAAATTGATGCCCCTGTAGAAGAATAGAGGGAAATGGAAAGAGAAAACATACCAAGGAAAAGAAGGTCGGTGAGGAAGATAAAACTACAGAGCCTTCTATACCTGTGAAGGAAATTCCATCTTCCATAGCAGCTTTAGAAGAACCAATATCTGTCTCTGATGGTGATAGCTCACCCACACAAGAACCAGAAAGAACAATGTAAGAAGAAGTTCTAGGGGAAATTCACTATTGGGCATATTGAACTTCCCCAGATAAGAAAAAGTCATAAGAGGTCAAGGGGAACTCCAGTAAGGAGTGAGCAAGAAAGGATGGAAGAGGAAGTTGCTGACATTTTGGGTAGCATGGCCATGACTCCACCTTGAGCCAAGTCATGTTGAAATGGACAGAGGAGAAGAGAGATTTGATGATCAATATTTTCAGGAGTTGGCTGAACCTTCAGCAGTGCCACATGAAGAAGAAGAGTTGGCATCTAGGATAAGAAAAGGAAAATTTCCTTTAATAGAGGAAGAATGCCAAACTCCTCAAATAATTTCAGAGGAAGAGGAAAGACAACAAGTTAAACAGGCTCTGTTCTTATCCAGAGCAGAGCTTATTATAAGAGAAAAAGATGAGGAATTGGACTTCCTCAAACTTAAATTGGAACAAAGGGAAACGCTCATTGATGAACTCACAACTCAGCTTGCAGCCAGAACTAAAGAATTATCAGCAACCAAGAAGTAGCTGATAGAAAAAGAAGAAGAGTTCCAGACTTCCAGAAAATAGAGTGTTGTGTCCACAACCTCTGCACAAACTGAGTTGACCTATTTTCCAAACAACAATGGGATGAATGGGATGATATTTGCAGAGAGCTCAGAGAAGCCAAAACATCAAATGAGGAATTAAAGACCAAGATGGAGGAAGAGATGAAGGCAAGAAAGGAATGGGAAGAAAAATTTTATAAGGAGGAAGGAAATAAATATAAATGTCTTGCCAAAATTCATATGGTCTGTATTATGAGTGAGAAATTGCTTGCCTGCAGGAGACCTTCTCCTACATATAGTGTGTTTTTGGAAGAGTAGTTCATTCACTGGAAGCTGTCAAGAATTGCATGTGGGCTTCCACATGAACTACAAGATGAATCTAAATTCATGGTAGCTTACTCTCTATCATCCCCCTAAACAGAAAAATCTCCTGTGTGAATTTTATCTTTGCAATTATATGCTACAGAAAAACACAGGATTTATGATTAACTTATATGTAGGGGAGAGCCAGCTCAATGCATTTGTCTCTCTTTTGCAAAACCAAATTGCATGGAAGGAAAGAGAATCTGAATTTTTATTGAAAGCCAGCTCAACAGCCTCTGCATGAGAGCTCATTATGGTAAACCTTCTGCCTTCCTCACACATTTTAGAACTCATGCCTTTGATAAGAGATTCAAGACACATTACCCTGCTATTCTGCAAAAGAGTATTGATGCCTTCACCTCCTATGAGGAGGAAAAATTTGAAGATATTTATGAAGGATGCTAAAAAAGGTGGGAACTCCTTACTGTTGCTTTGAAAAGAAGGGAAGTAATTTCCCCTACAAATCTGATATGGAGTTTAGAGAGGGCCAAAGCATTATGCACAATAATTCCCCAAGTCAATGAAACCTACAACCAAATATGGATGGGAATGCGAACGAGGCCACCTCTACTTCTCACCCCCATGTCTCCTTGGCAGAATAGGGAACCTCAAGACCCTGCTAAATTTGAAAAGTGGGAGAGGAAAATAAGAAAAGGAGCTGGGTATAGTACATCTGAGCTTAAGCATTGGAAAATTTAGTATTAACCATTTGATCTGAGCAATCAAATGGAATGCAGAACATATGATCCCACTTTTGAAGAATGAGTTTGTAAAGGGACTTACAAACAAGTAAGTTTGGGGGAAATGATGAGGCCAATATATATGTCCGATTAATGTATAATATATGATCTCATCATACTCTCCTTTTGATTAAGTTTGATTGCATTGTGTGACTTTTAGTTGATCTGATATGAGTTAGGATGTAACTGTCTGTCTTTTGATTGATTGTGATCCTAATGTTAAAAACTCTAAAATTCCTAACATAGTGTGTGTTTAAATTCAGTTTTGTAATAAAGTAGGTCTAATCAGTCAGGAAATGAAGCAGGTGGCGTTCAGTATGTTTTTGATAGCGTTTGATCCTACATAGCTTAGTTCCGAACTTCCAAGCTAGTTTCGAACTCCATCACACAGTCATCATTTAGTTCCAGAACTTTCGGACTTAGTTCGAACTCCAAAATTTAGTTCGAATTTTTGACTTAGTTCCGAACTCCTGGTGACAGCTCCTAACTCTCACAGTTTTGGTTCTTAACAATTTCCTATGGTTCTGGAACTTTTCCAAAGTTCCGAACCGATGGGAGTTATCTATTTTAAACCACATCCGAAATTTTACATCTACAATCATGAAGGACGAGAAGATTTTTGAATGCAGATCCAGGAAGAGTTATCCTACAACTATCTGATCAACCGCCATCCAACTCAACATCTATTCTGGGCATGATTCGATTTCATCAGAATCATTGAGACAACTAGGATTGTAAAATGTATATAAATGCATACCTGCATTAGATAGATAAAAGGGGAGAGATTAGAGATATATAACAGAGAAGAGAAATAGACTAAGTATCCCGATCCAGTACGTTTTGTAATACTGAATGTTTTCATCAATAAAATAGCCATTCTGATTTGAGAGAATTCTGAGTTGTTAAAATCTGATTCAAGGAGGAGTAAGGGCCCACTCCCCCAAGGACCAGGATATTCATTTATTTGGTATTTATATTTCTTCAACAAGTAGCTTAGATCTGTTAATTTTGTATTGCTTTAGTTCTTTCAGTTAAATTCTATTGCATACTTGTTCCTGCAGGTGTTTAGATAAATCTTTATATTTCTTGCAATTGTTTTCAAGCATTTTAATTTGAGTGTTTACTTTCAAAAGCAAGTGTGTTTATTTTCCAACAAAAGTGTGTTTCCTTTTTACACAGTGTGTTTCCTTTCAGAAAGCTTTCAATGTGTTTTATTTTCAGCAAGTTTTCATAGTTTGATTTGAATAAGGTTTTACCAAGAAGTCCTTAAGACATTAAAGAGATCCCCAAAAAATATAAAAATAGTTACAGTCAACTACTAGATCAGTTAAGTACTCTTGTTGCATATAGCTTTGGACACACCCCTGCTTTGATATGACATCAATAAGAAGTTGATTAAATGAAGGGAATAATGACACCCATCAAATAGCTTTAATATGTTGACATGTTTGGATGGAGCTTTGATAATTTTTGAGGCTTTATCTCCCACCCTAAGCCAATGAATTCTTAACCGGTTTGCGCACCATGGGTCAAATGGGATTGAAGCTTGTAATACCAACATCCTAACCTTGATAATGAAGGATCCTTGCGTGTCAAAATCAAAATAAGGTTGTTGTGAAAGAAGTGCACGGTCAAGTCGTTTTAAAACCCGATCATATCCTTCTCGAAGATTGGTCAAAGAATCGGAAAGGCCCCAACAAATTTTAAAATAATACCATGTCGCATTCTTGCCGAGACACCAAAGGTGCATAGGAAGGGCGCCACATTTATCATCTGGGTGCTCCACCATATTAAATTCACCACACACTAACCAATAAGCAACGAGTAAGTTGTCACCTAACCATTTCCATAATAATGTTCTTTCGGGACCTTCATTAGGGGCATAAATATTAAGAATACCAAAAGAAAGATCATTAATACTCATAATCACCCACATAGCCCTATTACTGGGGTCTTGGCCCAAGGTAGTGATTAATGCCGAAAATTTCGGTGCGATGGAAATGCTAGCACCACCTCTGCCTTCAATATACTTGAGTGTGGAAATGCGTAAAATCAGGGGCAATACACGTCAGAGTATTTTGAAGCAAAAAACCAGAAATCTTGATTTCTTGTAAACAAATCACATCTAAACTGCTAATTAACTGGCAAGCTAAACGAATAGAGAATTTTTGGGAGGGCTCTGTCAGACCCTAAACATTCCATGACATAAAATTCATGAAAAATCAGACATATCAAATTCCCCCCTTCAGAATTCCATCCTTTGAGCCGAGAATGACAAAATTGTTGGCAAGAAGAAGCTGGTATGAATCATTATGCTCAACATGGATGGAGTGCGTTTGGCCCCATTATCTCCTTGCATGCCACATAAAACCTCTCAAGTGGACTGCGTGAGCGTCGCAGAGGAAGAGAGGTTGAAGCAAAATTCCCAATATTCTTTGAATTAGACTGAATAACTGGCTCTGCGAGGGTTTGGAAGGAATGGAAACCGAAGGGCTAGGTTGCACCACTCTTGGCTCATCCCTGGATGACGGAGGGGAAGAAGATGGAGGCGGAACTTCAATAGAAGGTTTCGCCCGAGCTCTTCTTAGAACCAACCATAGTCTAGCCATCAGTCGAAGGGTCAACTTTAGACTTAGAAATGGTGGGTTGTGTTGGTGCAGGCTTGGAGCGGGCCAAAAGCGAGATAATCTCGAATGCGGTGGTTCGGGGCCTGACAACGAAAGCACGTGTTGGGGAGGTTAAAATAAACCACCTTTTGAGAGATACGCAGGGACCCAACTTGAATATTCAGATGGTCCTGCAGATCTTTCGCAAGGTCCACTTCGACACACACACGCTTGTTGGGACGAGCAAAGAAAAAAATGCTCATGTTCATGGCAAATCACCCTACCAATGGGCTTAACAATCTCTAGGTAAAAAGGACTAGAGATGAATGGGAAGGCTAGGAAGCTCGATCCAAACAAGGATTTTGAGCGAGACTTGGCTACTCGGATTGAAATCTCAGGGACCATGGAGATAACACAAGTAGGGTATTACCTAAGTACCAACATGCCACCTTAAGCAAAAGGGCTTGAAGTTGAGAAGGCTCATGAAAGGAAAACAAATAAAACCCCTTAGTGAGGTTACGGACACCTGAGACCAGGATACCGTTAGACTCCCAATGGTTTTTCATCTAGTTTTGCAAGTAGGTTTCTGAGGGAATACGACCACAAAAATAGGCAATAAGGCAATGGTTTTGATACCACTTGACAACATGATCCAAACATTCATCGAAATTATAACATCCGGAGAGGGTTTAGAGTCCATACCTCGTCGTAGACTTTTAACACAAACTTCCTTGTGCGCTTGGGAGCCATTTCCACCAGTTGCAATAGTTGTTGCAATGGGAGGAGAGTTGGCCATTTATAAGCGTGACACCGCCTTAGCGGCGGGAAAAAAGCCGGAAGACACTATGATAGGACCAAGGGGAAACCACTAGAAAGGCTATGGACACAATGTTTCGTAGCGAAGTAAGGCAAGTAAAAACATGAAAAACCTAGCGAGTTGAAGGACCGGACCCGATAGTCACCTTACAACCATCTTCGTGTGTTTTTTTTGCTTCATATGGATTATGTCATTTGCAAGTATTTTATGGCTAAAATCATGAAAAGCATCGAAACGGCCGTCAAATTTAACCCCCGGCATGCACCAAAACAATCAAAAAGAGAAACATGGGTGTGTGGGACTAGGCTTCCTATGTGATTATGACTCTTGTTGACTTGACGTACACTCATTCTCCCGTCTCCACTGATGTAGATATATCACATTCAATTCATGTGGCTAATCATGCTCATTATAAATGGAATCTCTCAACAGTTCTTTACTTTTTTTTGTCTGCCCCACTACTTTTATACCTTCCAATAAACAAACACCATTAGTAAAGTTTACGAAGACTGTTGAAGAAAACGTGGAGAATATGATCAGAATGATGACCCCTCGGTGGAGTTTTCGCCAACACCCACATGCGCCTGTCGTCATCTTTTTCTATCTTTTTCCTCACTTTGGCATGCACCATTCACACTTAACATTTTTCATGCCTCATTATTCCGTAGAAAATTCATACTTTGTTGGATCTTTCAAAATTTATTTTTCCTAAAAACATTTCCCAATAGTGATCAAACATTTGTATAAATTCAGAATTGGGTGCATCCATCTTCATTCCAACCTGAACATATTCACACCTATTTCTCTTTGCAACTTTACTCTTTTCTAGTACAGTACTCGTTTGCTCTCTGTGATATCTGTGAAATTAAATGGCAGAAGGAAGAAAAATTCCCAGACGAGGGCAGGTGAAAGCCGCCATTGCCTCCTCCCTCTTCAGATCAGTTAAAAAAGCGATTTTTAGACCACCATCTTCCTCTTTCTCAAGATTTTCTGCCTTTTCTTTCTCTTCCTCTTTCTCTTCAATGAATGGACGGCAGGTTATGTGATACAGTGTGAAAAATTGTACAGGAATGAAAAAATATGGGTCGTTTTCGGTTTGGAGAGCTGCTTTGCCCTGTTTCTACAATATCACACCCCAACAGAGAAGAGATCAGAGACCTGCTGTGCCCTGTTTCTCTGTCACATAGTCAAACAGCTTATGGATGTAAAGATTCAAGCCGAAATGGCTGAGATGTAAAGTAATGTAATATCAGTCACTTTCTTTTTTTTTGTTTAATACTTGATCAATTGCTCTGTACATGGCAATCTTATAACTCCTTTAAAGAAGTTTGTGAAGCGGTTTACACTGTATCGATTGTGTTAATGTGGGATTTTGACTAAATTTCAAACCGCTGTAAGTATATAAGCTGGAAGGTTAGCTACACAATCACATATCTCCTTACTTATCTTGTTGGGGTTTTTACTAGCATGGACCTCTAGCATCATTCATGCTAGTTTTTAATGGGGGTGGGATTGTGGTCATTGCATAATCATGACAGTTTTTCAGAGCTAAAGCTTTGTGTCCCTATGATTTGCTCCATTGGCGAAATTCTACAGGAAGCCCTTGTATAGAATTGAACCTTATTATTTTTGGATACCAATCAATCCTAAATTGAAGGAAGTATCCACAGATACTAGAGCTAATATTAAAATTACTCCTAAAGATCTAAATGTTTCCTCAACTAAAAACACTTTGTAGATTTTCAATATATATTTCACACATATTACCTAGGATCCATGTCCTCTGTAAATTATTGAAGAAACAATTATTGTCATGATATTTAACAAGACTCGTTGGCTAGAAATCCCACAACAAATACAACTTAGGAAATTCAGAACTTCTGCTGGTGCAAAACAGGCAATCTAGCTGTATTTTTAATTATTTTGATCAGAGATGTTTAATTTTTGTTACCAGAAATGTTTAATTTGTTTAATTTTTTATTTTTAAAAAGAGATCTATCTAACATCTCTTAGACACCATACTCTTCAAGATCTATCTAAGCCACTTCACTTGATTACTTCTTTCTTCCACGCTCTTTTTCACACAGGCGGTACCAACCATTAAACAATTTTTGTTTTTCCAATTGTGCAGATACTATGAGGGAAATAACTTATTCATGTACTTTTTGATCCAATTATCAGTGTAAATACCTTAGAAGCTTCCATCATTAGTTCAAACAACTTTGGCTCTTAAGACGTGTATCCATGTGAGCCACAGTTAAAATCTGACATTAAGGATACCTGTGACGGACTTGATGTAAACTATGAATGAACCAGAAGATTTGTGTCCTATAACAGAAATACAGAAACCACCAGGATTGGACTGTCTCACTACCTTCAAATTCTTTGCCCATATCAAAAATTTGTTTGTTTAGGCCATCGTTGATCCAAGACTGATTATTTTGAATCAGAAACAAGTCCATAGTCTAGGTCTTCATTTAAACACCTTTGAGAGTTTTTTCACTCCGATTATGGGGTGCCCAAGCATTGAACACATAGGAGTAGTGCATGATGTGGAACTTTCAATGGTAAATTATGTGCTCAGGATAAATTCTATATTGTTTATATTGGAGGAGTGGATGTTGTTTTGGAGGTTCAATGATTATACTATCTTGGAGCATATACCACCAATAATTATGAGAGATGCCTCACATTTAAGAAAGAGGACTAAAGTCCTTTACCTTGATAAACAAATACAATGTTATGGAGTTGATTTGCGAAAAATCTATTCGTTATTACACAAAAATTAAGGCCATGTAGGAGACAAGGCAATGGATTGTTAGTAAGAGTTGTTGAGAATTTTTAGGAAAAAATTAGTAGCCTTGTGGTCCATGTAGCTCTAATATTTTATGGAGAGATTGTGGAGGATATTAAATTATATTTTTACAATAATATTTGTTGCTCCGAATAGTGTTGTGGAGGAAGCAAATTTGGATTGGAGGTTTGTTGACAACTGGCCAAAAAAATGAAATGCAAGTGTGCAATTTTTCACCCCCCACTAGTTCCCATTTCCATTGCATTGCCCCCGCATAAAACCGGTGCCTAAACACAAAATGGATTTATAAAAACTTTTGACCTTAGTCAAATGAATGAATTTTGATGAAGGGGCAATTTTGGGTTTATGGCTCAACTTTGGCGTACATGGATGTAGACTCTTGTATCTAATATGAATAGGGTCTAGTCTACAAATATAAGTTGTTATTCCATGATATATAATTTTTTTGACATTAGATAGTAAATTGGAATACATTATTGAGCTTGACCCTATGAAGATCCCAATTGTGCTATAATTATGTACAAATATTTTCATTTTAAGTAGTTTGAGATAGAAAAATTGGTTTCTTATAGGATGGTGACAATGTCCCCAATATGATCTTGTATGTCACTCTAGTCGTACTAACTATGAAGAAGGATGTACATCATATAAACTTTGTATATATATAATAGGGGCCTAAACACAATAAAAATCTAAATAAAAATAAAAATTCTATGCTAAGGGTTGATGATCTACTTGATGAGTCGCATAGGTGAGAATATTTCTAAAAGACAAATCTCCAAGTCCGGATACTACCAGTTTATAATTTCGGTTCAAGACCAAGAGGTCGCATCCAAAATTTATCAAGACCACTACCAATTTAGGGTCATGCCTTATAGGATTAAAAATGCTCCAACCACATTTTAAGGATTGATGAACAAGGTACTTAGTAAATTCTTATGTAAGTTTATTTGTATTTTTTTAATGTTTATAGTAATTCATAGGCATTTCATATTGAGCGTTTGGATATCACGTTGAATACCATAGCTATCTTAGTATAATTTACTAAGGGATATTTGGTATGCCTTGGTCACATTATTTGTGTTGAGGAGGTAAATAATAACCATGTAAAAATCAAGGCCATATGTGATTGCCATGTTCCAAATAATCTTATGAAACTTTTTCATTTCTTAGGATTGGCGGGATTCTACAAAAGATTTATAAGAAACTACTTTGGACACCATAATTCGTCCTCTCTGACCTTTACCAAAATATGCCTTTAAGTGGTCCCACGATGCACGTGAATGATTTGAGGATCTCAAACGAGTTCTTTTCTCTTCCCACTTTTTGCAACTTATGATTTTTCTAATTCTTTTGTCATTGGACGCACATGATGCTTCTAGATCTATACATTAATCAATAATTCCTCAAAATGACCATTCCATTACATTAAAAAATAAAATTGAACCACATGGAACGTCAAGGAGATGTTAGCAACATATAGTGAGGATACTTTAGCCATCCTACATAGAATAACCAAATGGTATCAAATTCTATTGGGGATCAAATGCTTTATTAAGATTGACCATCTCAGTCTTAAGCACTTGTTACAAGGCACTAGTAAAGGAGTAATAAAAACAAATTGATCTTTCATAGGCCTACGAGTTTGAGATCCTTTATAAAATAGGGAAAGAGATAAGGGTGGCATATGAACTTTCCTATCTATAGGAATAGGTTCCTATCTATAGGAACCCCTTATTCTTCAAGCCATGTCCATTCACAATTTTTATTTGATACATGATCTTATACAAGATAGTAAACTCACCCTCCCACCACTAAGCCAATATAAGAAATTGACAATGGAAAAAGGAAAATCTTGGTCTTTTTTGAATGGTATCATCATCTTTTTTTGAGGATACATTTACTTAATGGATGAATCCTCTTTTCCAAAAGATACTTCAACATGGGCACGAGTCTCCAACTATAGGCTATGTTAGACTTGAAAAGCATTTAGAAACATCATCTCTATATTTTTGGAAAGATATGAAGGTAGATAATTTGTAATCTATAGTTGAGTGTGATATCTACTAAAAAATAAGGTTGAGAGTGTTCTTCCTAGGACTCTTACAACCAATTGCTATACCAAATAAAAAATAGGAAATTGTATCGTTGGAATTTATCTCATGTCTTCTCAACTTTATAAGTAAGAATGATTTTTGTTGCGGTAGATCAATATGCCCACTTCATTCACAAGAGAAATAACATTTACAAGGCTGGTTTAAAAGGCTAGAAATAACATTTACAAGGTTGGTTTATTGTATTTCTAATGTGTTTGATTTACATGCCATTAAAAACATATGATATGAAATCATAATTTGATATTTCAAAGTCATTTTTGGCAAGAACTATTTCATAATGCAACAACGACATTAACACAAGCACTACATACCATCCCCTAATTGATGGTCAAACGAGGCGATGTACAAGTATTTGGAAGGGTATATGAGAATGTATATAGGGGATAAACAAAATTGGTGAAATAGTTCCATTTCGTTGAGTATTGACACAACACCATGTATCACTCTACCATCAAAATGAATCCCTTTAACGCTTTTTATAAGTATTAGACACCATCACCGTTAGATTGAGTTATTCAAAAGGGAAAGATACTATCTAGAGGAAGCATTGAAGAAATGCAAAACATCAAAATTTTGAGGGAGAACATGGTAGCATGATTGTCAACAAGGGGTAAATCAGTTGGAAGATCAACATAAAACAAAGAGGATATTTGAAACCGAAGGCATGTCTTTCAACTATAACCATATAAACATGAGAAGTTGGTTCATCTAACTTTGCATTCTTTGTATCTATTGCGTAGGGAATTTGTAAATTACAACCAATCTCTTTTAGCTTTAAAGGTCAATGTATATCAAAAGCTATGGAGTTGTTATTTGAGGAAGATTTTAGTATTGTTGGCTTTTCATTTCGGAGGCTTACTAAAATGACACAATTTCTTACCTTTGATTTACACACACATGAAGATAGACCTCAATTCTTTTCAATGTACAATAGGGTGCATATGAGTACAGGTAAAAAGTTTCGAGACATGTTTTATTGAGACTTATATTTATTTTTATTTTAACCATATATAAAATCAAAAGTAATTGGTATTCCCTTAAAATTTAAAAACCTTTGACATAAGAGATAAAAGGAGATGAATATGTAAGAAAATAGTTACATAAAAACAACTCTCATTCTTTTACTAATAAACACTCCAAAATACTTAGAAACCATTTTCGTTTTGGTTTTAACAAAAAAAAGACGAAAAACAAAGAGAGCCTTACAATGGCACCCATAGCATAGCCAGTAGTGCTGTTGCTACTATATCTCCTCTGCCATCAAAGCATATGGTCAAATTGAAGGTGGAAAACAGAAAACGCTCATTAATCATTAATTATTCACCCGCCCTTGGCTAGCCCTAGTTTTAATGCTTTGAAGGGCACATAGATTCCTTTGCTTTTGTCAGCCTCTTTAATTTGTTGATACATCATGCCATTCTGCATCTTTACTGAATACTTTTTTTATAAAAAATCATTGACGTCTTGTTTTAATAATGCAAGGAGAAGTGCAGATTCATTGGACTCGCAGAATAAACAAAGATATACGATCAATTCATATGAATGAACCTAATATAATTTGCAAAAAGGCTATTACAATGTATGGTGGGCACCTTTATTGGTTACTTTCGACAGTTACTGTATGTATCTATATGGAGCCATTTGAGAAAACGTGAAGAACATGGTAAGAGTGGGTTTATGGAATGGCCTTTGGGCCAATTCCAGCTAACTTTTATTAATTCAAAATTTCCAATGTGACTTACAGCAAAGTCTATTGACATTTCAATGATTCTATATAGTTTCTTTAAATACACACTTCATTCAAAACCCATATGCCAAATAGGCTTGGTTGTCTGAAGGCTTGTGTGTTTACTGAGCTTCCTCTTTCTAATATTCTGTGAAAACTGAAATCAAATGGGTGTTGCAGCAGCACCAACAGGGAGAAATATCCCAAGACGAGGGCACGTGAAAGCAGCAATTGCTTCCTCCCTCTTCAAATCAGTAAAAACAATTTTGAGACCACATTTGTCTTTTATAGGTTTCTCTGCCTCCATTTCATCCACTTTCACATGACATTTGTTGTTTTTGTGAAGTCAGATTGTGGGTATGCTCTGAAATGTGTATGGAAGCTAAGTTATATGGGTCATTTTGCAATTGGGAGAGCTGCTCTGTTTCTACATTATCATACCCAATTTGGGTTTTAGTCCAGGAGGCCTGGCTATTCATTGGCAAATACTCTTATCTGCCTCCCTTTTTCAAAATTGATGTAGATAGTTTTCATTTTTTCCAAAATTCTTATACCTGAAAAGTCTCAGATGTAAGGCAATGAATTATAACATTTTTTAACAAGATCATCCCAGATAATGAATCTGACAATTTAAAATTGAAGTGCTTTGTTATTTTGTTCTTAGATTTATGGGACAGAAGTAACATGCCACCTTGTACAATTTGGAAATTTGTTGAGAATTTATTGTGGATCAAAATGATAGTGCCTTAAAGTGGTTAAGCACTTAGCACTCACAAAGCGAAAGACAACTTATAAAATGGGATGAGCACAGGCGCAAATGGCATTTAAATTTCATACAATAGATACCCTTAGATCTGCCAAGGCTGAAGCCAAAACAAGGTTTCATATGGTATAAAGAGCCCTGAAGCTCTCAAAACACTAAATTATTTTTAAAAACTAGATCCGACTATAGTTTTTATCTCTCTTTTCTTAAGAAGTAATATAATTTGAGTGTCCCATGAATTTTGTGCGTGTTGATCTCCAAATCTTGGCATAGATATGGACTTCTATACCGGTTGGCTTTTGAAAGAGTTATTTAAGGCCAAATTAAACATATAGGAAAATGCATCGGCATAGTATGTTCTACGAATACATTTCTATGGTTTTCTGAAGTCTCTGTATACCATAACTATGAAGATTTACTTTCTTTGCTCATATTATCTCTGGAATGGATGAAACTATGGATCAATTATCGCCCAAACATACGATCTTGGGACCTTTTTAGTCCATTCCAAAGGCTCTACCATTGAGTTATTGACCCTCTTTAAATACAGGATTTAACGATGCGTGGTTTGATTCTTTGTAGTACCACTGAGATATTGAAGGACAGTATGGTTTTAGCTCATCTAGACTGAGTTTGATACCATGTAGGGAAGGTCCAACTCTGAGACTTCTCAAATACACTTTAGGATCTCTACCAGTGGAATTATTGACCCTCCTTACATTCAAGATGTGATGGTGTGTAGATTACAATATGCATGAATACCTGAAATAACCGTTTAATCTGCATTTACCATTCTTCAAACATACATTGAAAAATAACACTTCATTGGTAAAAACAGACACCTCATTCGGACCATGTTTGGCAGATTTCCAACAAACTAAATAAGAATTCCGAATGGTAGTCAAATTGAATGAGGGTATTTTGCCAACCAAAACAATTTTGGGGAGTAGGGGTATTTGAAAAGGTGTGTTGATGTGAGAAGAGCAAGGTAGTAACTTTCGTATAATTAAATGATCGTTTTAAAATATGGAAAAAGATGATCCATCAAAAAAATTACATAAATATGATTTTTTTAATAAATTACATTTATAAAAATATGTGATAATTTTTATGCTAGCTGAACATTTAACATATAATAGTTCTTTTTCATTACTACTTACATTTTCATAGTATTCTATAGCATTATATCAAATAGTTTGCAAAATCACAATTGTATTTGAAGATTTTTCACAGAACATTTTGTCAACAAACAATCTTATATATATATATATAATTAACCAATTTACCTGTGATTTTTGTCACCTCTTTCCGAATATTATTAGGCTGTTGCTTATCTTCCCCACACTGTTGAACTGCTGAAAACCATGTAAATGTTTTTGAAAAATAAGCAGAAAACCTTCCAAAACTGCTGAATAATATTGTAAGGTTATTTTTCATTTATTTGATCCCGACCTTATAGTCAGTCCTCTATACAGCCTTGGCCATTGATTTTTGCAGGTCTACCCCTCCAAACTGCAATTCCAGCTGTTACTGATTTTCTGTATTTTTCCTTGTTCATATAAACCAAACAAAAATGTGAAATTTCGTTGGTTAAAAAAATATTAAATATATATTTTTAAAACCAGCCGGGAAATAAGAAATTTGAAATAATATATGTTATGTAATATTAATTCACACCATAAGGGTGTGCTCGATGGTGGGAGTGTTTGTGAACTACCCACCGAGTCCCAAGGGACCGGTTACCCTTGCATTTACACAAGGTTGGGAGGACTTGTCTTGCATTAGCGCACCACAAAGTGTGTCAGGGCGTTGGGTCATTAACTCTTGGAATATCTAAAAAAAAATTCACACCATAACATGCCTAAATGGGAAATTTTCATGATTTTATTGTTATTAAAATTCAAGAAAGTTCCTAAAATTTCTGAGCAACTACACTTCACGAGAGAGGATTTCACCCCATTAAATAGTTAGGGGTACTAAAATAAACTAGTTGTTTAAATTTTTTTAGGGAGTTTTTTGATAGCCACGAAGTGTGCCAGGTCGTTGGATCATCAACTCCTGGAATATCTAAAAAAATCACACCATAACATACCTAAATGGGAAATTTTCACGATTTTATTGTTGTTATTAAAATTCAAGAAAGTTCCTAAATTTCGAGCAACTACAGTTCACGGAGAGGATTTCGACCCCATTAAATAGTTAGGGGCACTAAAATAAAGCAGTTGCTTAATTTTTTTTAGGGAGTTTCTTTGACACTTGGCATTTATGTTTAAGCTTCCCTTTCAATTTTCCTTCCAATAGTTTATTCAAGATTTATGGGACCGTATTTCTGCTAGTGCTAAAGACTCATATTTTGTCTCTATAGAGAAAAATTAAAATTCATGCGATCCTATACTAATGCTAAAATATATTATTTTTCTCTCCTGCACTTGCTATTTATTTAGCTTTTCTCATGCATGGGACTACAACCTAAGAGGAGTTCAAAACCATGCTCCATTACACTCATTGAAAGTTGGTGATTGTGCCTCTAAAGCATTTTTTAAATTGATCAGACTAAAGTAAGCGAAAAAGAAAATAAAGGCCATTCAAATTTTGCAAATCTGTCTCACTGGGCTCCCATAAAGATCCCTACGGCCTTTGTTAACCATTACAAAATGGTTTTTAGGTGTAAGACTCTATGATCGAGAGATCCCAAGCTTTGTAGGAATGCCTTGATCTTGTGCCAAAAAGCTTAGCCCCTTAGCCAAAAAGCATTATAGGGATACCTTAATGTTGTCTTTGAATAAGCTTATCCCCTTAGCCAAAAAGCTTTGCAACTCCCTCTTATTCTTGAGGAACTTTCTCTTTTGTTCATAACATGGCCGATGAAAAATCTCCGGGTTTAACAAATTTCCTTGCAATTTTTATAAAGCTACTTGAGGCTTCGTCTTAATTTATAGGTTTATAATGAAGCTCTTAGTAACAAAATGCTAGGGAATCTCATCAATAGAGGTAATGTTAATGATGAGCCCTCATTTATCCTATCTAAACCCTTGTTTTGTCATGTCATCATTTTGCACTAAGTATGATATTGCCATTTTGTAATTAATAGGAAATATTGTGCATAACCTTGTTATTTTCATCTTGTGTTTACTTCTTCAAATATGGGTTAAATGAATCTTTATGTGTATTGACAATGTATTTGAAGAGCACATCTTAAGCCATCACAGAACCAACTATGGACTAGCACATGAATTTCTTAGGCACTAGCACAAGACTCGTTTTGGAACGCATGACTCACTCGAAGCACTAATGCAGACTTGCTTGAAATAGAGAACTCACACAAAAGAGGCGGATGACTCAGATGGAAAAATGACGAGTTGATGTAGTTGGTACACTAGTTGACACAATGGAAGGAGCATGAAACGTGGACTACCATCTCAACCATCATGCAAATTATGAGGACCATGTAATCTCAACTTAACACTAGTTGATTGAAGACGTGGAGCAAACAAATAAAACAACTCATAGACTTATAATCGTCATGATTATAGGGATATAATACAAAATCTTTGATATCTTCTGGTGTTGATTAATTATCTAAGAGTCAATTATAGACCTCATATGTAGTTAACATGATGAATTTTATCCAAGTGCGGCATGCACTAATCCTTCCACAATTGTAACTCCTCAAATAGTTAGTTGTTGTTATGCATATCTTCTAGTTAAGTAGTTGTAATTAATTACAAATAACTAGTCCTCTTTTAGAGTGACTAGTAATGCTATGAGTATAAAAGAATATTAAAAAGTTAGTTCGTGGATTATTATAAAAGAAATTCTTCCATTCAATAAAGTGTTGATTCAGGGGAAAATTTGACTCGTGTGATTTACAACTTTAAACCGGATTAGCGGGAAGGGGCAAGGGCCACTCCTTCCCAAGAGCATTTCTTGTTCATTTTATCTCTATTATTTAGCATCTATTTAATTTAACAAAATTTCATTGTTCAATACTTTTAATTCTGAGTTCAAGTAATACTTTGTTTATCAATCTATTTCATTTCTTTATGGCATTTAGCATAGCATTTGGTTAAGTTTGTTAGTAAATAATTAATGAGCACTTTATTCAACTATGTCCTTTGTTGCAAATAGGCATGGAAACTGCCTTAGACAGAAAATCATAAGATAACAAAAATATGAGTGCCAACGACGCTCGTCACTTTTTGGCGTCGTTGTCGAGGAATTATCATGGGCTCGAATCCCAACTCTATTCATAATTGGGAGGAGATGGAAATAGTTTTCTCGAGATAAATATGAGGATTACGGTAGGGTGGGGAAAAAAAGAAAGAGCTCTTTAGGATATAACAGAAGGATGATGAGAGTGTGGAGGACTATCTTGATTGGTTCCTCTTCCTTCACAAGAGGTGTGGCACTGGTCTTGATATAAATCTTCTTAAAACTCTATTCCTCAAGGGATTGGATGAAGACACATAAGAAGCATTTAATCTTATGGGAAAAGGAGACATGAACAAATTAGAATTTACTGATATCATTGACCTTTGTAGGAACTACTCCCGAACTCACCCCAATCTTCGAAGATAGAAAGGTAAAATTGCCAATGACGACATATCCAAACTAAGAGAGGAAATTATAAATTTAAAAATAGACCTCTTAGTTCAACTTAATACAATTGTGGATAGGGAGAAAGCCAGGAATACAAATCCATTATTCATATATTATCCAAGATGTAGGGACAAACATGGGCTTAAGGATTGTCCCTTAGATAAAACCGACATCTTCCTTTTATGTGATCTAAAGCATACCACAAACCAATGTGGATTGCTGCCCTTGCTGAAGAATCATTTAAAGAAAAAAATAAACTGAAGTTGAGCTAAATTATATGGCTCATAGGAAAGGAGGGAATTTTCAATCAAATCAGAACCAATCCTATGCACCAACAACACAATGGGTCCTCGAACAATGTAACGCATCATGGTCATACCCCCAACCTTGGGCTCAACAAGTCCCATAGGAATGGAGTCCTCAGTGGAATGCACCACCAAATTATTATCAACAATCTTGGGCTCCAAACTCAAATATTCCACCGTTTCAAGAATTCAATCATCAATTCCAAAAACATTGGAATGCACCTCAAGGATCAAGGACACACTATTATAACCAAAGAAGACCCCAAGGATAACAAGATTTTTGATTGGGCCCACAACTACTACCTCATCCGACCAACCTTCCTAGCCATAGATTCCAGCGTGGACTGTGGTGAACCCCAAAAATGTGAGGTAGGGTAACCCAACATACATAGTGGAATCAAACAAAAACCCCACATTAAACTCTATGGATTGTAGAAACATCTTACTATGTTCAGGGAAGGTTACCTCAAAACCTTCATCTCCTATTATAGAAGAAATCCTGAAGATAAAGAAGAGTTAGAAGAAACACAACCTAGTCCTGTTGTTGAAGAAACACCTGAACCAAACGCTGATATTCCTTTTCCATCCAAAATTTTGGAGAAACACAACACTGTAATTCATGAAAAATCAGAGTTAGAGTTGATTCAGGGATTAAGGAAATTGAGTATTGGAATCCCTTTATTACAAGCTCTTAAGGAAATTCTAGAATTGAACAAAACCATCAAAGAATTTTTTTAAGACTCTAGGTAGAAAAAGAATCAACCTAAAACCATCCATGTTGATGGAAAATTGGCTAGTATACTGGAAGGGAATATGACCCCTCCTAAATACGGAGACCCTAGAAGTCCTATTGTTACAATTTGCATAGGAGATGTGCAAATCCCAAACGTTCTAATTGACTTAGGAGTTGTTATCAATGTGATGACCACTGACACCTTGTCCACATTGTCTCTCCCTGAACCGTAATCAACCTCAATAGTTTTATAAATGGTAGACTAGTTTGTAACCAAGCCAAAAGGGATCATAGAAGATGTTACCATCACCATTGAGTCATGGGATTATTTGGTAGACTTTATGGTCATAAAAATGAAGAATAGGAATATTAGATACCCTTTGATCCTAGGACGCCCTTGGTTAGCCACTGCTTTCACCCTCATTGATTGCAAAACAAGAAATATGGTGATTACAAATGGACATGATTCGAAGAAGTTATCCATCTATCCATCCGCAAAAAATTTTCTACAGAGAATAAACAATGGTGGAAGGATAATACAGATGAATCAGAAGATATGATTTCATCTCTGGCCATGGTCATAATTCAAGAACATTCAGATCAAATTCAGGATGGTGACCATGAGTCATGTGTTGGGCCGAGTATAAGTTCTCGTCTTTACACGAATCTTACATCAATCAATACGATTCTGCCTAGCGCTGAATCGCTTAAAATAAGAGATGACATGATGGATGAGAACAATCAACCTATCATATGCCCTTTTTCACAAAACATAGATTTGATCGAGTTTGTCTTTCACAATATCACTCTATTCATAGATTACTTCCCCACAAGTGCACGTTGCAAATTCTCTCCTCCCCCAGACACCAAAATTACCTAGTTTCCCAGAGAAACATGTTAATAGTCAATAGTTGGCTAACTAGTCGAAAGAGAATACCCTATTTAAAATTTTATGCTCTCATCCTCAAGCCTTTTTTTGGGAATATAGTGACATGAAGGGTATTCACCCCAATTTGTACACACCACATTTACACAACTGATTCTAGACCAGTCAGACAACCACAAAGAAGGATAAACCACCTTACTAAGAGACAATGCTAAAATTGAAATTGAATATTTTATTAGGGTAGGATTCATTTATCCAATTTCAGATAGCTAGGGGGTTTCTCCATTAGTGATAGTTCCTAAAAATAATGGGAAATGGAGGGTCTGTGTGGATTATAGGGAGTTAAATAAGGAAACTCATCGAGATTATTTTCCATTACCTTTCATTGATCAAGTCCTAGATAATCTATCTAGAAAAAGGTATTTTTCATTTCTTGATGGGTTCAACGGGTACAATCAAATAACAGTAGCACCAGAGGATCAAGATAAAACCAATTTTACCTTCCCATGGGGAAAATTTTCTTACAAGGTATTACCTTTTGGCTTATGTAATGCTCCTGCCACTTTTCAAAGAGCCATGTTAGCAATCTTTGCTGATCTCACTCATGATTATGTTGAGATTTACATGGATGAATTCATTGTTTATGGGGAAACATTCCAAGAGGAAATTGATAATCTAGAAAAATTCCTTTCTAGGTGTGAAAAACATCAGTTATCCTTAAACCATGAATTTTTTTATTCATGATGGAGCAGGGATAGTCTTAGGCCATCGTTTTTAGTTTGAAGAAATCAAGGTAGATCTTGAAAAGGTCATTATCATTGTACAAATCCCATCTCCCACAAATAAAATACAGTAACAAGTTTTCTCGCGCATGCTTTGGATACTATAGAAGGTTTATTTCGTATTTTAGTAAGATAACTTCTCCATTTTTTTCCTTTTAAATAAAGACTATGAATTTGAATGGACAGATGCATGCTAACCATCCTTTGACACTATCAAGAATAAATTGAAAAATACCCCGAGATTAAGAGGACCAAATTGGAAGCTCCCCTTTTATATAAAAATAGATGCTTCCAATGAAACATAGAGGGGGCCATACTTGTATAACAAGAAGAAGAAGAAGCGATGCATGCTATTTACTATATTAGTAAAAACCTCTCCCCTGTTGAAAGGAATTACACCACCATAGAGAAGTAATTTCTTGCAGTTTTTATGAGATTAAAAAGTTTTGCCATTATATCACAGGCTATGAAGTGATTTTTCACACTAAACACTATGCTATTAAGTATCTAATGAATAAACCTTTAGTGTATGGCAGATTGTAAGGTGGCTACTTATTATTGCAAGAGTTTAATATTAAAATTATTGACAAGCCAGGAAATCAAATGTGGTGGCTGATTTTCTTCAAGGCTAACCATTTCGGAACAAAGGAGAAGGTCAATGATGATTTTTCGGATGAACATATGTTCGCAATTTACATTGTCTCTCCTTGGTTTGCAGATATGGCTAACTACTTGGCTACAAGGAATTTCCCAACCTTTTTCACACATAAACAAAGAAAACAATTGATTAAAAAAAGTGTGATGTATACATGGTTGAATGGAATACTTTTTAAATGTGGACTGACCATGTTTTACGCAAGTGTGTAGCTGAAGATGAGATCTTTGACATACTCAGGGCATGTCATGATGAGCCATTAGGAGGACATTATTCATTTAAAAGAACCATTCACAAAGTTTTGGGAGCTATTTACTATTGTATTTCCTTATATAGAGATGTTAAAAGTATGTATGGCAGTGTGATTAGTGTTAAAGGATGGGAAAACCAACATTTACATCTGAGATGCCACTCCAACCTCAGGTTGTTTTAGAACCATTTGAGAAGTGGGGATTGGATTTCATTAGACCAATTGACCCAAATTATCAAGGGAAGGAGTACATCTTGGTTTGTACAGATTATGTTACAAAATGGGCTAAAGTGCAAGCTCTATAATATGCAAGGGATGAAAAAGTTGCAGACTTTTTATATGAACACATCTTCCAAAGGTTTGGAGCACCAAGATCCATTGTTTTAGACCAAGGACCATAGTTTATGTCAGGTGTAATTAGTTCCTTTGTGGAAACATACCAACTTAAGCACAAGAAGTCATCCCCATACCATCCATAGTCCAATGGTCAAGTGGAAGTTACTAACAGAGAGTTGGAGAATATCCTAACTAAGACAATAGATATTTCAAGGAAAAATTGGGTTCAAAAGTTACCTGAAGTAGTATGGGCCTACAATACTACTTGGAAGACAACCACATGATTCACTCCTTATGAGTTGGTTTATGGGAAGAAGCCTATTCTTCCTATAGAATTTGAAATTCAGACCTTAAGAACAACTTCAAGTGGGAATTGATTTATCAGAAGCACAACAAGTAAGGATTCTTCAACTAAATGAGTTGGATGAGATGAGACTACAAGCATTGCATCAAATAGAAATCATCCAACACCAAAGGAAAGTATGACATGATAAACATATTAAGCAAATGAAGTTTCAAAAAGGAGATTGGGCTCTATTATTTGATTCAAAGTATAAAGACTTCAAAGGAAAATTACAGACAAGATGGATGGGTCCATATCAAATTGAGGAAGTCTTCAAAAATGGAATAGTTTAGCTAATTCCAATTGATGGTGAAAGAAAAGTAATGTTGGTTAATGGCCATAGATTGAGGCTATACCACAAACCAACATCTAAAGAGGAATTCTAGAACATGCTACAAGAAGATGCAACTTTGAATTGTTTGGACAAAGTCTCTTTGTCCAATTCAACTCAGAGCTAAATTAGTTCTCAGCAAGAATAAATAGGATATGGTTGAAAACTAGAAATGGCATCCATTATCCTATGAAGTATTGATGAAAACCAGAAATGGAGGTCATTAATTCTAAAAGATACAATTAAAAAATTAAATAATTTGTTTAGGTGGCTGAAAACCAGAAATGGTGGTCACTACCCCTAAATCATGCAATCAATAAATGAGGAACAACATGTGGAGGGAGAAATAAAGGAGCATTTAAATGATGGCCGATAGATTTGACAAGTGAAATTGATCAGGTATGTGCAATTATTATTTTCTTAAATGTTGTAAAGTTTAATTTATGAGATGATCATTATTGTGCTTGTGTGAATTGATGACTTCCCCATTCCCAATATGTTCTCATGTACCGCATATCCCAATAAATCTACCACTCATTCCCACATTAATATCCCCTGTACCAAATTACTCCCCACTTTATTGCTGTCAGATTGGAATTTGTAAAACTTTCCCAATTTGTGTTTTTCCATATAAAACCATTTTGTCTCCCCTATCATTTTCTAATTTTCCAATTTTTCCATTTCACTCATCATATAGTGTCATTCTTGCGCTAGCATAATCTCCATTCATGTGTCATTACTCCCCCATTCTTAGACTTCACTCCCCTCTAACATTGTGCAATTACTTGCTCTATTTTAAGCATCAACCATGGGAATTAGATTGTGGCATGAACCCATAAATTCAGATTGAATTTCTCTCTAATACAAAATTAGTAGCAATTATTGAGAAATTAGGGTGGCTCGAATTTATGTTGGCATATGAAGAATTCAATCCAAGAATGACAAAAGAGTTTGTAAAGAATATTGAGGAGGGACATGCCAAGGTAAAAGGTAAGAAAATTTTGTTCAACCCTACTATCATTAGTCATATTTTAGGAATTCCAGAGGAGGGGCAACTAGTTAATTTTAGGACCCCCATATTCGAGATAATTAAGATATTTTCTATTGGGAAGAAGGAAAAATTAGAATTGGTCATGGATAATAAAGGGAAGGATAAAGGCATAAAAGGGGAACTCTTCCTGAACCATGTGCAGAGAGGTAGCTAAGTGGGTGATTAAATATTTCACATGTGAAGGGCAGTATGAAGTCATTTTAGGCCCTGTGTTAAGAATCCTTATCCACCTCTCGCCATGGCTATGCTAAATCCCATAACAAGGTAAATTTTCCCTAGTTCTTATTTGATTATGTCTCCTCTTCGGCCAAAAAAATTCATTGGGGTTATTTTTATTTGAAATTCCAAGGCATGATACATTTAATGTGCAAGTGTCATTATATGAAGAAATGCCATGACATTAAGAAGTGGGTCGAATTCCAGAAAAAGTATGCCCTATAACCTGCATTGGTTATAGAAAGATGGCCCTCCACCTTAGAACGACCTAAAAAATGCGTTAGAACATCAAGGATTGCTCAAATCCTTAATGAACCCTAAGAAGAAACTATTCCTTCTTAGGAGGAACAAGAAGTAGTCAGTACAATCATGCAAAATTTACTCCGAAACCTCCCGTATCTCCTCCTCACTTCATATTTCCCTTTGTTCCAGCTTTCGAGATGGAAGTTGAAAAAACTCAATCATTGTTGAGTACTCTCCCATTTAGGCCAAAGGAAAAGAACCCTTGTTTGCGGGGAACCTAGTTCTCCTCCCGATTCTAACAAAATCATTCCTCAAGTATTATCTCTCTCTAAGGTTCAATACCAATTCCAACAGCCCAAGATATAATTTTTCATTTACAACTTCTTTTATAAACAAAAGAGGCCACTTTCTCTCAGTTGGAGTCTCAGAAAGAACAAAAAATCCAACAACTCCAACATACCATAGAACAGAAAGAAGAGACAATCCTTCAACTTCAGCATGATGTAGAAGAAAAATAACAAAGGATTCAGTTCCTTCAAATTATAATAGAGGACTTAAACACATCACTTGTAATCTTGTAAGAAAACAAGAAGGACATAGAGCCATACTTATCACTGAAAAAACAACTCAAACCGGTTTTGTGTTTCCTCAGATCATTGTGTTGAAGGGGATGGATAAATGGATGTAAGAATGTTATAGTCTTAGGGAGTGTTTGAAGAAAATAAAGTGTTGAAGGAAGAAAAGAAAATGCTTCAAGATAATGTGCTTCATATTTGTCGGTTATATGATCAGGCCCTTTCTTGTAGGGATCCTTCTAATTTCTATGCATTATTTTTAAAGGAACAATTCTTCAAGTGGAAAATTTCTAGGGTCTGTTCCATGGAGGCTATAGAATTTGATGATGATAAATAATTTTTTGGGGCATATACAATAACAGATAATGTTGTCAAGAATCTATTATGTGAGTTTTATGTCCATAAATTCCTTCTTCTTGAGAAAATTGAAATTCCAATTAATCTATATGTGGGAGAGGTACAATTGAGGTCATTTATATCTGTTAGTGTGAGTTATCCTATGTGTCCTCCTCTCATATTGGAGGGTCCTCTCACATGGGTTAGGTTTAGGGTTTCATGTGTGTTATGCACTAGGGTTACTCAACACCCTATATGTACCCCTTTACTATTCATTTATGAGCATGTCAAGACACTCCTGTCTTTCCTCTATGTGCAAGCTTTGTTTCATTGAGCAAATTCTTCCATTACTGATCAATTCTTTCTTGCAATCGTTGGAGCTATCATGATTCCGTTGGAGTGAAACTACTTCGTGGTGCCTCGTTTCTGATTCGATTCTCGCAAACTCTTTTCATGGTATCAGAGCTGAGATCGGGTAAACATGCACTCGTTATTTTTTAGTTGCGATTACTCTTTCTTGGTTTCGTTATTTTACTCTACATGCAAGTTTTTTGATCACTATTTTCTGGAATTATTTTGCTAATCTCTCTAACAAGCTTTCTCGAAAAGTTGTGTCGTTTTTGTGCCTTTTTTGTGCATGTGTAGGTTTTCATCATACCTTGAGCAATCTATGGATAATTTAGCAGATCAGCCAAATAGAGTATTTTCTAGTTTTTTTAAATTTTTTTAATTAAAACTGGAAATTCTTTCGATCTCTATTTTCTGGCTCTTAATTAGTTTTGTAATTAATTAGATTTAATTTGATTAAATATATTTTTATTAATTACAAATTAACCTATCTCATTTACGATTTATAGTAAATTAAAAATTGTCTTTCAATAACCCTTTTTTATCATTTTTTTAAAAACTCCAATAGCTCTAAAAATAGCAAAATTGGCGTTTCCAAACGGTAAAATTTAGGTGTTCTTGTCGATTTTTTTCACTAATCGTGCGCTCAAGTGTGCAGCATCACTCTGAGCACCTTTTTTCCTTCCAAGCTCTTTTTCGGCATTCTGAAGATTCTCTGAACTCCTTGAGTTCATTTAAAACCTTGTATTTCACCCTTATTATTGCTTGCGACTAGTGAGCGCATCGCCATGCCACAGTCTGCAGCAAGGGGGTTTCCTTTTATGACGTGAGACATTTTTTCTCACCACCAGGGTTGGCTTTCACCTCCTTTCTTGTTTTTTGCTTGTGCTTGTTTACGGTGTCCTATTTTGTTGCGCTCCACGAAACACTGTTGTGGTCTCCTCTCTTGCGTGTTATTACGCTAATTGCAAGACGAGTTACCAAGTGTTTCAAACCGCACACACGGACCCGATTGTAATCAACGCACTAAACTATAAAGTTTTGAAAGCAGGGGGGTTGTTATTGTCTTGGGTGGTTGTGTTTCTTTTCTGCATTTCTTTCTCTCTCTCTCTCTCACTATGGATGCACTTTAAACTCCTTGCTTACGCTGCTCAAATTTTTAGAATGGAGATCGAAAATAATAATGAAAGTAAGGGGTAAAGGGTTATTCCGCATCACGATGGGAATTGAGAGACTGAACCGATGATGAACCCGAAAAATCTAAGTGGTTAAACCATAGTGATGAAGCTTTAGGTATTCTTTGAATGTATGTTTCTCCTGACTTGCTCTTCCACATTGAGACGTTTGAAACACCTAAATCTGCATGGAAAATGCTAGATGCGATGTTTGGAAAACTAGATGACATGAGAGCGCATGAGTTGGAAAACGAACAACTAGGGTTAAACCCTAGTGAATTTGAAAACCTACAAGCTTTCTTCTCGAAATTTGTCCACATTAGATTATTGTTAAAAGGATGTCAAGTAGAGAAGAAATATTCTCAATTGATCTTGTCGATTCTCTCTAAGCTAGGTCCCGAATATTCTGTCTTCATGTCAACTTTCTACGCTACAAAAGCTGCTTTGGGCGATACTTAGACTATGCCCTCATTTGACTATTTTTCGTCTCAACTCATTTGAGAATAAGACAAAATCATTCAAATGGGGTCTCTCAAGTCCAAGTCACATGCCCTTGTAGCAAGTACTAGCAAGGGAAAGAAGACTAAAAAGAAGAAAGAAACTAAGGATCAACCTAAGAAAGAAACCAAGACCAAACCTAAAAATGACACAAACACTTCGACTTCTGAGCCTAAGGCACAGAAAAGAAAGTATTTGTGTTCCTATTGCAAGAAGTCTGGTCATAACGAGCAACACTGTTTTTAGAAACAGATTGATCACTTATCTCATTTACTTGAGAAGAATAAAATAAGTGTTCTTGAATCCATAAAACAAAGTGCTCCAAAGGCCGAGTCTTCTACTTGTAAAAGGTGCTAAAAATGATAAGAAGAAAGGAAAGGCCCTTGTAGCCAGAGTTGCTCCTTCATCGACATGGATTATAGATTCCGGTGCCTCGCACCACATGGGTTCTTCGCATGTTGAGTTTTCCAACATCGAACCTTGTGGAATGTCCCAAATCACGATGGGTAATGACATGACAATGTCGGTTTCTAGTAGTGGATCGGTAGAGATGGATGGGGGAACATTTAACCAAGTGTTGAGTGTTCCTGATCTCTCTACCAATCTCCTATTGGTTTACCAAATTACTCACCTTGGTGAAGGAATACGAGTGGAATTTGGTCCTAAATCGGTGATTATTTGTGAGCTTAACGATGATACTATAGTGGTTGAGGGAAAGGTAGATCACTGTTCACAGTTGTACACCTTCTCCCACTTTACTTCTGATTCTACGTCCACTGCCTTGTTCACTCATGCAAATGAGGTTAGTAAGCTATGGCATGAGTGTTTTGGACATCTAAATTATCGCTGCCTTGAACAATTAAACCAAAACGAAATGGTCAACGGGTTGCCTCGCGTCAAGTTTTCTAAGGGTCTTTGTGAGGGTTGTACCCTTGGAAAGCATCTTGAAAATAACTTTGACAAAGGAAAAGCCTAGAGAGCCACACGTCCTTTGGATCTTGTTCACAGCGATGTTTTTGGTCCATTTCCTTCTCCTTCATTTACTAGAGCTCTTTATGTGCTAACCTTCATTGATGACTATTCGTGATATACCTGGGTATATTTTCTTAAGCTTAAGTCTAAAGTCTTTGAACATTTTCAAGACTTTAAGGCTCTTCTTTGAGAAACAGTGTAATGGTCTATCAAGGTTCTTTGAACCGACAATGGAGGTGAATATGTAAACAATAGGTTCATGGATTTCTATACTTCTGAAGGGATCTCTTTGTAACATACAATTGCTTATAGCCCTTCACAGAATGGAGTCGTAGAAAGAAAGAACCGTACTCTTAAGGATATGGCCACTTGTATGATTCACTCGAAGTCTCTTCCTCCGTAGTATTGGGACGAAGCAGTGAATTGTGCAAATTACATTCAAAACCATGTTCCACACAAGGAAGTAAGAGGGATGACACCCTTTGAAGCTTGGTTTGGATGCAAGCTTGATGTTGAGCACTTTCGAGTCTTCGGATCCAAGGCTATGGCTCGGATTCCCAAGAAGAAACAAAATCCTTAGAACCACAATCCAAACCTTGTATCTTTGTAGGGTATCCTGATGGCGTGAAGGGATATCGATTGATGAATCCTACTTCTCATGAGCTGTATATTGAGAGAAGTGTTAAGTTCAATGAGTCTTCTTCGACTTCTACTTCTCCACCTATTGAGGTTCTTCAGCTCACTAATTCAGATTTTGACTCATCAGATGATGATGTTGTTGAGCGTGCTCCTCTTCTTGATCCTCTTAACCATCAGACCTTTGAGTCTTCTGATTCTAACAGTAGTGATGATGAGGACTATGTCCCTTCTCACTCAAGTGAAGAATCTTCTGACTTTGAGCACGATCCTCTTGGTCCCCTTTGGGCCGGGAAAAATTTGCAAAGTGTTTGGAGATTTAGTTGGATATACTTCGGATATGAGACATACTCGCTCGAGATTTCGTTGGACCCTACTCTTTCTTCGCATCTGCTTCTAATCCACAGTCTTTCCAGGGAGGCTTTTGGTATTCCTGAGTGGGATTCTGCCATGGATGAGGAGTATTCCTCTCTCATGAAGAACGATACTTGGGATCTCACCACTCTTCCGAAAGGAAGAAAAATTGTTCGGTGTAAGTGGGTGTTTCGAACAAAGTATGGAGTAGATGGAGACGTCGAAAAGTTTAAAGCACGATTAGTAGATAAGGGTTTCTCTTAGATAGATGGGGTTGATTATATAGAAACCTTTGCTCCAATTATGAAGATGACTTCTATTCGACTGACCCTAGCCATTACCATAGCGAACAAATGGAAAGTCCATCAAATGGATGTTAAGAGTGCCTTCCTTCATGGTGACCTAGAGAAAGAGATCTATATGGAACAACCTCCAGGTTATGTCCAAGATCCCTCCCTCATTTTTAAGTTAAATAAGTCTCTTTATGGCCTTAAACAAGCCCCTCGGGCTTGGTATGCCAAGATGGACTCCTTTTTACTTACATCAGGGTTTACTAGGTATCACTCTCGATCCAAATGTTTACATTCTACGACAAGATGACTCCATACTCATTCTTGTTCTCTATGTTGATGACTTGTTGATCACAGAAACTCTTCCTCTATTATTGATTATGTGAAGATCACCTTGGCCAACAAGTTTTCCATGAATGACTTAGGTTTGCTTCATTACTTTCTTGGGATCCAGATTTCACAATCTGACTCAGAATTTTGATTTCGCAACCTAAGTATGCTCTTGATTTGCTAGCTCATTTTCAGATGTCTGATTGCAAGTCTTCTCCTACTCCTTTTATTTCCAGGGTTAAGTTGGTTTCAGATTGCTCTACTCCCTTGGTTGATGGTACTCTTTATCGACAGTTGGTGGGGAGCTTGATTTACTTGACTCACACTTGACCAGATTTATCATATGTTGTTGGGATCGTGTCTAGATTTATGCAGGAACCACATGAGCTGCATTGGAAAGTAGCTAAATGGATCCTTCATTATGTTCATGGCACCTATACTGATGGCATTCACTATCATGGAGGGGTGGATATTGACTTGATTGGGTTCACAGATTCTGATTGGGCTGGTGACTTAGATCATCGAAATCTACCTCTGCTACAATTTCTCTCTTGGTTCAGGTCCTATTAGTTGGTCTAGCAAGAAGTAGAATGTAATTGTGATATCATCTACAGAGGCAGAATACAGAGGAGCAGTTAACGCTACCACAAAAGCTATTTGGCTACAGGGTATTCTGACAAAGTTTGGCATCCACTTTTGGTGGCCTACCATTATCTACTTGTGATAACATGAGCACAATCTCTATTTGTAGAAATCCAGTTCAGCATCAGTGGATGAAGCACATTGAGATCCATATGCACTTCATACGGGAGCTTATTCATGATGGTATCATCGACATTCAGTACATTCAGACAGCTGATCAGATTGCAAATTTATTCACCAAGCCCTTCACTAAGATGAAGTTTCTTCACTTATGGTCTCTTCTTGGGGTGAGGTCTTCTGTTGCTCATCTTCTTCGGGCTATGTAGTCCTTTTCTTCTTCTTCTTCTAGGAAGATTGTGTTTGTATATGGGCACCTTATCAGGCCTTTAGTTGCTCTAGGGCCCCATTGACACATCTTTCTTAGTTGTTTAGGAGTGTCTTTATCTTCCGTCTGACTCATCACAGCCGCTACCCTAGCTTCAATGAAGGAGGGGTGTTAGTGTGAGTTATCCTATGTGTCCTCCTCTCATATTGGAGGGTCCTCTCACATGGGTTAGGTTTAGGGTTAGGTTTAGGGTTTCATGTGTGTCATGCACGAGGATTACTCAGCACCCTATATGTACCCCTTTACTATTCATTTATGAGCATGCCAAGACACTTCGCTGTCTTTCCTCTATGTGCAAGATTTGTTTCAGTTGAGCAAGTTCTTCCATTACTGATCAATTCTTTCTGGCAATCACTGGAGCTATCACGATTTTGTTGGAGTGCAACTACTTCGTGGTGCCTTGTTTCGATTCGATTCTCGTAAACTCTTTTCAATATCTACTTTGAGACATCGACCACGTGGAGGGAGAAAAGAGGGACATATGTAAAGGAATAAGATAATACAAGTATCTTAATGAGGAATGATCTCCCTCCCCGATCCAATCATATTTTTCAGAAGGTTTTAGTCCCAAGTTTATTGTTTGCAATTATTGGACAAGTATAAAGCAAATCGGTAACTTACATATCAGATTTTATGGAGAAGGAACTCCCACATTTAATGTCAATTTTCATGCTTTTCAGTGAGGTATGGGTTGCTTCTAGATCCTTGGAAAAAGAAGGAGGTTATTTCTCCAACCAACCTCCGCTGGTCATTAAAGAGGGCCAATGACCTCTACAAGATTATCTTGGAAATGCAGGAACAATGGATTGGAATGAGGTACAAACCTCCATTGGTGATAGCCCTTGTGCCATGCTAGAACTCCAACGGTGATAAATCTGGAACTAATTATAAAGCATGGAGGGACATAATCATCAAGCTCTTTGGTTTTAGTGATACAGAGTAAGATGAGACATGGCTTACTTTTTCCAATGAATATAATTTCTCAAGAATTGTTGAGAACTTGAACAGTTACAGGAGGACCTGCTTTAAATATTAAGTGTGGGGGAGTGATGAGCCCTCATTTATCCTATGTAAACCCCTATTTTGTCATGTCATCATTTTTCACTAAGTATGATATTGCCATTTTGTAATTAATACTTTACTATATTTTGAAAGGAAATATTGTGCATAACCTTGTTATTTTCATCTTGTGTTTACTTCTTCAAATATGGGTTAAATGAATCTTTATGTGTATTAAAAATGTATTTAAAGAGCATATCTTAAGCCATCATAAGACCCAACTATGGACTAGTGCGGGAATCGCCCATGTATTAAACAGGACTTGTTGTGGAGCGTAGGACTTTCCCGAAGCACTAATGTAGAATCACTTGGAATGAAGAACTCACACAAAGGAAGATGAATCAAATGGAAAAAAATGATTTGATTTATACGGTACACTATTTGACATGATGGAATGAGCATGAAATGTGGACTACCATCTCAAACATCATGCAAATTATGAGTATCATGCAATCTCAACTTAACACCAGTTGATTGAAGACATGGAGCAGACAAACATAACAAATCATAGAATTATAATCATCATGATTATAGGGATCTAATGCAGAATATTTGATATCTTCTAGACACTTTGATTGACTATCTCAACTAAGAGTCAATTATAGACCTCATATGTAGTTAACAAGATGAATTTTATCCAAGTGTGGCATGCACTAATCCTTCCACAATTGTAACTCCTCAAAAATTAGTTTGTGCTAGCTATGCATAGCTTCTAGTTAAGTAGTTGTAATTAATTGCAAATAATTAGTCCTCTTTTAGAGTGACTATTACTGCTTTATGAGTATAAAAGAGCATCAATAGTAAGATTAAAAAGTTAGTTCGTGGATTATTGTAAAATAAATTCTTCCATTCAATAAAGTGCTAATTCAAGGGAAAATTTTACTCGTGTAATTTACAACTTTGAATTGGATCAACGGGAAGGGGCAAGGGCCACTCCTTCCCAATGTGAAGGGAGCATTTCTTGTTCATTTTATCTCTGTTATTTAACATCTATTTGATTTAACATAATTTCATTGTTCAGTACTTTTAATTCGAGTTCGGTAATACTTTGTTTATCAATCTATTTCATTCCTTCATGGCATTTAACATAACATTTGGTTAAGTTTGTTAGTAAATAAGTATTGAGCACGGTTTCAACTATTTCCTTTGTTGTAAATAGCCATGAAAGCTGCCATGGAATGAAAATCATAAGATAACTAATGTACGAGTACCAACGACACTTGTCAATTAAGTTTATTCCCAAAGTAGGAAATCTTGAGTTACATAACAACTAAAGATTGATAATTCTGTTGCATGTCTCATAAAAAATTCTTGCCAAGGCTCTTGCTATATGTCTTTGACACCTCATTTCGATAAGTATTAAGTGAGCTCAAGTTTCTTAGTAAAATTCAATTTTCCTTAATCTTGATTTTCGAAGACATACAACAACATATAATGGCCTTTCATTTTGGCTATTTCTAAAGATGTCAAATTTGGGGAATTATTTATATCTTCAATTCAAACCCTTTTTATAGATGTCTTCACTTAATTAACTTAAATAAAAAAAACCAATATGAGACGAATGGAATTTTCCATTCCATCCATTAGGATGCCCTCTTTCTTCTATTTTATATGTTCTTCCAATGATGCCTTTGGATACTTGCCAATCGGGCACATAAAGATCTAGTTCACAAAATTTATCTCCCATATTAAAAAACTTAGCTTATCAATGGGAATTTTTACGATGATTACTTTCTTACTCTATGAACATGAGACCTATTTCAAAGAAGCTCTTAATTGTTTGGATATTTTTTCTAAAGCCTTCGGGACCAATATTCAATGGAAAAAAAAATGCAATGATTTTATTAGGACTATCATCGCAACGTCACTAGATCAAAGGTTACTAATGGAAATGGATATCCCATGGCGAGAAGTTAGAATTCTTGGGTATTTTTTTCTTTCAAATTTCCCCATCGATTTATGGCAATATGTGATGAATTATGCGGAAAATAAAATATTCGTATATTTCTAAGCCTCATTAAATTTCTACTAAATTTTAGGTGTGAACCAAAATCCTTTCCCATCCATATCTACTAATCATCTTATTGGGATACATCCAAATATTGCCACGATAAGATATTTAAATTGCTACGTAATTTTATGCACCATCTCTAAATGCACTTGGGAAATCCACATAGTTTCTTGGGATGTTTGTTGATACTTAATAAAAAAAATGTGATGACAAGGGCATCATTGAAATATATTTCCAAAGCATGCCTCTTTGTGCCAAGTAGGATGTCTTTGGAAGTGGAAGGACAAGAAGATTAGAAAATTCTCTTATGTCATCGCATCTCAATTGGTACATGTTATGAAAAACAATGATAGCGAATGTAGTATTTCACACACTTGTGAGCACTATTGTGTTAGTAAAAATTGAGGGGTCCTTTGTTTTCAAAAGCACATGGACCTCTTTTGATATATATTCCAAACTCATATCGAGTAGATTGAGAAAATTCAAAAACAAGCTTTCTTTCAATAATCACAACATTTGGTGGTCCTAGGTTTGCTTTTCTCTACCATTCCTTTGGTAGATGAACATGAAATTAAACCTATTAGATTATTCCATAAAAGGAATTTTTACATATATGACATGATCTCTTCTAGAGATTGGATCCCTCGGCCAAATTTGTGACCGAAATTTCATCTTTTTCCTTCAAAACTTCATACAATCACCCACATTAAGGAAGCTGTTATCACCGAATCACAGCACCCCGAAGTGCATATACATGAACTCACAAAGTGTGATTGGATAACATGGGTACTATCTCCAAGTTGTGGGACTTGCTACTCGAGATAGACCTCCGAGAGAAAGTTGTTCTTACTCCTAAACTACCCGCCACAATCTACTCTAATGCAGGGACAAGCTAACTATTCTAATCTAAATTTCTAAGGGACCAGGAGAGAGAATGCATAAAATGAAAGCCTACACTAAAGCGGTGATACACCGAAAAGGAGGGTGTGAGAGTAATCTCCAAATGTGTGAAATACGAGGCAAAGTGCACCCTAGAAGAGGTGATGATAGTTCACCATAATCTAGCAAAATGCATTCACAATAATATTCCAAGCATACACAATGATAATGAATCCTGCAAGAACATACTAAATAGACACAATATTCTTATAGAAAGATCAAAGGGGCAAGAAGAATGCAAGAAACACACGAATGAGGAAGATACATCCACAAACTTGTATTTTATTGCTTCCTGGTATGCACAGTTCAGTCTATTACAAGATAAGGGCCTGGATCACCATGCAAGGAGTCCACTACAAGGGCCTGCAACACACTGGCTTCACAAAGCAATTTTGGCAGAGCTTTGCTACCCAAAAACTCTCTCTTTACAATGAGCCCAACACTCCAATTTATAGAAAAATGAGAAGGAAAAGAGAAGGGAAAATGGAAATCCCGAAATCTGTCCTTCAACCACCTGTAAGAGGCATTAAATTGAGTGGAATGGGTATACATTACTTGCAAAAGGCTCCCCATACTGTCCCATGTGCTGCAGCAGAGAAAGAATGATGACCATGCCTCTTAATTGCACTCCCAGCTACCAAATAAAACACTGTTCTGAACCCGACCACGTTTTGTTAAAAAACTCAATCAATATCTCATCAAATCTAGAATTTCTTGATTGCTGTGCGTCGGGCTTGGAGCCATGATTCCAACGGTACCAATTTTGTGCGATTTTGTTGAGAAATGCAGAAGTTATGGCCTTCTGAGTGCGGGCAGCTATTTTGGGTCTAGCAGGCGTTTTCTGTCATTTGACGGGAATGAACATTAACTGACTGGAGCCGAATATGTTTCTCTTAATTAAATATATCTCCCTCATTAAAAATAAGAAATCCAGTTTCTGTGGCGTAGAGGATGTCGTGCTCGTTCCAGAAAGTCCAATTTTGTGAAAATCGGAGCTCGGAGTCAAAAGTTATGGCCGTTTGAAGTTTCGCAGGTCAAACGTTGACTTTTCCTCTTCTGTCTTCGCCCATTTCGCGCTTTCGCGTCCCACGCGTCCCTCGCGTACTTTTGTCCCGGCTGTCCCGGACGAACCTTCGCCCATTTCGTGCTTTCGCGTCCCACGCGTCCCTCGCGTACTTTTGTCCCGGCTGTCCCGGACAAACCTTCGCCCATTTCGCGCTTTCGCGTCCCACGCGTCCCTCGCGTACTTTTGTCCCGGCTGTCCCGAGACTAAGACTTAGCCATTTTTCATGATTTTCCCAAACGTCCCGAGCCTCTTTTTTCGCAACCTTTCCACATTTTTTCAGAGCTTGCTCTTTCTTTCTTGGCCAGGGGAGTTAGAAAAAATCTGAGGGGACCCCAACAACCTGATGCTTTGCCTTGAATCAATATAATTGCTTGGGACTAAAGAATTTTATGCATGTTATCAAAATTTACCTTGGGGGTGAATTTTGGATAACAATTTGGTGACTCAGCGGGGTTATCTGCCTGCCAGATGAAGAACGGCCAGCTGCTTGTAGCAATCCATTGGGCATGGAGTCTGTTTGATAATCTCTCAGCTGATCTGAAATTTGAAAGCTTGTATCAATGAGCCATTTGACATTTGTTGAGCTGGTCTTCTCATGGCGACAAATTCTTTTCCAAGAACTTGATGAACTGCAAACATGCACATACTAGAAGCAATAGGACATGTGCAGAAGCACTTAGGGAAATAAAAACTACTCTAACAGCAGTACAATGTGCATAAGCACTTAGAGGAATGGAAAATCTAAATTAATATTTACAAGGATGAGAAGCTATCTTTCTAGTAGCAGCGTTTGAGATAGATTCCATTGACCGGAATCTGCAATTCTTCACCATCCAACTTAGCCAGTCGGAAAGCATTGCTACCTTTGCATTCAATGATCATATACGGGCCACTCCAGATGGCATCAAACTTGGAGTGCTTTCCTGGTTTTGCACGATCAGCATCCCACTTCAGTACCAAATCTCCAGTTTGCAATATCCTGGCCTTAGCTTTCTTGTCAAAACTCTTCTTGATTAGGGCTTGATCCTTCTCTGTGCACAGGCTGCATGCTCTCTCTTGTCTCTTCTAGTTCCATCACTCTGCATACCGATTTCCATAGGTTCAACCTCGGCTAGTTCCAATCAAGTTTCATGAGTTCCAATGCTGGCAACTCGAGTGATATGGGTAGAACTGCTTCCTTCCCATACACAAGCTTGTATGGAGAGCTTCCTGTAGACCTCTTGGGTGTGATCCTATCGGCCCATAGGGCTGATTTGAGCTTTGCGTGCCAAGTCCTTTGATTTTCATCCAGAGTCCTCCTGATGATTCTTAGTAGGTTCTTGTTTGTAGACTCGGCTTGGCCATTACCTTGAGGGTAATAGTTCGATGAAGTGCTGAGATACACACAATTCTTGACAGCCCATTCAGTGATCTTTGTGCCAAGGAATGCCAATGCATTGTCTGATATGATAGTGGCAGGGGCACCAAACCTCGTGACTATTCCTTCATAGAAATCTAAGATATTAGATTCATTTGCCTCCTTGAGTGCCACTGCTTCTTGGTCCACTTGGTGAAATAGTCTGTCGCTGTAAGTATCCATTTGTGGCCTTGACTTGAATTGGGATTGATAACCCCAATGAAGTCCAATCCCCATTGCATGAATGGCTGATCCACTGAAATTGGACGAAGGGGCAGCGCTGCTAACCTTTCTTTCCCCGTGAAGAATGCACATTTCTTGCATTTTTTGACCCATGAGTAGCAATCATTGAACACAGTAGGCCAATAGTAACCAGCTTTCATGATTTTGAGAGCTGTCACTCGTGGAGCAAAGTGGCCTCCTGCTTCCCCATCGTGGAACTCGTGTATGATTTTCTCAACTTGACCTGTTCCAATGCATCTTAATAGAACTCCATTGATGTCCTTTTTAAACAAAACTCCATCAACAAGCACATATGGAATGGCTTGTAATCTGAAGTATCTCCTCTTTGCCTTGCTCACTTCTGGAGGGCACAAGCCTGTTTGGAGGTAATGCACAAGGTCTTGAGTCCAACATGGGATGAGTGCATCATCAGCTGGTTGTTCTTGATCATTTTGTAGTAGGAGGACAACATCCTCTTCACCTTCTGAGCCTTCTGATTGTTTGGAAGTGAGCTGCTCACACAAACCTTTGCCATGAACCAGCTTGGTCACTTTGATTTCAATATCGTATTCCATCACCCGAGTGATCCAACCTGCTCTCTTCTCGTTTAAATCCTTGTTTAGGAGGAAGTCCTTGACACCAGCATGAGACACCAATAGTTGAATCTTATTGTTTGAGACCAAGTGTCTGAACTTCTTCAAGCTTCTGATGACGGCAAGGACATGCTTTTCGATGAAAGAATACTTTATTTCGTAATCTTCCAAGGTTTGGCTGAAGAATGCTATGGGCTGTTCTGAACCTTCTCTATTCAGCTGTGTCAAGATAGCTGAGATTGTATCTGATCCTCCAAATGCATACAACATGAAGTCCTTTGAGAAATCTGGGTTGATAAGAGTTGGAGCTTGTGATATTGCATGCTTGATGCTTTCAAAACTCTCTTTGCCTTCTGCTGTCCATTTGAATGCCAGATTCTTCTTCAACATCATTGTTAGAGGCTTCACAAGAGTGGCAAAATTAGGCACAAATCTGCGGACAAAGTTTATCCTTCCTAAGAAGCTTTGGAGAGATTTCTTGTGGTGTGGCAATGGAAGTGTTCGGATGGCTTCAACCCTTTCAGGATCAATTGTTAGCCCTTCCCTAGAGACGATGTGGCCCAACAATTTGCCCTCGTGTGCCAAGAATATACATTTCTTTGGATTCAACGACACTCCGAACCTTCTACACCTCTGAAACACTTGCCTGAGGTGAAAGAGATGGTCTGCTGCATTCTTTGAGAAGACAGTGATATCATCCAGGTATACCAGCACTATCTTGTTGATCAAGCCTTTGAACGCCATATCCATAGCTCGCTGAAATGTTGCTCCGGCATTTGACAGTCCAAATGGCATCTTCTTGTAAGCATATGTGCCCCATTTTGTAGTGAAGGCCGTCTTGAATTGATCTTCTTTCACTAGTATCTGATTATAGCCTGAATATCCATCTAGCAATGAAAACCTTTCTGAACCAGCTACAACCTGCAATATTTGTTCCATTGATGGAAGCGGATAATGATCTTTGAGTGATGCTCTATTTAGATCGCGAAAGTCCACACACAATCTTATTTCTCCGTTTCTCTTTCTTACCGGCACCAAGTTTGCAACCCAACTTGAGTGTTTGATGGGAAAGATGATACTAGCCTCAATGAGCTTGCTTAACTCTTTTCTCATGAGAGGCTCGATATGAGGATTTACTGGCCTTTGCTTTTGCCTGACAGGCTTGGATTCCGGATCCAACTCAATAGTATGTTGTGCCAAATTTGGGTTGAAACCTCTTAAATCTTTGTAAGTCCAAGCAAAAACATCAGGAATTCTTGACAAAGCTGAACAAAATCAGATTTCTCTTGTGGAGTACTTACTTTGCCAATTTGTAATGTCTTGCCTTCTTCCACTAAAATAGGCTCTGAATCTTCACCCTTTACTTGAATGTTCGCTTTCTCCTTCCGAACTGATCATTCGGGTTGAAGATTGACTCCAAGGTTATGAGGCCTTTTGGCAATTTGTTAGTCCTAAGCTGCACCACTTGGTCGCCATACTGCTGCTCCAGCTTGTCTTGATTTCTCATGGAGAACTCAGCTTCTTCTTGCAGGAAATTAACAATCTGCTGATCATTCTCAAAGACTTGCCAACTTGTGTTGTTATCTGGAACAGCTGGTCTCACAACCACTTTGATATGAGGCTGAGTTTTCTCACTTTTGATACTTTCTACAACATCAAACGCAGCCCCAATTGCTGCCAGTCTGTCAGCGGCTTCATTCTTTTTTCTTGGGATGGAAATGATGCTAAAAGCTTCAAAATCTTCAATAAGATCCCATACCCGATTTTTGTAGTTCTTCAACAGATCATTTTTGGCAGCATTTTTTCCTTTGACTTGGTTTACAATCAGCTCACTATCACCAAATACTTGTAAATTCCTGATGCCTTTCTTCCTTGCCCAGTGCAGTCCATGAATTAAGGCTTCATACTCAGCTGTGTTGTTTGAACAGGAAAACTGGAAACGGAAGGCTGAGTAATACCTTATACCTTGTGGTGAAATGAGCATAGCTCCTCCTCCTGCACCTTGTCTACTCCTTGACCCATCAAAGAACAACTTGCCATACTTCATTCTTGTCCTTATGATCTGGCTTGGTGATGCTGGGAATAGGTTGACTTTCTTCATGTATGCAATAGACTCCTAGCTCAGATTCTTCTATTTCTTGATAGGGATCAAAAGCATGCACTTTGCTTGCCCATTCATCAAGAGTCAAATCTGGGATGCTTCCAACCTTGGTGTCAACTTCATCAGTGCTTGGATAATCTTCTTGATCAAACGCTGAGCAGTTGGCATTGATTTGGCTTGGAGTGTAAGGCTCAATGTGGAAGTTTGCAATAGGTTCAGACCTGATTGTAGCCTTAGTTCCATACCTTGTTCTGAACAACATGTGTGACCAATCCGCCGAAAGATAGCCTCCAATTTTAGCAGTGAAGTCTCTTGACAAGCATAATGCAAAGAGTGGTGGTAGGTCTATGACCGACACATCTTGTAACACTGTTACGTTAGGACATGCATGCAGTGTGAGGCTCAAACCTTTGATTACTCCAACCGTTGTCACTGCTGTCCCATCTAATTGCACTACACCCTTGGAGAAGACTTCATATTGGAGTCCTAGCTGATCAGCTATTTGTTTTGGCATGACTGAGCTGCTTGCTCCCGAATCGATCATGCAATTATGCACCAACTTATCTCCTATGATCAATGAAACATAAAATGGAGGGGGCTTCAACATTTTACCTTGCTGTCCTCCATGATTTCCCTCAGGCTGGGCAGCATTTGTGAGTACCTTCTCTTGCATTTGGACCTGTTGATTTGAAGTTGACCAGTCCTTCATGGCAGCTTGTAGCAAATCTCTCTGTCCTGGGATAGATAGTGATTCCCACATGGATATGTTTACATTTGTCTTCTTCATCTGATCAATGATACTGAATGGAGACGAAGTATCCCTCTGCTTTCCCTTGGCCTGCACATTCATTCCTTGCAAATGAGCGGCAGCAGCTGGCATCTGAGTTGGTTTAGGAGCTGGTATGGATGCTCCTTGCATGTTTGGATCTACAGTTTGTTTGCAAGCAACTTGTGGAGTGGTAGAAGGTTGTGGATTACTTGAAGCCAATGGCTGTTCTTCACCCAAATTTCTCCTCTTTGACCTTGTGTTGGCTGCAACACTTTGAGAGGGTATTTGATTCATACCACAGAAATCTTCAGCCTGCCAATTGACAAGAGTAGTTTCGTTCGGAGATGTTCCTTGCTGAGGTGCCCCTTGCTGCTGGTCTTCTTCGTGGCTGGACTCTTGTGACCCACCAATGGTTTGCACCATCAGGGCCTGATTTAATGCACCGTTAAAGCACATTGATTGGTTATGTGGCTGACTGCACGGGAAACACCAATCATATTCTTGGGCCATGTTATTTTGGACTGGCACCAAATCTCTGGATGCAGATGCAACATTGGGATTATAGGGCTGAAATGGTCTGTTGGTAGGAGGCCTTGCTTGATTCTGATTTGCAGCTGGATTGGGCGGTCTTTGAGGTTGATATGGTTGCCTGTTAGGCTGAGCTTGAGGCTGATATGGTCTAGCACTCTGAGCTTGCTGTCTTTTGATAGTAACCAGCTCATTTCCCAAATTTTGCAATTGTTTCATGACCTCTTGGAGTTCATTTGAAGCACTAGAGGATGAAGTAGAAGTTTCATTTGAACTTTGATTTCTAGGAGTGGGAATAGGAGCTAAGACAGGCGCTTGACTAGTACTTGGGCTCTCTAAACTTGGATATAATGGCATTGGGGGCCTAGGAGCTAGCTTACCAGCTTGAATAAGACAGTTTTCAGCCCTAATGGCAATGCTATAAGAAGCAGGTAAGGTTGTGCCTCCCATAGATTGAATTAACATAGAAATATCAGAATTCAAAGCTTTAAGATAGTATAGAAAAGCACCTTCTGCTGTTGGCCTGACTGCCACTGGAATCCTATCCCAAGACCTTTGAAATCTGAAGTTGAAGTCAGTCAGCTGCTCGTTGGGGGCTCTCTTGATAGTTGTCAATTGTTCTAGAAGAGACAAGTTGTCTCCCTTCTCTCCAAACTGCTCATGGAGAACTATGCATAACTGATTCCAATTCGTGATAGAACCGGCTTCAAGGCTTCTGAACCATTGCAATGCCTTCCCTTTGAACGATGATGCCAGCAGTTTGACAGCCACATCCATTTCGTTTATCTCATGGATTACACAGACGTTAGCAATGTCTTTGACATGATCACCAGGAGTGGTATGATTTTCTCCAGTGAAAAATGGAATGTTCTTCAATGCTACAATTGGAACTGGATTCTGTGCATTGAGGGCAAGTGGGCTGCTGCCAGTGAAATTGACAAAGGGATTTAGTGGTTGCGCCATTCTGATTGGCCTGAGAACCCTTGTTGATGCGAGAAAAGGTCTACCAGGTGGAGGTGTAGACAAAGTTCTATTAGGTGGAGACGCAGATCTTTGAGCTCTTCTTCCCCTTCTTTCTCTGCCTGGAGATAGGTGTAGATAAACAAACAATCCTTCCTCCCTAGTTCTTGATCTGGTCTGTATTCTTCTCATAAATTCACCAGGCTTGGACTGCAGAAACCAGTGGATTATGCCTCTTGGGAGTCGCCAGATGTGCGATTTTAAAGCTTCTTCAAAGCTGGACCTCACAACAAGTGCACATCAATCTTGTTGCAATGAAGGTGAAGACATCTAAGGTCCCACCGGGCGCGCCTGAATGTTATCACCGAATCACAAAGCACCCCAATATACATGAACTCACGGTGTGATTGGATAACATGGGTACTATCTCCAAGTTGTGGGACTTGCTACTCGAGATAGACCTCCGAGAAAGTGGTTCTTACTCCTAAACTACACCGCCACAATCTACTCTAATGCGGGAAAAGCTAACTATTCTAATCTAAATTTCTAAGGGACCAGGAGAGAGAATGCATAAAATGAAAGCCTACACTAAAGCGGTGATACACCGGAAAAGGAGGGTGTGAGAGTAATCTCCAAATGTGTGAAATACGAGAGGCAAAGTGCACCCTAGAAGAGGTGATGACAGTTCACCATAATCTAGCAAAATGCATTCACAATAATATTCCAAGCATACACAATGATAATGAATCCTGCAAGAACATACTAAATAGACACAATATTCTTATAGAAAGATCAAAGGGGCAAGAAGAATGCAAGAAACACAAAGGGGGAAGATACATCCACAAACTTGTATTTTATTGCTTCTGGTATGCACAATTCGATCTATTACAAGATAAGGGCACGGATCACCATGCAAGGAGTCCACTACAAGGGCCTGCAACACACAGCTTCACAAAGCAATTTTGGCGAGCTTTGCTTTGCCCAAAAACTCTCTCTTTTACAATGAGCCCAACACTTCAATTTATAGAAAAATGAGAAGGAAAAGAGAAGGAAAATGGAAATCCCGAAATCTGTCCTTCAACCACCTGTAAGAGGCATTAAATTGAGTGGAATGGGTATACATTACTTGCAAAAAGGCTCCCCATCTTTTGTCCCATGTGCTGCAGCAGAGAAAGAATGATGACCATGCCTCTTAATTGCACTCCCAGCTACCAAATAAAACACTGTTCTGAACCCGACCACGTTTTGTTAAAAAACTCGATCAATCTCTCATCAAATCTAGAATTTCTTGATTGCTGTGCGTCGGGCTCGGAGCCACGATTCCAATGGTACCAATTTTGTGCGATTTCATTGAGAAATGCAAAAGTTATGGCCTTCTGAGTGCGGGCAGCTATTTTGGGTCTGGCAGGCGTTTTCTGTCATTTGACGGGAATGAACATTAACTGACTGGAGCCGAATATGTTTCTCTTAATTAAATATATCTCCCCTCATTAAAAATAAGAAATCCAGTTTTTGTGGCGTAGAGGACGTCGTGCTCGTTCCAGAAAGTCCAATTTTGTGAAAATCGGAGCTCGGAGTCAAAAGTTATGGCCGTTTGAAGTTTCGCAGGTCAAACGTTGACTTTTCCTCTTCTGTCTTCGCCCATTTCGCGCTTTCGCGTCCCACGCGTCCCTCGCGTACTTTTGTCCCGGCTGTCCCGGACGAACCTTCGCCCATTTCGCGCTTTCGCGTCCCACGCGTCCCTCGCGTACTTTTGTCCCGGCTGTCCCGGACGAACCTTCGCCATTTCGCGTCCCACGCGTCCCTCGCGTACTTTTGTCCCGGCTGTCCCGGAGACTAAGACTTAGCCATTTTTCGTGATTTTTCCTGGCCCGAGCCTGTCTTCTGCAACCTTTCCACATTTTTTCAGAGCTTGCTCTTTCTTTCTTGGCCAGGGGAGTTAGAAAAAATCGAGGGACCCCAAAGACTGATGCTTTGCCTTGAATCAATATAATTGCTTGGGACTAAAGAATTTTATGCATGTTATCAAAATTTACCTTGGGGGTGAATTTTGGATAACAGAAGTCATGCCTAATATGATATTGCATAAGCTTGGAATCTAGCCAAAAATCCTTAGTGGAAAGAATAGATATGTAATTGTAACATTTCCTTTAAACACAACTCTCCAAGGTTATCAAATTATGATTCCTTTTTCCTTGATGTTATACAAGTTGAACAAATGTTGGAATTTAAAGCCCCTAGCTTTGATTTATCATCTTAATAAAGTTTGTTTTCCAAATTAGGCCTTGAATTAGTCCATTTTATTCAGTTCCTTACTAGGTTTTCTCTTAGGAGAGAGGCTTAGTCATTTTGATTTTCTATGTAATTCCCAACTTATGTTCGAGAAAATCTTGTCAACACACCTTTTAATTTTCTCTATGTGCTTAATCGGCTGACATTGGATTCACAATTTTTTAGCATTTCCACCCAAAGCCTTTTTCTTGCGATCTTGTAAATGGGCTTGATTACATTGATTTTTTTGTAAAATATCTTAAGATTTGTTATCTTGTTTCAATCATAGAAGTCTAGAAATATAGCTATCTTCAACAATGAGGAAATTTAATTAGAATTCACTAAAAATGAAAAACATACTATAATTTATTTGACGTGTTTGTAAATCCAGGCCTAATAAAATACAAGTCTCTTGTGAATTTAAACATAAAGGATATTCTCTTTTATTGGAGAAGTTCATTTTGTTCTATGATTTTAGTACTACTAGACAAACCTCCACGGTTTTCCCACCATCTTTGCTCATATGCCATCATTTTTTTGTGAAGTTAGTTCTCCTCTCCTCCTAAATGAGGCGAGATGGATCCTATTGCTTTTAGTGTAAGGAAAATTGACCATGGAACCATCTTAAGTCTTCCTGTGCAAGAAAACATGCAATTGGTGCCTCCATCACCTAGGTAGGGGGTCAATATTTCTATGTCTCTTGTTGGTGATTATTAGAGATAAGATGGTGACATGCGAGATGGCTCATAATCCTCCATATGATGTGATTCATGTATAAGGAACATTGAAGGATAATCCTCCACCTCCTTCTAGTGTTGTGACGACTTGTAGCTTAGATAGCCAAGTTTTTGTATCTTAAGATTTTTTTCACCCATGATTTTTTCAACCATTTCTTACTTTTTGGGCCATGTATACCTACCAACTATTTTTGTTGTAACTTATTCAATTCAAAAGTTGGGTTCACCAATTTTTACATCCTAATAAAATATATGCGATGGTAGTGCACACCACTAGAGTGGATGTAAGGGTTTGTAATAGGGGTTATTATGATCTAATTGATTTACAATTAACCATTCATATCCAAAATAACACATTAATACTTGTAATAATTGATAAAATGATAAACAATAACTCATATACTCAAAGGAAGAAGAGTACTTAGTTGTACAACTTAGAAGAGAGAAGATTAAGATGTATAGATAGGTGGAAAAGGTAGATTAGAGACTAGATATGGGCATGTACATGGAGATAGGGTTCCAAAAAAACAACAAAAATCTATTTTTGGCCATATTACACATAACGTGAGTGTGTAATGGTTCATTGTGTTATAAATAATTGTGCTATGAAATAGGCACATTATATCGCGATCTCATTACTGATTGGAATTTCCAAGTCATAACACACTCGAGTTATAATGTGAGCATGTTATGACTATAAAAATGTATATCGAGTCTTAGTCAAAACCAACCTATTTTGTTGGAAAAACAAAACGCTTTTGAGAAAAAAATGAGAGCGAGTTTTTGGTACTTATTTATTTCTTGTAGAACCAAATGACCATGACAACGATTCCATGAGGTGAGTTTTAATTGAATTTAGGGTATTTTTAGTGATTAAGCTTGTTTTTCCTTGAATTGTTCCTTATTCATTTAATTTTTTATTTTCAGTGGATCCAATCTCTTCACCTATATACCATCCACTGCACCATGGTTAACAAAACCTACCTCAAACACATCCTTCAATTCCTATACATCCTCCTAATACCCAAGAAATTATTTTAGGGAGATATAGAATAATAAAGCTCAAATTCAAGGTTTAAAAATACCCTAACAACCCCCAATGTCACAAGTACCCATTGCTAAAATATCACATTGTTATTGGAGTCATTAATATCTGATATTGATAATGTGATGGGTCCAATATACATGTGGGAGGATTACAAAACCAATTGCCCCAATTTTAATGTAGAAAAATTGTCTTACAATGCAACTAAGAACAAAATCACAAAATACAAGTTATGTGATTTGTTCACTAACCCCAAAATAAATGCACCCTTTCTATTGAGTTGCAAAATATTCTTGATCCCTTGATGTAACCATGAGGGGATCAAAAACATTGTTTGTGATAGATGGTGGATGGTTATTGACCAAAATCCTTGCAACATTTAGAGGTACCAAAATATTTCTTGAGGAAAGTCTATTGTGAATTCATCCTCAATGAAATACCAAACTATTTTGATATTCAAGAGTTATAGGGAAGAGATAAAGGATTTACACAAGATAGATTGGGGGCACAACATTTGCAGAATCGACCACTTAGAACAATTTCTTGCCTATATATTCAACATGTTTCAATACATTTAGTTGCAAATGAGACTATGGAGGTTGAGACACTTGATTCTATTAGTTCTTTGACACATTCATTGCTTCATCATGGCACAAGTCTCTCCCAAGCTGATGAGGCCGGTCCTTCGAGGCATGAAACATCATATAACATATTTTTTCATGTGTGCGGGAGTCTAGGAACCTATATGGTTGATGAAGCTATTTCATAGCCTTTTTTTAGGATGTCCTATAGGCTAAGAAAGGTGTTTGTTCGTGAGGAGATATGTCATGATTTTGTGTTGGACCCTATCATCATAAAAAATTAACTACTAAATTTGACCTTTGGTATTAACCAACACGTAGTTTTACATGAAGTTAAATGCAATTTAGTATATATTTTTCGTACTAAAATTTTATAATTAACAATGTTAATTCATTATGAATGAAAATTAATGAGTCATGTGTATTTGTTATAAAATTTTAGGGTCAAACAACACATCTAGTATCACATCCCACTTCCTCACATTTGTTTGCGGGTGCAACAACCGCTAAGGTCTAAATTTGTAATATATTAGTAAATATTTTTCGTCTTAATTTGTTTTATATATATAGATGTTATCTTAAAATGAGAATTTTTTTTTTTGAACAGGTGGTCGCGGTATCTTTAACATCGGGGATGTTAGTATGATGATGCATGTTGAGGAATTTACTAATGTAGGTTGTAGTACTTTCAATCATCTTTTATGAAGATAATGAACTAAATTTAATGTATGTAGATATTGTCATATAACTTGTATGTTTGTAAGTTCCATTATTTAGGTTATGCAATCTTTTTCTTGTGATTCAATTGATGCCATCATTAGAGTCTCCTCCCGACATTCGATGCTTATTATATAATGGAGTTATATGGGCATAACATATGTTGTGCCTCTTAAAACGTTATGAGATAATAATGTAAATTTCATAATAAATTTCTTGCATTAAATATCATCATTTAAAATAAATAAATGACATTCATATGTACTCATGGTTGTCACAAGAGAAGGTGATAAATATAGTTTGCTGCTGCCACCGAGGTTATTACCACCGAGAGGAAAAAAATGATTCAAAGGAATTATGAGATTGTGATAGGTATTTATTTGTAATTAATTCCATTTTATATGTCATTTGTTGTATACTTTAATGTGTATATTAGTTATTTGTATTAATAAGTGGAGCTAGAATCATCCCTTGAGCATAGGAGGTCTGATCGACGGAAGGGATATCCCACTTATGATATTGGTTCTTCATCTTCTTGGTGGTCCAAGAGTACCATATTGTTCCATGATACCCCATAGTTTTGATGTATAGGAATTTTTTTGTATGCCTTCGTGGCATATAGGCATAGATTTGTATTTTTCTTATGTATATCATTGTACACCTATATGGCTTTGTTTATACATTCATTTTGTTCAAATTTTGTATGCCATCATGGATTTCAAAAATCAATATAATATATGAAACAAAAAATTTCTTTCAAAATTTTATAACTCGATCAAATACTCTTTATATGTATGTAACTAGATTAATATGATTCAATATATATGTTATGCTAACATGTATTACTAGTTTTATTTATTTTTTAAGGTTTTGAACACGGGTCTAAAAATATATAAAACTAATATACAATTTAACCACTATTATAATCACTCAAAACCATCAATTATAATCACATAATGTCAACACCAATGCCATCCACTTCTTGGAATCTCAATATCATTCTCACAACACTATGAAGAGGTGCTTTGTTAAAAGAGGTGATATACATTATCTTTACTAAACACAACCCCAGTAAATATAACACATGTACTGTATAGAGAGAGAGAGAGAGAGAGAGAGAGAGAGAGAGAGAGAGAGAGAGAGAGAGAGAGAGAGAGAGAGAGAGAGAGAGAGAGAGAGAGAGAGAGAGAGAGAGAGAGAGAGAGAGAGAGAGAGAGAGAGAGAGAGAGAGAGAGAGAGAGAGAGAGAGAGAGAGAGAGAGAGAGAGAGAGAGAGAGAGAGAGAGAGAGAGAGAGAGAGAGAGAGAGAGAGAGAGAGAGAGAGAGAGAGAGAGAGAGAGAGAGAGAGAGAGAGAGAGAGAGAGAGAGAGAGAGAGAGAGAGAGAGAGAGAGAGAGAGAGAGAGAGAGAGAGAGAGAGAGAGAGAGAGAGAGAGAGAGAGAGAGAGAGAGAGAGAGAGAGAGAGAGAGAGAGAGAGAGAGAGAGAGAGAGAGAGAGAGAGAGAGAGAGAGAGAGAGAGAGAGAGAGAGAGAGAGAGAGAGAGAGAGAGAGAGAGAGAGAGAGAGAGAGAGAGAGAGAGAGAGAGAGAGAGAGAGAGAGAGAGAGAGAGAGAGAGAGAGAGAGAGAGAGAGAGAGAGAGAGAGAGAGAGAGAGAGAGAGAGAGAGAGAGAGAGAGAGAGAGAGAGAGAGAGAGAGAGAGAGAGAGAGAGAGAGAGAGAGAGAGAGAGAGAGAGAGAGAGAGAGAATATTTAGTTAGTCTAAATATATGGTTTACATTTTTTTAATTGTAAAATGTGGATAAAATAGGGAAAATTGGTCTACGTGACTATCACATTTTAGACCATCCTTTTCATGAGACATCCATTAATAACAATAATGTAATATCCTTAAACTAATGAATGAATCACAAACATGTTGATGGTGAATATCTATTTTTATTTTTTTGTAGACATTAATTAAGTAGAACATCAACAAATGTTGGGAACACCAAAAATAGGATTAAAATAATCAAAAACATGAAAAATAAAGTTACAATTTCAACTTCTTAAAGAGGCTTAATTGATAATTTTTTACCTTATTAGTACCACCTATAAACTCCCCCGAGCATCATGCATGCAAGATTAATATTCCTATTAACAAATCATCACCAGACCTCTAAACACACTATTACAACATGATGAAAAAATTCAATACAAGTTATTCAAACCTTCTAGAAAACACCTTAATCACTATTAAATTCATCCCCTGCACTTGAAAATATTGGCACCACCATTCTCTTTAATGCATCAACCATCTCTATATGGTATAATAGTAAAATAACCTTGCTAATGAATTTTAAAATAGGATATCCTTATCTACTGCAACATTCTCCTTATTCGAATCCATAAACTAGTGCAAGAAAGAACACTTGACATCATGGTCTAGGGTCAATTGAAGCATGGAATTTTGTTTAAGGGGACCAAAACTGGTAATAATACTAGTCTCACATCACACACCTTGCCAAGAATCTCTCTAACATATAAAATCCACTTGTTACCACTTTCTCCATAGCACTTACTTCCACACACCTCAATTGATCTTTATCATCGTGTTTCTTCTCTATGATATTCACCTCAACTTCTTAAAGCTTTATTTTTAGATATTATGATTTTGTTATGCTTCGCACATATCTATACAATAACATATTTCATTTATTATTTTATTCACACACAAACAAACACAAATTTAAATAGAATACATAAATGTATGAAACATGGAAGAAAATATTTAAAGTGACACTTTTTCCAAAAACATGCAACAAAAGCTTGAACTTGAGAGTGGATCAATACAACTAGCTCCATATATTCGAAATGCCACACCATTTTATACTATGATCAAACATGCCTCCCAAAATGTGTGTGTGACTTAGTTTTCAATTAAAGGATTGAGATTGACATCACACATAATCTTGAATGTCATATAGAGGTAAGAAATTCTTGTAGTCATTAAAAATATTAATGAAAAAAATTAAACATGAAAACAAATTATTTTGAAATGGATTTTTTTAATTGAATAATTGAAAATTTAATTTACAATATAAATAGAGTGGGTTACAAGAGGTTTTCCTATGACTACTATAACATATTCCAAAATAAATTGATGGAATATTTTGTGCATGGGGTTTGACACATAAATCCCATTATCCCAACAAATGAAGGATTAGACATTGGTAGGTTGTAGGCCATATTTGATAATTTTTAGCCATAAATTACACTTAAAGTTTAAGGAACCCATAGAGAACACAAGATTATAAACATACAAACCATAAATTTTATTTATTATAGTATATTTTACTATAGAATAAAATATATAAGAAAGCATATATCATAGTCATATATATCAATAATGATTTAGAGGAAAATATGCAAAATTTGTAAGAGAATATCTATAGGTTTAGATTATCATATTAAAAAATATTTAAAAATAACCCACATAATCGAAGTCTATATCTATATAGAAGTACTAAAGAAATAAAAATGTAAAAAAATATCGGCTTTATAGACATGAAAAGTTTTAAAATTCAGACCTTCCAGATCAATAATTGGGATTTGACACCAAAATCATAAAGAGCTAATGTTAATTACTAAAATTATTAAACACGATTGAATTGACATAATTAATCTGAAATAAATTTTAATTTTATCCTCTTTTGTGAACTACTATTATTATTTACAAAAATTGGTGCAACTACTATTATTTACTAGATCATTTCCATCAGGAACATGGTATAATATACCTCAATTGGGTGAGTGAGTAAATGAGTAACCTATTGGGATCCATCCAAATCTTGCCATGATAAGCTCTTCAAATTGCTGCGTAGTTTTATGCGCCAAATCTAAACAAGCTTGGGAAATCCACAAAGTTTCTTGGGAAGTTTTTTGATACCTTAGGACAAAGATAACATGGGAATAATTGAAATCCATTGCCAAAACATGTATCTTTGTGCCAAGTAGGTTGTGCTGGCAGCGAAAGGACAAAAGATTAAAAAATTCTCTTATGTCATCACATCTAAATCGGTGCCTGTTATTAAAAACCATGCTACGAGAATGTAGGATTTCACACACTTGTGATCACCAATATGTTAGTCAAAATTGAGAGGTCCTTTGTTTTCAAAAGCATATAGAACTCTTTTGATATATAGTCAAGCCTCATCTCAAGTAGATTGGAAACAACTTCAAAGAAGAGCTTTCTTTCAATAATCACAACATTTGGTGGTCATAGGTTGTGTTTTTCTCTACCATTCCTTTGGTATTTGAACATGAAATTAAACCTATTTGATTATTCCATAAAGGCATTTATTCCATATGTGACATGATCTCTTCTAGAGATTGGATCCCTTGGCCAAATTTGTGACCAAAATTTCATCTTTTTCCTTCTAAATTTCCTATGATCACCCACGAACTCATGCCTAATATGATATTTCATAAGCATAGGATCTAGCCACAAAATACTTGGTGGAAAGACTAAATATGTAATTGTAACATTGCCTTTAAACACTACTCTTCGAGGTTATCAAATTATGATTCATTTTTCCTCGATGTTATGCAAGTTGAACAAATGTTGGAATTTAAAGCCCCACCAACATGGATTTATCATCTTAAAATTTTGTTTTCCAAATAAGACCTTGAATTAGTCTATTTTATTTGGTTCCTTACTTACTAGGGATTCTCCGGGAGAGAGGCTTAGTCATTTTGGATTTTTGTGTAATTCTCAACTTGTGTTTGAGATGAATCTTGTAGAATTTACACTTTTAATTTTCTCCATGTTCTCAATTGGCTTGGCATTGGATTCAATTTTTTTATCATTTCGACTTAGAGCCTTTTTCGTGATCTTGCAAATGGGCTTGATTACATTGATTTTTTGTAGACTGTCTTAAAATTTGTTATCTTGTTTCAGTCATAAAAGTCTAGAAATTAAGCCATCTTCAACAATGAGAAAATTTAATTAGAACTACTAACAATGAAAAAAATAATGTAATTTCTTTGATGTGTTTACAAATTCAAGCCTAAGAAAATTCAAGTCTCATGTGAATTTCAATCCATACATTATCTTCTCTACCATTGGAAGAGTTCATTATGCTATATGAGTTTAGTACTATTGGACAAACCTCCATAGGTTTTCCCACCATCTTTGCCCATATGCCGTCATATTTTTTGCAAAGTTAGTTATCCTGTCCTCCTCAATGAGGCGGTGGATCCTGTTAATTTTAGTGTAAGGAAAATCGACCATGGACCCATCTTAAGAGTCTTCCCTGGTGCAAGGAAAATGCAATTAGTGCCTCCATCACCTAGGTGGGGGGTCAATATTTCCTTATCTCTTGTTGGTGATTCTTAGAAATAAGATGGGAACATGTCGATGGCTCATAATTCTCCATATCATGTGCTTTATGTATGGGGCCCACTGAAGCATAATCCTCCACCTCCTTCTAGTGTTGCATGACGGCAGGGGCTCGGATAGCCAAGTTTTTGTATCTTAAGAAATTTGTTCAACCATGATTTTTTCAACTTTTCTTACTTTTTGATCCATGCATACCTACCAACTATTTTAGTCAGAACTTATTCAATTCAAAAGTTGGGTTCACCAATTTTACACCCTAAAAAAATATATGTTATGGTAGTGCACGCTAGTAGATTGGATGTAAGGGTTTGTAATAGGGGTTATTATGATCTAATTGATTTACAATTAACAATTGATAAAATTAACTCATATACTTAAGGGGAGAAGAATACTTAGTTGTACAACTCAAGAGAGAAAGATTAAGATGTATAGATAGGTGGAAAAGGTAGATTAGAGACTAGATATGGGCATGTGCATGGGAATAGGGTACCAAAAAAAAAAAAAATCTATTTTTGGTCATATTACACATAAGACGAGTGCGTTATGGTTCAGTTGCATTATAACATGATTGTGCTTTATGAAATGCACACATTATATCATGATCTCATCATTAATTAGAATTTCCAAATCATAACATGCTCGAGTTATAATGTGAGCATGTTATGACTGTAAAAAACTATATTAGGCTTGGTCAAAACTGATCCATTTCATTTTTATTGGCCAAAAAAATGCGAGCAAGTTTTTGGTGCTTAATTCTTCCTTGTAGAACCAACTGACCATGGAAGAGAGTCCATGAGGTGAATTTTAATTTAATTTAGGATAGCTTTAATGATTAAAATTATTTTCCTTGAATTATTCCTAATTCATTTAATGTTTTATTTTTAGTGGATCCAATCTCTTCACCTATTTACCATCCACTTGCAGACCCAGTTCAAAAAAACCTATCTCAAACACCTCCTTCAATTCCTAGACATCCTCCTAATACCTAAGAAATAATTGTAGGAGAGATATAGATTAATAAATCTCAAATTCAAGGTTTAATAAATACCCTAATAAACCCCAATGTCATGAGTAACCATTGCTAAAATATTACATCACTATTGAGTCATAAATATATACTATTGATAATGTGATGGGTACAATATACATGTGGGAGGATTACAAAACCAATTTCCACAATTTTAATGCGAAAAATTGTCTTATGATGCAACAAAGAAAAAAATTACCAAAGACAAGTTATGTCCTTTGTTCACTAACCCCAAAACTGGTGCACCATTTCTATTGAGTTGTAAAAGTTTCTTGATTCATTGATGTGACCATGAGGGGATCAAAAATAATTTTTGGGATAGATGGTGGATGGTTTTTGACCAACCACCTTGCAACATTTTTGAGGTACCATAATATTTCTTAAGGAAACTCTATTGTGAGTTCATCCTCAATGAATTACCAAACTATTTTGATATTCAAGAGTTCCAGGGAAGAGATAAAGGATTTACATAGGATAGATTAGGGGCAATTTTTTTGTAGAATCAACCACTTAGATCCTTTTCTTTCCCATCTATTCAACATGTTTCAATCCCTTTAGTTATGAAGGATATTGTGGAGGTTGAGACACTCGATTCTGTTAGTTTTGACATATTCATTGCTTTATCATGGCACCCATCTCTCCCAGGATGACGAGGCTAGTTCTTTGAGGCATAAAACATCATATAACATATTTTTTTCATGCCTATGGGACTCTAGGAACATATATTGTCGATGAGGCTACTCCATAGCCTAGTCGGGATGGCTTATAGGCTAATTAAGGTGTTTGATTAGAGGATATTTGTCATGATTCTATGTTGGACCCTATCATCATCACAAATGAATGATTGAATTTAACCTTTGGTATTGACCAAAAGGTAGTTTTACATGAAGTTAAATGCAATTTAGTATATATTTTTCATACTACATTTTATAATCAACAATATAAATTCATTGTTAATGAAAATTAATGAATCATGTGTATTTGTTATAAAATTTTAGGGTCAAACAACATATCTAGTATCAAATTCCTCTTCCTCACATTTGCTTGTGGGTAAAACAACCCCTCATGTCTAAATTTGTAATTAAGTAGTAAATATTTTTCATTTTAGTTTGTTTTTCATATATAGATGTTATCTTAAAATGAAAATTTTATTTTGAACAGTTGGTCCTGGATCTTTGACATCGGGGGATGTCGGTATGAGGGTGTATGTTGAGGAATTTACTGATGCAAGTTTTATTTTTTAATCATCATTTATGAAGATAATGAACTATATTTAATGTATGTAGATAATGTCATGTAACTTGCATGTGTGTAAGTTTCATTAATTTGATTATGTGATCTTGCTCTTGTGACTTAGTTGATGACGTCATTAGATTCTCCTCCCAATATTTGATAATTATTATATATTGTAGTTATTATGGGCATAACATATGTTGTGCCTCTTATAAATTTATGAGCTAATAATGTAAATTTCATAATAAATTTCTCTCATTATATTACATCATTTAAAATGAATAAATGAATTTCATATGTATTCTAATTTTTTTCATCATGGTTGTCACAAGAGAAGGTGATAACTCTAGTTTGTGCTCCCGTGATTTAGGTTATTACCATCGAGGTCGATGTTGAGAGGAAAAATATGGTTTAGAGGGATTATGAGATTGCGATAAGTATTTATTTGTAACTAATGCCATTCTATATGTCATTTGCTGTATACTTTAATGTGTATATTATTTATTTGTATTAAAAGGTGGAGCTACAATCATCCCTTGAGCGTAGGAGGTCTAATCGGTAGAAGGTACATCCCACTTATGAGATTATTTCTTCATCTTCCTGGTGGGATAAGAGAACCAGATTGTTCGATGATACCCCATAGTTTTGATGTATATGAATTTTTTTATGCCTTCGTGGTATGATGGCATAGTTGTTTATTTTTCTTATGTATATCATCAGTACACCTATATGGATTTTTTTAGACAATCATTTTGTTCAAATTTTGTATGTCATCATGGATTTCAGAAATCAATATAATATATGAGACAAAAAAATTATTTCAAACTTGTATAGTGGATCAAACACTCTTTTTATGTATCTAACTAGATCAATATGATTCCATATGTTTGTTATGTTTACATGTATTATTAGTTTTATTTTTTTAATGTTTTGAACATGGGTATCAAAATATATACAACTAATATACAATTTAGCCACTATTATAGTCATTTAACGCAATCAATAATAATCATATAATGTCAACACCAATGCCATCCACTTATTGGAATCTCAATATCATTCTCAGAACTCTATGAAGAGGTGGTTTGTTAAAAGAGGTGATATACATTATCTTTACTAAACAAAACCCCTAAAAACTATAACACATGGACTGCATACCTAAATATGAGAGAAAGAGAGAGAGAGAAAGAGAGAGAGAGAGTTTTTGTGAAATTTATGCTTTAGAGAATATTCGGTTAGTCTAAACATTGTTTAACTAAAATTTAGAATAAGTGCAAGGAAATAGTAATCCTAGTTAATGTAATTAGGAGGACTAAAATGTTGTATAAATGCAATAAATAACATAAAGTAGATGTACATAAATATACTAAGTAAAATAAAACCCTAGATGTGCAAGAGAGTAGGGAGAAATGGCTTAGCTGATTGATGTAGATGGTCGCATAGTGTTGCAAGTCTGAGAATAAAATATGGAAGTGCAGACGAACATTCAAGGACCATGCGAAGAGCTTATATGAAGTGACTGGGGTGCCTCAGGGAACCCTGGTCTGCAATCTGGGCACTCTGAACACTGTAAATGCTCAAAAATTGCTACTGGTATGGTCATAAGTTGATTCTGAGCCTTCCCTATTTATCATGCGTTGGATCTACCTGATGAACTGGATAATGACTGCAATGCAAAGAGAAGTATCAAACCCTAGAAAAATAAAAGATGCAAATGAATGGGTCGATCGACCTTAGCCGCCAAACTAGTGGACTTATTACTGAGCGCTGCACTACATTTTAGACTCGGATCTGTAGCTCTGGTGTGTGTGTGTGTGCATGTCCTGCCCTAGGTTCTCTCATGTTAGTCGCACTTCGTGAAGTAGAAAGCAATAATAACTATAGAACATGTAAATAACACGTGTGAATGGAATAGAATAACATCCCTCCCCTATGATGTGTGTGTGATGTAGATTTCCTATCCTTGATGCATAGACCTATGTGGATGCAAGTGATGCAATGGATACAACTATAGATAGATTGATAGTAGTGTGTAGTGCTATGAATCGGACCCTCATTATGGTCTAATAGCTTTATATTTATAGGGATCTCAATCTTAATTTCGTAATTAATCCCAAAAAGGCCAATTGAGAAAAGATAAAGATGACCAACAGCTAGAAGTGACCCAAAAAGGAGTGAAAGGGGGTTTCGCATAGATCGGGTGCCCTTGGGCACCCCAAGATAGGCTGGGGTGCCTTGATTTATGGATAGAATGTTGGGGAAGTTGTGAAATGGGTGGATAAGTGTTGGAAAATACATGGGAAATATGAAATAAAATGTAAAATAAAGATGGCCAAAAGGTGGGATTAATTAGTACTTTATCCACTTGAGAACCTTCTAAATAGTAGTATAAGAGCGGGCCAAATTATGTGTAAAGTGCATAATTTTGTATCTATAAATATATGGTTTACATTTTTTAAATTGTAAAATGTGGCTAAAATAGGGAAAATACATCTACGACTATTAGATTCTAGACCATCCTTTGCATGAGACATCCATTAATAACAAGAATGCAATATCTTTAAACCAATGAATGAATCAAACACATATTGATGGTAAATATCTATTTTACAAGTTTTTTAAGATTTTAATTAGTTAGAACATCAAAAATGTTGGGAACCCTAAAAGTATAATTAAAATAATAAAAAACATGACAAATATAGTTACAATTTCAACTTCTTAAAGAGGCTTTCTTGATAAATTTTTACCTTATTATTACCACATATAAACTCCTCGAGCATCATGTATGCAAGATTACTATTCCTATTAACAAATTATCACCATACCCTAAATACATTATTACAACATGCTGGAAAAGTTCAATACAAGTTATTCAAACCCAAAACCCCGAATCACTATCGAATCCATTCCTTGCACTTGATTTTCCATTAATATTGGCACCACCATGCTCTTTAATGCATCAACCATCTCTATATGGTATAATCATAGAATAACCTTGCTAATGTATTTTAAAATAGGAATTTATTATCTACCGCATTATTCTCCTTATTCTACTCCATAAACTAACACAAGAAAGAAGACTTGACATCATGGTCTAGGGCACCGAGGCATGAAATGTTGTTCAAGGGGACCACAAACCGGTACCAATGCTTGTCTCACATCACGCACCCTACCAAAAGCTCTTTAACATAAACACTCCCATTGTTACCACTTTTTCCATAGTACTTACTTCCACACACTTCAATTGGATCTTTATCATCGTGTTTCTTCTCCATGATATTCACCTCAAATTCTCAAAGCTTTATTTTTTTAAAGATTATGATTTTATCATGCTTCAAACATATCTATACAATAACATATTGCATTTATTATTTTATACACACACAAACACACATATTTAAATAGAACACATAAATACATGATATATGGAAGAGAATATTTAAAGTGACACTTTTTCAAAAACATGCAATAAAGGCTTGAACTTGAGAGTGGATCAAGACAACCAGCCCATCTGTTTGAAATGCCACACCATTTAATACTATGATCAAACATGCCTCCCAAAAATGTGTGTGTGGCCTAGATTTCAGTTTAAGGATTGAGATTATTATTTATAAGATAGATGTTTATATTAATTAACATCACACATAAGCTCTTGAACGTCATGCATATATTTGAATAGAGGTAAGAAATGGTTGTAGTCATTAAAAATATTAATGAAAATAGCTAAACACGAAAACAAATGATTTTGAAACGGATTTTTAATTGAATAATTGAAAATCTAATTTACACTATAAATAGAGTGGGTTACAAGAGGTTTTCTTGTGACTACTATAACGTATCCCAAAATAAATTGATGAAATATCTTGTGCATGGGGTTTGACACATAAATCCCATTATCCCAAGAAAGAAAGGATTGGAAATTGGTAGGTTGTAGGTCATATTTGACAATTTTTAGCCATAAATTACACTTAAAGTTTAAGGTAACCCATAGAGAGAGCAAAGGCTATAAACATACAAACCATAAAATTTATTTATTATAATATATTTTACTGTAGAATAAAACATGTAAGAAAGGATATATCACCGTCATATATATCAATAATGATTTAGAGGAAAATATGTAAACTTTGTAAGAGGATATCTATATAGACAAGTACTAAAGAAATTAAAAATGTTAAAAAATCTTGGCTTTATAGACATGGAAAATTTGAAAATTTAGGCCTTCCAAGATCAATAATTGGGATTTGACACGAAAATTATATAGAGTTAATGTTAATTACTAGAATTATTAAACATGATTGAATTGACATAATTAATTTGAAATAAATTTTAATTTTATCCTCTATTAGGGACTAGGATATTTCACAAAAAATGGTGCAACTACTATTATTTACTAGGAACATGGTATAATGTACCTCAATTGGTTGATGGAGTAAATGAGTAACCACTTGAGGTGACCACACTAGTATTTACCTAATTTTCATGTGATACTTCAAATAAAAAGTGATTGAAATAAATTCTTAACATATCATTTTTAGGATTTTATGGTTTATTTGGAATCTTCAAATATTTCATGTCAATCTAGACTTTGTGGACAACCATTACAAATCCACATATATGTATTGAGAATTCGATTTTGGTCAAAGAGGTTATCATTCACGAAGTTGAAGCACGGTTAACATAAATCCTCCAAAATAATAATACGATGATAAATGCCACCATGAATTTTCAAAAGGGAACAATGTGGGAGACATGGGTGGTAAATGGGGAAACAACAACCATTTAAGTGAGAGAAATTTGAATGCGAGAGAATGCATATATTTTTGGTAGGTAAAAATAATGGATAGATACACAGGAAATCATCCTCCAAAATGAGTGTGATCTTATGAACCCATTTCAGCAAAAAATCATGATAGGTTCAAGTAATCGTGAAGGTTTTTGCTCCCTCTTCAAGGGATTTCTGATTTTTGCACTATAGTTCTCTTAACCCAAATAAAATTATCCTATATGAATTTGGAGATATTGTCCCACCCCAGGTGTGGTATGTAATAGTCCCTCAAATTGAAAGGATGTCGCCATATTTATGGAAACCCATGGGATGAGAAGTAGAGCATTCTCTAGTGATTATTTATATGAAAATAGTACTAAAACTATGACATGAGTGTAACATTTTGATGTCATCATAATGAAATTTAATTCTAGGAAATTTATAGTGGTTTTATGTTTATATTTTAATTACTTAAAAATATGCATAAATTGTGTTTTTAATCTTCAAATGATATTCATCAACTTTTTCTATTAAATTAAGAAAAATAAGAAATAGATACAAAACAAAACTAGGGAATTTTACTTTGTGAATGACGGTCATCTTCCATTTAAGATAATACAAAACTAGGGAATGATTTTAAATAATTTGAATCATTTTAACAGTTAATATACTTTATATATATCACATATAACTTTAAGATTTTGTTTTTTACATACACATGTATAAAGAATTTGGTTTTAAGGTGCATTTCATTTAAGCTTTAGTGTTTATGTAAAAATTAATGGTTTTGAAAGTGCATTATCTTAATCACCAATACTTAATAACATTACATGACTCAAAACTATCACAAACCTATCATAATAAAATTTAACATGAATAAATTATCTAAAACATATTAAATAATTTACACAATTGCAATGGATCTAAGTTGACATAGTTTATATACAATGATTTTAGTTTAAGTTATTATTTCTTGAATACATGGTTGAGTGTGACTTAATGTTTGTAAGATTTTTCCCCCTAGTAATTCGTTCTTAACATAATTGATATGTTGTGATGGTTTTTAAGGATTTGATGGAAAATGTGACCTTTATGACTAAACACCCACTTATTATAACTAATGTATTAATCACATGTTTATGAATATCACACCAGAATTACTTGCTTATAGAATACTATAACCTCCCAAACTTAATCCCTATAACATATGAAATTCATATGGATAGAAAAATATTCATGAATATGTTACTTAACCATCATTGATGATTTAAAATGTAAAACTTTGAGTGTTCCAAATTGATGTTTGTAGTTAAGGAAATCTTTAGCACCGAAGATGTCATAATGTATCTATAAAGAAATTTTGAAATCTTCTTTTATAAAATATAATTCTTGTTTTTTTCCTTCTGAATTAGTGTTGATGGTGGTAGACATTGTTTACATGTGATACATGTCTATAATGTATAGAGATTTAGTTGTGCGTAGTTTGGCCCCTATTTCTAAAGAAACCTTAAAATCTCCTTTTTTGTTATATCTACAATTAGATCATAGGTTACTACGATAATAAGGAATCCATCCATATTTTCATATGCCTACTGAGAAACGTAGATCATTATGTAATTATGGATGAAATTGGAGGATAAGGGAAAATGACATGGTCCCAAATAAAAATGTTTTCATAAACAAGGTGTCATTGTCTCTTTAAAATGACTAGTACTTGGTTTGGAAAATGTCTGATCGATGGGAACGATTGTGGTATTTGTTCCTATTGTATTCTAGGATACTCCTTTATTTTTAGGAGTAGTATAGTTTTTTTTCCTTTTTTTTTCTTTTTGACACAAATTGATCGGATCCAATTGTTCCCTTATAAAGAGGGCTAACCTTGCATTTCTATACATGGCAATGTAGATGTTTTATGGAAGATGTTTTGACTTGTGATTATATCTAAATTTTATTTAATTAATTGTTGTTATTGATTCTGAAAATAAGATTTTTTGAATATATTTTGCAAGTGATTTTTGTTAACATTAGAAATAATAATTATTATAAGATGAAAGTTTATTATAATTTTCTAGTTTGTAGTTTTATCTAAATTTTCTTTAATTTATAGTTATTATTGATTCTACAAATAAGATTTGGTTTAAAAGTTTTTTCAAGTACATGTTTTGTTAGCATTTAAAAAGAAAATTGCTATCAAATAAATTTGATTATAGTTTGTCGACTTATAATTGTATCTCAAATTTCTTTAATTCGTATTTATTATTAACTCAGTAGAAATAATATTTTTAAAATGGATTGTAAAAGTGTGCTTTGCTGAAAAACATCCACTCCTCCGTGTAGATAAGAAATAAAGTATGATGCCATTATTTCAAAGATCAAAATACATTATATCATTCATAAATAGTTAAATTAAGAAGAAACCAAGACTAATTACCAAGGTTGGAGTAAATCATCTCATTCTAGTACAACATAAAATAAATCTATCTAATTATTTAAATTATCTAGAACATAAACAAAGAACATAAATCCTTACACATAAATCCCATCCATTTTAGGTCTTCCTATAGGAATTTTTCGTTACATCATACTTATATGAAGGATATAATATGTTCTCCCAAAAACAACATTGAAACATGAGTGGGTCTCAAACCCTCTTATATAACAAATGAAATAATAAAAATGGAATGTGGACAAAAGGAAGAGGAAAATAATATATATGTACTATGTTGGTAGAAAACTGATCCACCATATTTTCCCATATGGAATTTTATAGTAAATGTATCAATGTAATTTTCTTGACATCATTATATACAATTATTAAACAATGGTAAAAATAAGGCATGTATGCTCTATTTAAGGATTCAACTTTCACTTTGTGATTAATCATCCCTTCATGATATTCAAACAAATCCTTCTTAGTAGGTGGTTGAATGTTTCTAATTTCCATCCCAAACTTTTCAATCAATTCTTTGATAGAAGACTTCCACTCTCCCTTGTTTGTAAAACTAACATTCTCCCTATATGAAGAACTTCTACTTTCAATCTCATGAATCCAATGGTTTCTTGAGATTATTTTATTTTATTTTATACTAAATATCAAGTCCCTATGAATTATTACAAAATACCAAATTTAGTAGTAGCTTCATTCATGCTAACAATTATTACTTTAAGGGATCCAACACTCTCCCATCTTATGTTTTTGAGGTGAGTGTCATACCTTATGGTGGTGCAAATTAACTTGCAAAAATTAATATGTTGTTCATCAACTTACGTCATTTATTTATCATACCTAGGGATGTAAACTTTCAATATTGCCGTATTATATGCACAATTACAGATGTATGGGAGGTATAAAGGTAAATGTTTGTCACTTACTGATTAGGAAATACCAATGCTATAAATGAACTAGATTATGTCTCAAAATAAATACTATGGCTAATGACAAAACATGTAAAACCATTACACAAATAAGGGAATAAGCTGATGCTAATCTAATCATGTAATGAATTAAAGCAACAAACAAAAGGAGAGGGTTAGAAAACTACAAGTGGGTCCTACCTTGGGTGCTAATCCATCCTAAGGCCCGTGTTTACAACAAATTAACAGAAATAAAATTCTTATTTCATCAACATGAAGATTACAAGTGGAAAATACAACAAATTCTCTAGCTATGGATTGATCTCCCCATCTATAACATTAATATTTCCTTTTTATATCTTTCATTATAGCAGAGGTGTGAAGAGATAGAGTCCTAATAGGAGTTCTTGTTGGATTAAGTAAAATATCTTAACCAAAAAAACTAGAAACTTACATGCATGCAAGAAAACTAATCAAGATATGTTTTCATACAATCACATAACTTAGGCAACCAATCACCGATCAACCGCTTATTAAATTATGAGTTAAATCAATTAGTTATTTGTTTGATTTGCAACACATAATCAGGTGATGGCATTGAGTCTTCTTCTTGTTCTCATAATTGCTTCTTCCATCAACACGTGCAAGCTTAGGTGTAGTGTCCATGTTGTGCAAGCTCCTCAAAATCATGACTTCATGTATGTGTGTGACCTCCTTTGGTTGTGGATTCTTTGATGTGGACAAGTCCCTTTAGCTGCATGTTAGTTGTTGTGGATGACCTCTTTGTTGTGAATGAGTTCCTTTGGCTGCGCATGTCAATTACGCATATGGATCCTTTGCTTCATGTTAGTTGCTACATATAACAAATTCTTTGCAAACAAGGTTGGTATTTATAAAAACAATATTTAACATCATATTGCAATCACAAGAATAAATGCATACTCATAATCCAAAAATAAAGTAAAATTTAGTAATAATTATATTAACTAATATATATGCCATGAGTTTAAGTTATAATGGAAATGTTCAGCAATATCACTGGGAAATACAAGTTTAGGGGTACAATTGGCTAAACAAAATACAACATATGAGGTGTTTAAAAAGGAAATAAAACAAATCATCACACCCACAAACTTAAATTCTTGTATGTACTCATTCAAGATTCTTTAGGTTCCTCAGATGGCTCAGGGTCCGTCTGGATAATGCTATATAAACATATGAAATCCATTGGTGTATATGTTCCTTTAGGATTTGTGAAGAAGTAACCTCCATTCCTTTTGTATCTGCTTCATGACTCTTTCCTTTATGGCGTCATCCAATTGCTTGTCACTAGACCGATGTGGTATACGATAGTGGAAAATTGGGGGATGATAACCAATGGGGAACTAGGTTTTTCCACATCCTTTAGAAATTTTATTGTATGCATTTACCCTCCTTAAGGTTGAAATGATATTACGATAAGAATGCATTTCTTTCCTTTGCATCTCGGGGGGACATCTCTTGCCAACGCATCCTGCAGTATGTGCTTTATCTCACATGCATTAGAGTTAATGTAGTCCCTAGCTTCTTCATGAGTTTCATTTCTCATCTGGTATACTCATTGTCTAATATTCCTGTGTTCCATGTATTTAGGTCATATTCTTCAATAATTTCCCTTGTATTTGTAGCTTCACCCCTAATCATTAATGACTACATTTTTGACAAGTTCATGTATTCTTCCATCTACTTTTCTCTGTACAATTCATTGTTAAAATAAGAACACAATGCCTTAATTGGAACATCTCCAATATAAAGTACTAGGATCCAATCCCTATCATATTCCAAGGCATAATTGTACATATACAATTCACATAACAACTGAATCTCATGAGGAATTTTTAGATATATTCTAAAGAAACTTCTGGCCCCACTTATATCAAATGGAATATTTGAGTTGATACAGGTATAATTTAATTGTAACATCTATTATTTTAAGAAAATGGCATAAATGTTAGAAGGTGGCCTGCATTTAAATATGTCATTGGTCACCTAAACTATATCTTCCTTATTTTTCTTGAGCCTTGCAATTTCCTTATCTTTTGCCTTAATCTTCTTATCCTTTTCCTCAATGTCTTGTTGATGTTGGAATTCTCCCTTTCCCATTTTCCCTGCAGATATTAACATAGTTTTCAAATTGTTGCACACAGTAATCCAACAAGATTGTCTGAGTGGCCATGTTTCTACAAGATGGTTTTGGAGGTTCTTTGAAAAATTATTTGGTGATAACTCATGGTGCATGTTAGCTTGTGGTAACAATGGGGAGGAAGACTCTAATATGGTCTCGGATGTATCGTTAATAACTATAGGGGTGTTCCTTTGTCAATGTCAATATGATCGGTGATTGTTCTACCTCAATTATGTGGACAATATTTTCAATAATTTGTAAATTACTTGTATAATTCAAATAACACAATATTCTAGAATAATGATCTCAATATGCAATTAGAATAGCTTTGCCACTTCGAGGGGGCAACCTCCAAACCATACAATAATACTCAAATGCTCCAATGATGATGAATTACTACCTACAATCCCCTATATATACTATTCATATGTTATGGCCATCACCAAGGCCGACCTACTAAGCATGAGAAAGTATAAATGATATAATAAAATGATATGGTAAGCCACAAGTCGGCTACTCATATCCTAATACAAGCAATAGGTTAAGGGCGTAGCATGCCCTTCCCCTTCAAAGAAACATTGTCCCCAATGTTGAGAAGCTCTGGTGCTGCTGCAGGAATGTCATATCTTCCCATGTTGCATCTTCATTGTCCATATTCTTCCACTTGATCAGGTACTCAATAATAACCCGTGTCCTCAATCTTTTAGTGCATGTTTGAAGGATGCATTCAGGTTCCAAGATGACCCTCCCCTCCTCATCGAGCTCAGGTAACACTATTTGGGCTGATACTCTCTGTCCAATTACTTTCTTCAGGCAAGAAACATGAAAGACTGGATGTATTCTGGTGGATTGTGGAAGTTCTAATTTGTATGCTACAATACCAATCTTCTGCAATACTTGATAGGGGCCATAATACTTTGGTGAAAGTTTGTTATCCTTTTGTTGTTGTTTCAAAGACATTTTCTTATATGGTTATAACACACAAAAAACCCAATCACCGACTTCAAAATGCCTTTCCGTGCGATGTTGATCAGCCTGTTGCTTCATGCGGTTTTGTGCCATGACCAAGTTCTCCTTGAGACTAGAGAGGACCTCTTGTTGATACTTGAATGTGTTCTTCTACTGCTCTAACCCACGGTTTTCCTCTCAATGATGATGTGATGGATGGTGGATGGTACCCATAGAGTGCCAAAAAAGGAGACATTTTAGATGAAGTATGGAAGGAAGTGTTATACCACCATTCTGCAAGTGGCAACCATTGGACCCATCTTGCTTGTTTATCTGATGTAAAGCAATGAAGATATCCCTCCAAACACTTATTTACAACTTTTGTTTTCCCATCAGACTAGGGATGATAAGAAGAGCTACGAGCTAACTGAGTACCCAAACATGAGAATAAATCAGTCCAAAAATTACTAGTAAATATAGGGTCTCGATCACTTACTATAATCTTCGGTGTCCCATGAAGCTTCTGAATTGTGTCCATGAAGGTTATTGCTACTACATGCCAGAAAAATGGGTGTGCCAAGGCACAAAAATGAGCATATTTGGTGAGTCTATCCACCACAACCATGATGACATTTTTTCCTTCAGATTTAGGCAATCCTGTGATAAAGTCCATGGAAACCTCTTCCCACCACTGGCTAGGAATAGATAGAGGTTGTAGAAGACCTGGGATCGAACTGTTTCACCCTTATTTTGCTGACAAACCATGCATTCTGCCACAAATTTTTGGACATCCCCTTTGAGCCCTTCCCAAAAGAAATCTTGTTTGACTCGATGATAAGTTTTCAAGAATCCAGAGTGCCCCCTACTAGAGAAGAGTGAAGCTCAGATAGAATCCTATTTTTAAGAGTGGAGTTCTTACATAGGTATAATCTATCTTTATACCATAAAGCATCCCCTTTCAATACAAATTTTTTAGACATGCTTGGATCATTCTGGAGATGATGAATGAGGTTTTGTGTGGTTGGGTCATTTCTCCATTCGACCTTGCCTCATCTATCCAATCTTCCTGTAATATGGATATGGCACATAACAAGGCTGCAGTTGAGTCATCTTTCCGCGATAGAGCATCCACAACTACATTCTCCTTCCCTTTCTTATAGATAATCTCAAAATCATATCCCAACATCTTGGAGACCCATTTTTGTTGTTCTTCAGATGATAAATGCTGCTCCAAGAAGTATTTTAGACTATCATGATCTGTCTTCACTTTAAAGTGTCTTCCTATGAGATATGGTCTCCATTGCTTTACTGCATGAAGTATGGCTAGCATTTCCTTCTCATAAGTCAGCTTGGAAAGATTCTTACCTTTGAATTGATGGCTCAAAAAGGCAATAGGATGGCCTTCTTGCATGAGAACTTGCCCCCATACCCACCCTTGATGCATCACATTCAACAATGAATGTTTTGGAAAAATCTGAGTAGCCAAGACTGGAGTGGTGCACATGGCCTCCTTTAGTTTCTCAAATGCTTTGGTTGCATCCTCACTCCAATGGAAGGAATCCTTCTTTAATAAAGTTGTGAGAGGTGTAGCTATGCTTCCATAATGCCTTACAAATCTTTGGTAATAACCTGTAAGCCCCAAAAATCCTCGTAGATTCTTTAGGGTTTTTGGAACCTTCCACTCCATCATGGCTTTGATCTTATTAGGATCCACTTTAACCCCTTCATGAGAGACAATGTGACCCAAATATTCAACCTCCTTGAGTCCAAAAGAACACTTAGAGGGCTTTGCATAAAGTTTGATGTTGCTCAAGGGTTTCCAAAACATTATTTACATGATGCAAATGTTCCTCCCATGTTTTGCTATAAATTAATATATCATCAAAAACACTAAGACAAACTTCCACAGGAATGACTTAAAAATAGAATTCATCAAACTTTGAAATGTAGAAGGTGCATTTGTGAGTCCAAAAGGCATTACCAGGAATTCATAATGGCCTTCATGTGTTCGAAAGGTGGTTTTATGAACATCCTCATCCTTGATTCTGATTTGGTGGTATCCCGAATGAAGATCAAGCTTTGTAAAATAAACAACACCATGCAACTCATCAAGCAAATCATCAATAACAGGAATAGGAAACTTATCTTTGATTGTGTACTTATTAAGTTCCCTATAATCAGGACACATGCCACATGTCATCTTTCTTCCGTACCATCACTACTGGAGAAGAATAAGCACTCTGACTATGGCGGATGATTCCTGCTTCCAACATCTCTTGTACAATCTTCTCGATTTCACTCTTTTGCACATATGGGTACCTATAAGGTCTGATGTTAGGTGGTTGACTTCCTGGTAATAACTGAATAGCATGATCATGATCTCTCTTTAGAGGTAAGCCCTTTGGTATATTTTCAAATACAACAGAGTGTGCATCCAACACTACTTGCATATCTGATGGTATAATGTCCTTAGAATGATGAGCCTCCAATGAAAAGAGTTGTGCCACAAATCCTCTCACACCTTTTTTAGCATTTTGTGCATCTGATGAGAACTTACTATTTGTGGAGACTTTGCTCTTAAGCCTCTTAGCTCAAAATTCCTTCCTTCAGAGTGAAATCGCATGAACAAGTCTTGGAAGTTCATCTCAATGGTTCCCAAAGTGGTAAGCCATTGAACCCCTAACACAATGTCTGCTCCTCCCATAGAAATGGCATACATGGGACTATTTAGTATGTAATCTCCCATGGAAAGCTTAATGCTATGGCATTTTCTAGAACAAGTAACAATACCTCCATCAACAATCATTACTTGACATTCAGGAGCTGGATAAATGAAACAGTTTAGGCACACTACTAACTTATGATTGATAAAGTTATGAGTACTTCCTGAATCAATCAACACTTGTGACCTCTATTTTTTTTAGGAATCCAACCACCTTTAGGGTTTGGGGGTGCTAATACCTGAAATTACATGGCATGAGATCATTGGCTGAGGATCTCCTGACTCCTCCTCTGGCTCAACCAAGACCTCTGACTCTGCATCTTCATTATTCTCTTCATCTTCACTAGGCCCATCAATGTAGAACAACTTCTTTTCAACACATTTATGTCCGGGTCCAAATTTACTGTCACAGTTAAAACATAACCCTTTTTCTCTTTTTTCTTCAATTTGTTGAGGTGTCAATCTAACTGGCCGAGGGAGTGCTGGGGCCAAGGTGTTGCGATCTCTAGTAAAAGTGAAATGTTGTCTCCTACTTGAAAAAATTTTCTCCTCTACCCTTCTTGCCATAATCATCGAATCATAAACCTTATGAGGATTAAACATACGCACCTCATGCTCAATGTGATCCTTAAGACCCCCAAGAAATAGGTCATTCAGATTCTCTTCAATAATATTTTCCACCCACAGAGAAAGGTTTTGGAAGTGATGAATGTAATCCTTAACAGATCTTGTCTGCCTCAACTTTGCTAATTGGCTGAAGTAATTATCTGACACACTAGAACTGTAGTGTAATTGCAACTCTTCAATGAAGACTATCCATGTAACATTAAGACCACTCTTCTTCCTTTGAGCACATAACCATCGATACCATATGAATTGGTCAGGTTCGAGATACAAAGATGCCATGGTCACCTTTTTGTCCTGATGGAATCTGATGTAGTTCAAAGAAATTCTCCATTTGGTTGATCCAATTGAGTGGATCCTTTCCATCAAACTTGCATATCTCCACTTTTGGAAACATAGTACGGGCCTACAGAGTGCTCATATTTGATCAGGCACACTCGAAGATCCACTCTGGCTCATGTGTCTATTATGTTGACTTGAGGATCCACCTTGATTGACATAAGTATGATTACCCATCATATGCGTACTGAATTTTTGCATGAAATCCTCCAATCTATGTCCAATCCTATCCACATCTTCTTTGCTGGCCACCCTAGATTCGAGGTCTCTCAGGTTAAACTCAAGTTGGCTTACTTTATGGTCTGTCGAAGTAAACCCTAACCCTGAGGAATCTGTAGTTATATCTTCTATCTCCAACTCCTCAACTACTATCTCATCCTTTTCTGGTGTTTTACCTAGAGTGATGGGATTCTTTTTTCCCTTGTGGAAGGCCCCGCCATGATGCCCCAAAATAGTAGGATGTAGGGATCACGGTCAAATTTTAGGGTTTTGGATTTCGATAAGAATTCGGCCAAATATAAAAAAACTTAAAGAACAAACCCCAAATAAATTTTGTTTTTCTTTCCGAAAATTTAACGAATTTGAAAAAATTCCACAATTTGCACCCTAGGGAGCGATTTTATGAAAAACCCTAAATTTGTAATAAATTTTGCAAAATAAATCAAAAAAGTCTAAAATTTTCAGGAACCTTACTTGAAATGTTTCAACTTTGGTAAAAATATCTCCCACCAATTCGCTTTTTTCGCAATATATGGTGGAAACAAAAATTAGGGTTTTTGCCCTAATTTTGGCCCAGATCACAGCTCTGATACCACTTGTAATGAAATTACTTGTATAATTCAGATCATGAGCAGAAATATAACACCAAATAACACAATATTCTAGAATAATGATCTCAATATGCAATTAGAATAGCTTCACCACTTCGAGGGGGCAACCTCCAAACCATACAATAATACTCAAATGCTCTAATGATCCTGAATTACTACTAAGGGCGTAGCATCATTTCTTCAACATCACGGGAAAATCATCCCCAATTTCCATTTTAGTAGTATGTGGTTTATGAACTATATAATCATGTGCTTTGATTCTATTTTCTCTACATGGTCATAGGTTGTATCTTCAATTTATTCTATAAATGATCCTCCTTCATGTTGTTCATGGGTTTCACCAACATGAATTTCCTCTGCTTGAACTTCATATGCTCAATAGGGTCTTCTTGAATAGGTTTCTCATCATATTCATCCTCCTTATTCTCTTCCATCTCCTTCATGGTGTTCTCCAAGCCTTGTTCATCACATGAAAATTTAGCACCACCATGTTCAATGTCCATTAATGTAGGCTTCACATCCTTTTCAACATCTTTTACATCACTATCAAGTGAGATAGTTAGAGGTTTCCTAGGCTTTTAGGTTTTGGGATTTTTAGTTCTTAGGTGATGAGAATGCACAGTGGCGTAGGAGTGGATTTGGAAGATGAAGGAGTAGACTTGCTAGATTTAGGAGTAGGCATGGAATGTTTTCTCTTACTCTTTGAGGTGGAGGATTAAGGGGTTGAAAATCCAAGTAGGGTTTCAACAATTAGAATCCTCTCAGGGGATACAGGGAATTATGTTATTCTTAGTAGGTGGTGTATTTTAAGAAACATGGGTTTCTATGGGTTTGAGAAGTGGAGGCCATGGGATCGATGCAGTGTGGAGGAACTACCCGTGCTTCTCCTTATTTTATTCCTCTTTCCCAATAACTCATCAATGTGTTTTGACCTAGAAAAATCTTCCCATTTCAATGCAGGTGTTCTCTTTCTAGTGTATGTTTTACAATCAAAGTGATGAGACAATGGTGAGATAAAGATGACCTCCCCCTTTGTGACTCTCTACTCATTATTTTCAAGCTTTCATTTAAGAAATTGGGAACATTAACATGTCTACCATTTTTCAAATGATTAAATAACTTGAAATGGACAATATTTAATCTGGAGTATTTACCATCACAAGTAAAGTATTTGATAATGTAATTGGAAACATCAGCCCAAAATGGTTTCAGAGAAGTGCAAAGTATACCTTGTCAATCAGTCACGAATTTATCATCTGTACTAGAAAACTCTCATTGAGCTACATCCAAGTTTGTTTTCTCGGGAAAAGTTCACCTTCTCGTAGGAAACCCCCCGTCATCTATAGCTAAAATATCGTCATCCACTTTCACTATGTTAAACCTTTGATAGTAGCCTCTCCATCCTTGAATGTGGAAGAAAATTCCGTTACCATGGATTCATTGAAACCCTGAAACTTATTAATATATTCCATCCATCCACTATTTGAAAATACTGGAATATTTGAGGCTGGTTGTGGAGTTGAGAATGGTCTACAAGATCATGGTGAATTAGATTTCCTCCCATCTTTAATTCTATAAACTCCTTTAGCTATGAGAGGAAAAATATCACAATTTGTAGTAATGATGAAATAATTCAAGTGTAAAGTTTTTGAGTACTTATGTTTTTGAATTCTGTGACTGACTCACACAAAACACAAAAAGGAATGCATTAAATTGATTTGAGGGTTGCAAACATGTGAGGTGAGGTTGTGTGACGAAGTGGGGTGACATGGAGCGACAAATCATAGGGTGAAAGGTAGTGACATATAATAGCTTAATTAAAGACATTCATGACATGGCATAAACATTAATTAAACATAATCATTCTATCGATACTTTATTAAAGTGAAATGAGTGCACTTATCTCGAGAAATGTGTTGGATGATGATGAAATGTGCATTGTTGTAATTTGTGCCTTTTTCAAGGTAGACTTATCATGATGTTGCATGTTGAGGTGCCACGATGATGTGGATGTTGTTTATAGTGTTGCAAGCGTATGCAACATCATGTTGAAATCTCTTAATGAAATCAATTAATTCCCAGAGAGGGAATACTGAATTTTTTCTAGTGCTAGTCATCTTCATCACTATTCACACATGTAGTTTGTTCCTTATTTTCTTCATGCAATCATATAAGTTCCAAACAAGAAAAAAATTAGATCTTTGGTTGTTCAAGTGGAAATTTAGTCTTTACACCATCTCCTTCTGTTAGAGACCATGCACTTCTTGCAACAAATACACCAAATCCTACAAAACAAAAATTATAAGAAAACAAAACATGTTAGTTGAGTGGTGTTGATCACCAAGAGGGATGATCACATCACTTTTATTCACCCTTGGAGTATTCAACAAGATGAATATACCAAGGCCACTAAACATCTCATTCTTCAACAACTTTTAGAAGATGAACCAATAGGTTCAACTTCTAACCTTAACTCTGATGTTCTCATCTCCATCCTGCTTTGACCTCCTCTAAACTGTTGCATGAAGGTGCTCATATCAGGATTGGATTTTTGTACAATCTCAATCTATGACCATTCACTAATAGTTTGAATCTCATAGGATCTATGGTGGTGAGTTTTACAGCTCCATTGGGAAATATTTTCTCAATCTCATATGGACCTAGCCACCTTGTCCTGAGTTTTCCCATGTGGTCTTTGTACTTTGAGTCAAATAAGAGAGCCCAATCACCTTCTTGAAATTGTCTTGTCTTGATGAACCTATCATGCCATTTGATCCTTTTCTTCTATACTACCTCTGTATTATGCACAACTTATCTCCTCATTTCATCCAACTCATTGAGTTGGAGAATCCTTTCCTCGAGCTTTAGAAAAATCTATGCCTAGTTCAAGTGTATAATCCTTAGTGTCTTGTGCTCAAATTCAATAGGGAGAACAACAATCTTACCATACAAAATCTCGAATGGTGTGAATCCTTGTTTTGTCTTCCAAGTTGTGTTGAATTCCCAAACTACTTCTAGAAGTCTATCTTCCCAATCTCTCTCGGTGGAGTGCAATAGTTTTTGTCAAGATGGCTTCTATTTCCTATTTTTCACCTCAACTTGGCCATTAGATTGGGGATGATAAGGTGTAGACTTCCTATGTCTGATTTCATATTCCTTAGCTAGATCATAAAAATAACTTCAGCAGTAAAGTGTGTACCTTGATCAGTAATAATTTCTCTTGGTACTCCATACCTTGTGAAGATGTGGTCATACAAGAATTTGGAAACTTTCTCACTCTTTTATTTGGCAATGCTTTCACTTTTGTCCATTTAGTGAGGTAATTTGTGCACACCAAAATGTATTCCTTTTACTAAGATTTAGGATCTATAGGACCAATGAAGTCTAAACCCCATTTGTCAAATGGTTGCAATACTAATTGAGGCTGCAATGACATCTCATCTGACTTGGTAGGCTTACCCATTCTTTGGCATCTATCACACCTTCTTGTATACAATGTTGCATCCTTATGTAGTGTAGGCCAATAATACCCTATTGTCAACACTTTTGTGTTGTTCTTTTTTAGCAAAAAGTTCCTCCACATGGTTCACTATGGCAGGATTTGAGGACATCATATATTTCCTCATCATCTATGCATCTTCTCATAACATTATCTTTCCCCATGTGTGAAATATAAAACTAACTATCCAAGAAAAATTCACACTTTTCTCAACAATGTATTTCTTTTCGAATATAAATAGTAGTGTGGAGGTGTCTTACCTGAGACCAAATAATTAGCTATATCAGCATACCAGGTGTTCTAGTGGAAATGGAAAATAAGTGCTCATCTGGGAAAGAGTCATCCACTACTTGTTCTTCATTATTATTCTCCATTCTTGAAAGAAATTCAACTACAACATTGTCCTTACCAGGCTTATCCACAATGGTGACATCAAACTCTTGCAAGAGTAACAACCATCTAATTATTCTATTGCTTACAACTGGTTTGTTGATCAAGTATTTAATTATAACATGGTCAGTGTGAATAAATATTGGGTAACCTATGTGATGTAGTGCCTAAACTTGTTAATGGCATACACAACTACTAAAAACTATTTCTTTATGACTATATAGTTAAGTTTAGCATGCTACAGTTCTTACTTGACATAGTAGATTGCGTAGTTTAGAATTCCATCCTTCTATCCTAAAAAAATCCAATGGCATGATCTGAGGCATCAATATGAATGTGAAATGGAAAACTCCAATCTGTCCTCTTAACACATGTGCAAAAGTCAACATTTTCTTCAAAGTCTGGAATGCAATCTCACATTTCTCAATCCACTCAAAGGCAACATCCTTTCCCAACAGAAAATAATGGTGCTTGCAATCTTACTAAAGTCCTGTATAAATATTCTATAATACCCAACATGGCCTAAAGAATCTCCTCACATCCTTCTTTCTTTTGGTGTTGGTAAATTTATAATCACAATATATTTTTTTGATCTACCTAAATTCTAGCAGATGATAGATAATTCCCCAACACTATTCCTTCATACATCATCATGTAGCATTTTTCATTTCTTAAGGACATGTTATGCTCCTTACATCTCTTAAGAAATTTGTCTAGATTCTTCATTTCTTCATCAAAATTACTTCCATGTACTATAAAATCATCCATATATACCTCCATGTAGTCATTGGTTAGATATGAGAAGATGCTCAAAACTACCTCTCTAAATGTAGTAGGTGCATTGCACAAACCAAAAGGAAGAAAAAATATGCAAAATTTCCCCATGGGCACATGAATGTGGTTTTCTCCTAGTCCTCTGGTGCAATCTAATTTGGTTGTAGCCACTATAGCCATCAAGAAAAGAAAATATTTCTTACCAACAAGAGTGTCAAGTACCTGATCAATGAAAGGAAGCAAAAAATGATCCTTTTTTATTGTTGCATTCAACTCTCTATAGTCCACATAGATCCTCCATTTACCATTCTTCTTAGGTATAATGACAAGGGGTGACACCCATTGACTGTCTAAAATTGATATATGAATCCAACATCCAATAATTTTTTTAATTCTTCTTTCACTATATCCCTCACTATTGGGTTCATTCTTCTTTGTGGTTGTCTTATTGGCTTACAACTATCTTTGATGTATATCTTATGTGTATAGAGCTTAGGGTGGATTCCATGCATGTCTCCATAGTCCCATGCAAATGTTGTCTTGTGTTTCTAGAAGAAGAGAAATTAACAATTTATCTCTTGTTGCATGCTCAACATTTTGTTCACATTAAGTGGCTTTCCCAGTAATTTCCACTTTCTTAGAGAGATCATTCATGGAGCATATACTACTTACATAATTCAATATACAATCATGTGGAAGAAGTTGGTGGAGGATGCAATTATTACCTAGAACATTCATAGTGCTTTGTTGTGGTAGGATTTGATTCTCAGGACAACTTATACACCGTAATTTTCCATCTACTTCTTCATTCCTCCCATAATTATTTTGTAGACATTAGAAAGAACAACATCCTCTTCTTTCCCTTCAATTGTACATGAATTCTCTAGCATCATGAGCTACTTGAATGAGCTTTGATCTTCTTCTGGCTCTTCAACCCAAATGGTTTGGTCTTCTTCATTGAATGGTTGTGCAGGGGGTAAAGCATGAGATTTTTGTACCACTTCCATTAGAGATAATCATATTACTAGATCTACATCCTATGAATGCATCAATAATTTCAACCATGGTCTTCCCAAGATGATAGGATATCCTCCCAAGCTTTTTTGGCTAAAGAACAATAAAATCAACAGGGTACTCCCAAGAGTCTACCACTACTACTACGTCCTCCAGGACTCCTTCAGTTAACTATTGATCTTTCTCAAGTTGCAAAGACTGGGTATTTGGTCTTAGTCCCTCTAACTTCAAATCATCCATGATTTTTTTTTCATTACATTTATTTTTTCCCCCAAGTCAATCAGTAGTGTTCTTGATCACTATGTCATCATTGATTGTGACATTTACCAAAGGACTTCCTAGATCTATGTATTTGGGAAGAATTGAGTTCCCAAGCATAATATCAGCTAGTTGTCCAATGACCTGTACAATAGTTGGATCTTTCCTCTTCCTTCCTTGGTTTCTTTATGCATAGGTATTTAACCAATTTATTATAGATGGGCACATCCTTAATAGCTTGAATCAATGGAATTTTGACACAAATGTCTTTTAATTGGTTGAAAAAATCAAATTAGATTCTAATTTGAGGTCAATCTTCTTTTTTTAACCTTTCAAGAAATGGTGGCTCATTACCCTGTGTTTTACTCTTGCTAGAATTTTTCTTAGGTTGTTGCGGATCAACATGCAACATCTTCTAGCTTTTTTGTGGATCGGTATGCAACAACTGTGGTTCTTCTGCAATTTTAGTAATGGTGGGTCCAACTAGTGGAGGAAGTGCTCTTCCTGAGAAAAGATGGATATTGTTACATCAAATGAATAGGTAGGGTATTGAGCTAGTTTGTGGAATAGGTTGATGAGCAACTTTATTATTAGGGTTAGGCATTGGCTAAGATGGTAGTTGGGTAGCTTTTGGTTGAGAGCCTGCTTGGGGGTTTGGCATCAGAGCTTGTTGTGTGGATAAGGAGGTTGCTGATAAGATTTTGGTAAATTAGGAGGTGGGTTATTCCATTGCTTCCTCCTCTCCAAGGTTGTTTCCATGATTGAGGAGGTTGTTTTCATTTTTTTGTGGTTGGCCTTGGAATTGAGGTTTCATTATTGTTGATATTGGTTAGGATATGGGGCCCAACCTTGAGGGTTAGCCCAAGGTGGGGGCTGCATATATGGATTATTAGACCAATTTTGAAATGAATGCATATAGGTCTTGTGTCATACCTCCTTGCCTCGGTGGCCATGGTTTTCTTTGAGAAATATAGAAAAATTTCCCATCCTCTGTCTCCAACATCTTGAACTCAGGTGAAGCCTCCCTTTCTTGAGAAATGTTGGCCAATTCTCTACATCTACAATATTTCTTCCTTCTACATGCATGGTAGTACTTTAGTGAGTGTTGCTTCTACATCTTCCTTTTTCTTTTTGGCATGTAGAGCATCTAATTGATTGGCCATGTCATTGACAATCTCCTACTTCATGTTTTTAAACATGTTGACAATATCTGACTTGGATATGTCCCCAATTGTTTTGGTAGCTGATCCACCTCTTGATCTTACACTTCTTACCCTCTTCATAGTAGCTCTTGAGTAATTTTTGTAAGCTTCACATTTTATGCAAAAGTAGATTTTGAAATGTCTCCTGCTCCTATCAGATCCAGAGCATCCATGTCCTCCTCACTAAGTCCCTTCAAAAAGAGTAATTTGAGAGATTCAGGTGGTAGTCTGGTGTGCCTTGACTTCGAACATAGAACAAGAACCTTTCCAAATAGTCTTCCAATGGTTCATCCTCTTTTTGTGTCATTCTGTAGATTTCATCACCTCCTTTGTTGCTTGGTCTACAATAATCCTTGGTACTTATCGAGGAATTTCTCCTTCATTTGTGCCCACATGGTTACAACATTTCTTCCCAATCCCATGAACCATCTCAAGGCTGCATCCTTGAGTGTAGCAGGAAATAGATTCAATTTATGTGCATCAATAGTATAATCATAACTCCTTGCACAAAACATCAAACTCAAACAAAAAGGTGTTTGGGTCTTCTGTCATTGATCCATGAAAATTGGGAAAGGATGAGGGAGAAATATTCTTCATAACAACAATTGCATTATTTTCAGTAATGGGGAACTCAAAGTGGTTGCCCCATTTCAAACATTCTGATCTACTTCTTCTACCATCTCTCTATCTTCTCAGAGAGTACTTTTAGAACTTTCACTTGGAGGATGATCTTCAAATAATAAACCTTGTAAAATGAAAGGATGTCTTCTTCAGAATCCTCAGAGGTATATGAAGAGATTTGTGCTACTTGTGGATTAGGTAAAAATATACCATGGAATCCTTGGATGGTGCATGCATCAACTAACTCAACTCAATCAATGGAAAATTAGTTGGGGGTTGGTTTGGAGCTGAATTTCCTAAAACCTAAACTGTTCTAAGAAATGAAAAACCTCTCAAAAACCTTATAACTTGGTAGTATCCCTGAAAATGGTGCCAAAAATGGTGGTGCAAATTAACTTGCAACAATTAATATGTTGTTTATTAATCTACAGTCATTTAATTATCAGACCTAGGGACGTAAACTTTCAATATTGCCATAGTGTTGTATGCATAGTTACAGATGTTTGGGAGGTATAAAGGTAAATTTTTGTCACTACAATTAGGAAATAAAATGTTGGAAATGAACTAGATTATGATTGAAAGTAAATACTATGGCTAATGAAAAAGCATGTAAAAATAGAACATAGATAAAGGAATAATCTTTGCTAATCTAATCATGCAATGAATTAAAGTAAAAAACAAAAGGAGAGGGTTAGAAAACCACAAGTGGGCCCTACCTTGGGTGTTAATCCCTCCTAAGGCCTATGTCTACAAAAAATTAACAAAACTCAAATTCTTATTTCATCAACATGAAGATTACAAGTGGAAAATACAACAAATTCTCTACCTATGGATCGATCTATCTCGTCTCTCTATCTATATAACATTAATCTTTCCTTTTTATATATTTCATTATAACAGAGGCATGAAGAGATAGAGTCCTACTAGGAGTTCCAGTTGGATTAAGTAAAATATCTTAACCAAATAATCTAGAAACTTACATGCATGCAACAAAACTATTCAATAGATGTTCTCATACAATCACATAACTTAACTAACCGATCAGTTGATCAACCAGTTATTAAATTATGAGTTAAATCAATTAGTTCTTTGTTTGAGTTACAACACATAATCAGGTGATGGCGTTGAGTCTTCTTCTTGTTCTCATAACTACTTCTTCTTCCATCAACATGTGTGAGCTTAGGTGTAGTGTCCACGTTGTGCAAGCTCCTCAATAATCATGACTTTATGTATGTGTGTGACCTCCTTTGGCTGTATGATTTTTGATGATGTGATGATTCCCTTTGGCATGCATTTATCAAAGTTGTTGTGGATGACCTCTTTGTTGTGAATGAGTTCCTTTGGTGCATGTCGCATTTTTGCATATGTATCCTGGATCCTTTTGCATGTTAGTTGTTTATATAAAGCACTATTTAACATTATATAACAACTTCTTTGCAAAATACAAGGATGACATTTATACAAAAATGCACTTGATTTAACATCATATCTCTCAAAACTCAAAATAATAAATGCATACTCATAATCCATGTGGAAAATAAAGTAAACTTTAGTAATAATTATATTAACTAATATCTCCACATAACCACTTTAAAATCCCCTTAGACTAAGTGATAACATAGAAAATATCCTCATCTCTCATTAACTATTACAAGATAAGGTATTTCATTGGATCCCATCCTAGAAGAACCATTATCCCTCACTCTTTGATTAATTATTATTTTTACTTGGTAGCTGCATTATCTCTAAACAACTTTTTTGGTCAATAGGGAGAGGGGCACTACTTTATTCACATAAACCCTTCATGGTTGATTCAACATATATATTAAGGGATTTTATGCTTTTATTGAACCTGCTTCAATTTAATGTCCTTGGAAAATTTCCAAGTTAGTTGAACTCCTTTGAAAGAAAGAGCCATGTTCATCAAGAATTGTTCTGTTTAACGATTTCATTACCTCGTTCATTGTCACTAGGCATGTTCAAAATTATTATCTCTTCCTCTTCATCCATGATCTTTAGTGAATATTTATATTTTTCTTCTCCTTCAACATAATATTTTTCAATTATCTTGTGGACTAGGTAAACATTTGTTTATTACATTGTGTCATCAATGTATCAATTTACTCCATTTTCCTTGATGAAGGTCATTGACGAGATTGGACCTTTGGCTATTTTACAAAATCTCCTACTAAAATCACACCAATAATTTAAGACTCAATATCATGCCACCCATTTTTATTCTCATATATTTATTAGTCTCTATATGTGATATTCATTCATATTTTAATGTATTGCACAACAAATTTCATTTTTTCTGCATAGTCATTTATGTCTTTGAAAGTAACCCTTATAAACATGATTCTTCTCGTATATTCTAATAATGCACCTTATAAAAACCTTAGCTGTAATTTATCATAAAAATTTCATCAATTTATAAAAAATTATTTGTAATCTCTTCCTCATACTTTATGTAATACTCAAACCTAAAATTCTTACATATTAGTTTCTTCCTCTTAATAATGAACCTTTTAGGTTCATAGGGTTTACTTTCATAATGCAAAAATTGAGAGAATATAGTATCATGGCTATAAAAGTTAAGGCAATATTGTTCTCAAATGTGAAGTCCCCACCCACACAAAGTCGCTTTATCAATTCCTCTTTCTTTTCCCCAAAAAGTATCAAAATCCACATTGCTCAACTATCTTATAAATTCAAGTGTAATCGTCCTAGTCGGTATATATTGGGAAAATTTCAGAGGTTCCACTTTTGAACCATATACTCGATGTATGTATGATCATTCTGAAAATCCCAATCCTCCTAATTATGCCTAGGGTTTCAAGGTACACTCCTCTACAAAAAAACTCTTGAATCCTTAGGACTACCTCTATCTCTATCCCTCCCAAATAACTAGTTATAAATTTCGGTCACAAAAACTCCATAAAATAGTACATACATAGAAAATTTATTATGTTTGTCAATTACAAGTGACCAAAATCATACAAACTTCTTGGTACCATATAGGGGATTGAAACTCTTTCTAAAGTAGGGGCGTTTTTCAACTTTCCCTTTGATTTTAATAACTTAGAAGCTAAGTACATAAACATATTTTATAGAATAATGTAAAAACACAAAAGAATCCCATATTCTTAATTTTAACAAGAATTTATTCATTTTATAAAAATTAAGGTACCCCAATCAAACAATTTAACATCATAATTTCTCAATACTTTAATGATGTTAAGAGCTTATGTGGCATCAATATCATCACCCTCATCACTCCATAGTACTTAATAAAGATTCATATTGGATAAAATCATGTAATTGGAGAGTATTTCAGCATCAAAAGGAAACCTAACATCAAAGGAAGATATTGTTTATGGTCATAGGTACCTTTATCCCAATATCTATAGTTGAAATATTAGTATCCTTATAAAATTAGAGTTTATTTGAAAATTAATCTCCGAATTACGTCATTTAGTAGTTTGGATACTTCATATTGTAACCCAATTACTTTCCTAATGCTAGCTAAGATAAGGTCAACTATAGTGTCACCATCCCTACCTATAAGGAGTATTTTGTCAAATTTTTACCCCTCGAAGGAAAAATGAAAATACATGGATCGTGAAAGTAATTTTGACAACCTATTTTCCTAATTCGCTGGTCCATATATGTTTAATAGGGGTTCATATTTTCCTTTGGTCCCAAGAATGGTTAAACAAGCCTTTTATAGTATCAAATTTGGCCTCACCATAGAAACAAGGGTCCTTGATATCCTTAAGTCTATTAACGAAAAATTTAGATGGTACGGGGTCTTTGGGGGATATTTTTTAGCAAGGCCAATGGTTACTTAATGCATGATAATTTCATCAAAATTTACAAATTTTATAATGGTGGGAAAATGGTCATAAGATGGAATTGATATACTCAAATAAGGTTTTATTTTGGGTGTAAATAGATTATTTTTATCATCCCTCTTATTAGGAGGAAAAAAATTACAATTGAACTTATACTTGCATAAAATGGGTTGTGAAAAGTATTCAAATCACCTCTTATGTTAGATTATATTTCTTCTCAAAAATTTGAATATACTAAGCATGTCAACAATGCCAAAATTTATCCATGGAATACTAAGATGAAAATAGGAAATATCAAACCAAAATATCCTTTATAATTTATCTCTTAATGAATTGGATTAATTGTGGGAAGTATTTTCTTATTTCAATGACTAACTAACTTATTATTTATTTGTATGTAATTCCTTGATTGAGGAATTAAAATTTTCACAAGATCAACAATAATAAAATAATGAGTTAATACTATTACCTTATTTAATTTATGGTTTGAATTATTGTATGGGTGGATGAAATGAAACCATCCCAAATCAAATAGAAATTGAGTAATTTTTCATCTTAAAATCTTGTGACCTTAGTATGCATCATTATCTGATAGAAAATCTAGATCGAAGCGAGATGATATCAAAGCAAATCTAATAATTTTCCACCTGAACACCTTACTTTCAAAATGCACTTATTTTCTTGATCAACGATCTAGATCAATCTCTACAAGATCAACTATGATCAAATAGTCCTAACATCTACACATATTTAATATATGGTTCAAAAGGGATATCTTTGACTAAATGATAAGTATCCTTGATAAGTTGAGGTAAATACTATACCATTTTAGGTATGTATACTTGATTGTATTAGGGATATGCTTGACTATATGAGGGATATATTTATAAAAATGAGGGGTAGATATTATACATTACTTAAGAAATTAATTACCTTCATGAAAAAATGTTTAATAGGAATCTAGGAAACATTTGATGTTATCATCTTTTTTTCATAAGAGAAACCATCACCTAACTCATATTATTTCACATGAATTAAATATCAAATCATATTGGAGAATTCCCAAATGAGGCCACAATAGAGATCACATGTGTAATGCCCACTCCTCTTCGATACTTGATATGAGGGACATCATGATTACTATTGTGTTCGATTGTTAATTGGGATTGTATGGATGTATGGTGGACCTTGATGGACAATGAAGGATATGATGATAATCTAGCCATTTTGTTATACACTCGACATTTGGATTCTTGACACATGGATTATATTTAGATTGTTGGACTAACCATGTGGTCTCGTTGATTTTGTGAATTGCTAACAATATGATGGTATTAAGGATTGGTAACATGCTGTTGAATGTATGTAGCAATTAAGAGTTACTGATAGATAAAGAGAATTTCATGATTATTGTAGAATGTGAATTTAATTATTGATGATTGTAAATTATTTACTAGAGTAGAATTGAAATTTTAAGTTATTTCAAATAATTGAAAAAAATTCGTAAATTTGATGATAATGATTTAGCCACATTATATGGCTATGTTAATTGTTAAATATATGCATGTTTTATATTGCTTGATGTATGTAGATGATTGTATGATGGGTGATTTATGTGCATTGATTTCCATGACATATTGATATGGCCTTGAGGCCAGAAAGATATTATTGTTGTGGTTGCAGGAAAATCATATCATTATACATTGAAAGGGGATAGGGGACCAACCCTAGAAGAATGTTGGGTGTTTTGCAACATGGACAATTTGACAACTTGTGTCTAATGTATATGTTATGTAATTACATACTTAGTTCAGAAATTTACCATGGGGGTGACCTCACATGTGTGGCCATGGGGTGTAATGTTTTTCCTTTCTTTTAATTTTGTGTGTTTTATTTTGGGGATTATGTATTTAATTATTGGGAAAAATTTAGTCACTTTATTAATACTTGTTAATGTGTCTTAATTAGCTAATCTAACTTAAATTTTAAACTAAAAAGAAGAGGTGACATGTGGGTAATTAATGGGGTAGTTAGTTCTTTATTTGTGCATGATGATGAATATAATTTATTGCATTTGTGTTGTGTGCACTCTTTCTCCATCTCCAAACCCGAAATTTGACTTGGAGGGAACTTTTTGAGACTTGTGGGACAAGTAAACCTTGTCCCTTGTCTCTCATAATCATTTACCAACCATACTTATGAAGTATGGGGATAATTAGGGAAAATAAAGTCACTTCTCTTCTTATCACATTTATTTTGTCCTTGAAAGGTATGGGGTGCATGTGAAGTGTGCATGTGGGTAGGGGAGAGGCACCGGTTGTGGTGCACCCTATCTTTGCCTGCACAATCCATCGCGCCACGTCACTGCCACCTGGTCGAGTAAAAACACCACCAGAATATGCAGCACTAAATTCTTGACCTCCTACATTCCTTTGCCACCTCACTGCCACCTCAGCGCCACGTGTACGAGCCGCGTTTTGGGGGATGTCAAAAAGGTGGTTTTTTTGCTTGGGACCAGGTGTCATCCATTCGCTGCGCCAGTTGTAGTTCGGGCTACCGCCATGCATTGAATGCTCACCCACCAGCCGTTAATGCGCGTGGTTTGGTTTATGGAACCTGCCACCGCCAAATCGCGCATTGGGATTTCACGCAAAATGGAAACGGAGCTCATTCAGTGCTGTTTTTGGCGTGTTCAGTTGCAGAGCTCGAGCGACCATTTCTCCTCGCCTTGCAGATCGGTGGGTGCGTGGGTTTTCTCCACTCCTGACCGACTTCTTCCTCAGCATTGGCTCGGCCTGCTACGAAGATGAGAAGAAAATGCAGAGGTGAGAGGGTTCTCACTTAGGCAATGATCCTTAGTGTTTTTAAACACTGCACTATTATGGAAAGTTTGTTGTTTGCCATTCAGCAAAAGAAATTTGTTTTTTCATTTGTCTTATTTTACAAATCCAAGCGTAAAATCGTTGGTTTATTGATTTATTTCCTGTGCAATCGCTGGTTTAGGCCATTTCCAAGTATTTGTGCCAGTCTCGGGTTTCAATCCAAAAGAGTAACTTTTCAGTCTAAAAATTAACCATATCCCCCAGGGTATACCGCCAGTGGCCATGCGTTTTCAACTTGGGTTAATGTCACTTTCTGCTGGTTACTAATTACTGTTAATGGGATTCCTTAGTGCTGGTTACTAATTAATTTCTGCTGGTTAATGTCAACGAACTCCTAATTTTCATCCTGGTGAATTTTAGCACGCATTTATTTAATACCCAATTATAAATAGTTTTGGGTATCAAGTAAAGTAACTCTCAATTTTTATCTCTGGGCTGATGTTATAGTTTTGTTACATGAACTGTATTCAATTCATATCCTAGTATATATTTCATTTTTTCCAGTATTCCAAGCCAGTTCAATCCGTGCTAATAGCATATTTACACTTTCACCAATATCCAATCAGTGTAATTTCTGCTTCACCTCTTAGTGTATCCAATTGTTTTCTTTTTGTATCAGTACCCAATTGTTTTTTAAAGTACTTAGCAGCATTACCTCATCATTGGACTTAACGTAATCTATTTTCTAATACCCAATTACCCGTTTAAGCAATTTCTGGGTCTAATTATAGACAGATATTTATGGACAGAACCAATTTAGATAATAGGAAAAAATATTGCAAATTGTAGAGGGTTGGCATAAAAGCTCACCACCAGAGATAAGATCTCAGTTGCTGTATACAAATGTCTTTCTTTCTATGGAATTTTATTGCTCAAAATTGTTTTCTAGCTTAAAGTGTCTTCCTGGTTTCAGCATGGGCCAAATGCCTTTTTTGGCTTTCAAAGTTTGAAGATAACTTTCATCATTTTTGGCATTACCACTCTCTGTTACTGCCATTTACATTGTTTTCTGTTGTAATTGCTCGCTTCTATATTAGCATTCTCTCGATCTTGAGTCTAAATGTTTCAAGTGTCTTCCCTGGTTCATATATACATGTTGCTCCAACGGGCTGCATTGCTGGAATGCATTGCACCGGTTGTGGTGCACCCTATCTTTGCACAGTCACTGCGCCACGTCACTGCCACTGGGTGAGTAAAAACACCACTAGAATATGCAGCACTAAATTCTTGACCTCCTACATTCCTTTGCCACCTCATTTCCAGGTCACTGCCACGTGTACGAGCCGCGTTTTTGGGGGATGTCAAAATTGGCATTGTTTTTGGTTGGGACCAGGTGTCGTCCATTCGCCGCGCCAGTTGTAGTTCAACTAGAGACAATTAAATGAATGCTCACCCACCAGACATTAATACGCCAGCCAGAGTTTATGGAACCTGCCACCGCCAAATCTAGCATTGGGATTTCACGCAAAATGGAAATGGAGCACATTCAATGCTGTTTTGGACCTGTTCATTTGCAAAAATCATGCGACCATTTCTCCTCACATTTCATGGCGGTGGTAGCATGGGTTTTCTCCACTCCTGAACTGCACCTTCCTCGGCAATGGCTCGGCCTGCTTTGAAGATGAGAAGAAAACACAGAGGTGTGAGGGTTCTCATTCAGGCAATGATCCTTAGTGGGTTTTAAACACTGCACTATTATGGAAAGTTTGTTGTTTGCCATTCAGCAAAAGAAATTTGTTTATGATCTATTAAAATAGTGAGCATCATCATACTGATATATTAACATAAGTTTGATTGTATACATAGAACAATGGAAAGTATTCTGATTACATACGCAAAATTTATATCAATATTCTGATTACACCGCCAAATAGTGTGTAAAATATAGAGCATCATCATATTGATATATTAACATAAGTTTAATTGTATACATAGAACGATGGAAAGTATTCTGATTACATACGCAAAATTTATATCAGTATTCTGATTACACCGCCAAATAGGGTGTAAAATATAGAGCATCATCATACTGATATATTAACATAAGTTTAATTGTATACATGGAGGGCTGGAAAGTATTTTGATTACATACGCAAAATTTATATTGCACTATATAACTTTAGAGACTACATAGGAAGACTTCGGTGAATACATCTAGCAAAATGGTATCACCAACAAAATTACTACCATCATCATATGGGGTAATAAACATTGTTTACGGGCACATGTTCAATATCTTAGTTAGTATAAGTAATATTGCCCTCTTTCAATACTGCTTTTGGATTTTCTTTTCCTATCGATACAGTGTTCGATTGCCCAGCTGAAAAGGGATTTAGAATCCCTTTTGACAGAGCATTTGGTTGCCCAACTGATAAAGGATCTGGTCCCCCTGCTAAAAAAGGATTTGGTTGTCTGCTTGAAAAGGGATTTGCACCTGTTGTTGACAAAGGAGTTGGTTGCCCTGCTAAAGCTTGCATCCATGGTGGCATCTGCATAGTAATGAATTATTGCTTCTTGTTCTAGTCCTTCGAAAAGGAAGGTAGATTTAAGCTCGATCTTTTGTCTTTGGATGGTAGCTTGTAACCCATGTTTTTCATGGCATCCTCTAACCATTGTGGCGGGTTAACTTGACTTGGCAAGGACAAGTCATTGTTACTTACAAAATCTGAAGACCCCTCATTATTTTTGATGATGTTACTTGGGTTTCCAAGAGCACCGTTTAGCTCCACTCCATGTGTTGCAGCTGCTTCCATATCATCTCTTGAGTCAACATTTTGCATGAATTGAGTTTCAGGTACCACCTCTTCACTGTTATTTAATTCGGGATTTATTCGTTGAGATAGGCTCAAAATGTTTGTGACAGCATCAACATCTTCCTCACCTTGCATGTCAAATGCCTGGCTGCATGCCATGTCATTTAGGAGAGCATCATAATTTAATGGCCAAATACCAGTTCTTTTGAAACCTGCAATTATGTTAGATGGTGTTTGTGCCTTTTTTAAGGCTCTACTTGCAAGCTCAACAATGTCATTCCTTTTCACATCTGCACATTTGTTCTCTGCCATCCATTTGGACCTCTCAGCTCTAAAATATGTCTTGAAAGGGCTGAACACACTCACGTCAAGAGGTTGCAACTTATGACTAGTATGTGTTGGTAGTGTTATCAAATCAATGCCCAATTTGTTTGCCTCCTCCATAGTTTGTAATGCTACATGGCTGCCATGGCCATCAAATATCAATAGGTGTCTATTATTTGGAGAAACACCTCCTGGTATTGAACGTGTAAAATGACATAGCCAATTTAAAAACAATTCCTTTGTCATCCATGCATTTGGATGTGCAGCCATACATGCTCTAGGTTCACAATTTTTAATGTAATTCTTTATCATTCTCTTTCCCTTGAACAAATAAAATCCTGGGATTGACAAACCTACTGCATTGACACAACACAATATAGTGATCCACTCCCTGCTCTTTGGTATTACCTTTGGGACATTACGACTGCCCCTCTTAGCAATTACACGCACTCCACAATTTCTCCCAGCTTACAAACCAGTCTCATCACAATTCCAGATTTTATGAGCGCCGTATGAATAGGTTCCATAGCATTTGGCCAAATTATCATAAAATTTGGTTACTATTGCAGGGCACAAGTTTAAAGCTCTATCCCTGTCAAGTCCCTTAGCGGTTCGGATTGCAAGGTCTGGATGACATTTTCTGAATCCAGCCCACCATGATTTACCAGGAAACCCATCTCTGAAGGGGTTTTGTCTTGTTTCACAAATCTGAGCAACATTTGCCTTTAGCTGCATTAACTCCAAGCCATGACCCATATCAGCCATTTCTTTGCACCATTCAACAATTTCCTCTTCTTCTTCTTCAGTTAGAACTGTTGGAGGACCCCTCCTCTTTGTGTGGGTGAGACCATTTAGCCAATAGTGTAATGATGTGGGTGGAATGGAATACTTCTTTGCTGCTGCTCTAACTGAGAACCCATTAAACTCAACATCATCTATCGCCTTTTCCATATCTTCTTTTGTCCAACCTCGGATGACACTAAGCTTCTTTGTTGCAGATGTTCTTTGAACTGAGACAATGGGTGGGTTTCTACATTCTGGTTCATTACCAGTTGGTGCTGAATTATCCTCTTCATCACTTACATTATGTGATAATTGTACACCTCTCACTTTGGGCCTCCTTGATCTTCTAGCAATAGCACCTTTTCTCATGGTGTAAATGAAATACCTGATTCACAACATGAAATACAAAATAGAAGTACATGGTTATCAACTCAATTCTAATTGTTGAAGGAAAGATGATTGTTGGAAAAGAAACTATAAATATACCAAAAATGACTGCTGGAATATGATTTTGGAATTGTTGAACGAAAGATGATTGCTAGAATATGAATGATTTTGTTTCATTTTTAGGAATTAATTGACTTGTAGTTTTCATTATGACAATGAAACTTGTATGGAATATGTTTTTTTGCTGCCATGGCATAAATATGATTGCATGTAGTGGACTTTTCCATGGTTTTGCTGCCATACCATTCTCTAGTGTATTCGTTGGACTCTTCCTATGTAGTTTTTAAAGCTATGTTTTCATTATAAATTTTCCCTTCCATATTTCTAACGAAAACTTGACAAACTCAAGCATTGCTAGGGGATAGGCACCGGTTGTGGTGCAGGGTCCAATAATGGAGATAGTAGGTGAAAGACATTGACTGTATTGTATTGTATTATTATTATTTAAACATGGAAGCATGAAATGTTGAATAAGACAGTTTTTAAATTGGTCAATATTCTCTTATTCATTGATAGAACTAAAAATTTCCCTTCCATATTTCTAACGAAAACTTGACAAACTCGAGCATTGCCAGTTATTTTTTGCTTTTGGTGTTCTTTATAAACAATGCAGAATTTCTTGCCTCATCTGAAAGGCCATGCAAAAGTGGAAAATATCGTCCATCCTACTATTGGTAAAAACCTGCAAGATAACAATTTATGCAGGATTTTTTTCTTCCTGACAGATATTTTGATTGGTAAGGTTGCATAAGTGGAAATGTAAACTGCGTTAGTTTTACATCCAATGCAGAGTTTGACTCTTCCTATTTTTTCCAATCTAGTGTATTCGTTGGACTCTTCCTATGTAGATTTTAAAGTTATGTTTTCAATATAAAATTTTCACATGTGATCATAATACTTTCCAAATTTCTATGTATACAATCAAACTTATGCTAATATCACAGTGATGATTGGAAAAAATACTTTTCAACTAGAGAATGAGATATCTGGAAAAAATGAACAATATAGTGAATTCAGAAATGCAATATACAACACTGCTGGACTATAGAACACTGATGTGGTCATATTCCAACAGAGTTGTATATTCCAGTAGTGTTGTACATTCTAGCTGTGTTGCATATTGTATTTCAGAATTTACTTAGCATAATATGAACTTCAGAATTTACTATAGTGTGCACATACAACACTGATGGAATATACAACACTGTTTTCAATTTAAAGTTATGTTTTCAATATAAATTTTGCACATGTAATTAGAATACTTTCCATCTTTTTATGTATACAATTAAACTTATGCCAATATAGCAGTGATGACTATACACTAGAGAATGAGATATATGGAAAAAATGAACAATATAGGGAATTCAGAAATGCAATATACAACATTGTTGGACTATAGAACACTTATGTGCTTATATTCCAGCAGTGTTGTATATTCCAGTAGTGTTGTACATTTCAGCTGTGTTGTATACTGTATTTCAGAATTTACTTAGCATAATATGAACTTAAGAATTTACTATGCTTGTTTATTTTTCTTATATATCTCATTCTAATGTATGGTCATTACTTAGCATAATACAATGTTGGACTATACAACTCTACTGACATATACAACACTGCTGCAATATGCAACACTGAAAAAATAAATAGAGGGCTTGAATTATGAAACAGTTTGTAATTCATAAGTGTCTTACCTGAACTGCACTGCTCCTCACTTCTTCAACTTTGAGAGATGAAAACTGCAGGAACAAATGGAATTGTAATCCATCCTTCAACTTTTATTCTATCATCCTAAATTCTGATTGGTTGATGTTAGTTGACATGGATTCAATATGATAGTTCAATCGAATGGTTGAGATTTATTGGGATTTAATCCAATGGATAATATTTTAGTTGGTCATTTTTATTATTTTATGTAGCTGGTTACACAATTTATTGTTCATATGGTACTGAGTTTTTAAACACTGTGAAAGGTGATCCTGACCATAATTTCATTTATTGTTATGCAGGTGGTTACTAGGGATTGAAGACTCTTACATCAAAAATAGTGCATTATATTTGAGATCTGGTTTAGAAAGTCTTCAGAAATGACTTGTTGAAGTGACTGTAATAGATATGATGTACATACAATGAAAATATTACTTAATGAATAGTTGACTGCATAGACTTGGTTTTTGTACACTTGTATATAAATTAATATATATTTTTAGTTCTATCAATGAATAAGAGAATATTGACCAATTTTAAAACTGTCTTATTCAACATTTCATGCTTCCATGTTTAAATAATAATAATACAATACAATACAATCAGGTTGTATTAAATTCATATATCATTCTAAATAGGTTATTAAAAAGGTGAATGTCTTTTCACCTACTATCTCCATTATTGGACCCTGCACCACAACCGGTGCCTCTCCCCTATGTCATAACCTTACCTTTTTCATTTAATTGCCTTGGTATTGGGGTTTGACTTGTGATTTGGAATGGGGGGATGATGAAGTGACATCCTAAATGGATCCACCTCATCATCCTCACCTCCCTTTTCTCTTTATTGGATGATTTTGATGGATTTGGGGGTCACTTGCCTTATTTTTCTTCTTCTTTTGCAATTTTGGAAATTTGGTCTTGCATGCTTGGAGCTTGTGGGATTGTGCTTGGTGTGAAGGAGTTAAAGCTTGTTGAGTAAAGGATTTGGAAGCTTGATGGAGAGGTAGGATCTCCACTTGTTGTCATTCTTTTATTTATGCATTTAGATGTAAAATTTGTGCTTGTTTGAATATTGTATGAGTGTTGTGAATGTGATTTATTGTGGTTGGGTAGCTTGCCTTAAGAAGGGTGTGGGAGATGGAAGTATGGGACCATTGGGGAGGGAAAATGGAGTTGTGAGACATGCATTTTGGAGGGAGTGTGAATAGGAGCTTGAGCTATGGGGAGAGAAAATGATAATATTACTACACCTTGTGTGTTTGAAATGGGGAGAGAAAAGGATATATATATATATATATATATAGTGTTTTGTGATGTGCACATGGAGGCTATTGGGTGGAACTCCTATATCACTTGGGAGGAAAAAGAGGTGGTTCCCATATTCCTTTCTCCTTTTAGCTTGTTTTCAAGCCTATGTGTTGTTGGAAATTCTAAATCTTGTTGAGTATGTTTATTTTAATGTGTTGTATAATTTTGGATAGTATGTTTTATGGAAGCCATTCTTTTAAAGTTGTCAAAGTTTCTTAACACCCCTTATTGTTCTTTGGTTGGGGCTCGGAGGCCAATAAGGAGGATGACTTCTCCTCTTATTGGGTTATAGGTTGGGCGGAGAGCGTTGCCTACTCCCATTAAGTTGTATTGTGATTCACATATGATAGATGAGAAGAATGCAAGTTGAAGATTTGAGGATTTATTCTATGGGAACCAAAAGATTCACCGTTGTAATGTTATTCCATTGTTGCAAAGTGAGAGTTGTAGTATTGTAAATTATTTTTCATATTGTTGGAAGAGGAATGTAAAGATTGGTTCTTGTGATCATTGTATTTCCTTCAAACTTGAAATGTTATCATGAATACTTTAATTTTGTAGTGTAAAATATCTTCATTTAAATGAAAATACAAAAGAGTATTTGTTGGATTCTTCTCTTTAAAAATGGTCCTTCTTCGTTCATTGTATTTCAAAAAGAAAAATAAGTTTAGAAATGTATTAGCTCTCTTTGAAGGCTTCACTCTTTTAGTCTTGTTTAAAATAGTAAAATGATAGTATTGTTACATGCTACACTACATGGCAAATCAACCATGGACGCATTTAGATATCCCTTAACAATCAAAGAGTCTTTTCACTCATATGGTTGCATTCAGATTGAATGGGAAAAAGGATATTAGACCAATTACTTCACGTAGTTAAATATATTTAACTTGTACAAATCACTTTATATATATATATATATATAATGGTTGGTTTAAAATGTAAAGCCACATTGGAAAAAGATTATAATTTTAAAAAAAGAAATTTTAAATTTTTAGGGTGGGGGCCAAACCCCACCACTCATATTTGATAAAAAAGTGATATAATATGATTGGTGTAGTTGTTTTATAAACCAAAGCTTTAAAATAAAACATAAAAATCTATTAATGTTTTTGGGTGGCCTATATGGGCATGGGCCCTTAAATAAAAGGAAGGAAATATATTATCAAAAACCCAATAAACTTAAACCTCAATTTATAATGCAGCCAGGACATTCACAAAATATAGGCCGCATTATACCCCACAATGGGTCATTCTAAGGGTGATCAAACTATTTTTTACCGAACTTTTCTCTTACAGATTGGACATATATATATATATATATATATATATATATATATATATATATATATATTTATTGTTAAAATTGTCTTGTTAATTTAATAAAATAAATGTAAATATATTTATAATATACTTATGGTTCTTATAATCATCCAAATAGATATATACACAATGTATATATGTCCAATCTATAAGAGAAAAGTTATTTTAACATAAATAAAATAGGGTAAATAATACCCACAAAGAGAAATGGGGAGATCTCTCATTTTAACACAAAAATAATACAAAATATGTGGGATTTGAGCAAGCCTCCATAGCTCTTAAATGGTTTCCATGGCTTCCTTTCCTCCTCTTTCTCCAAACTGCCAAAGTGAAAATGAGATTAAATTAGGGAAACTGAAAATAAAAGAAACTCATAAGGAAATTTAGGGTAGTCCAGATCCAATGGCCCAAATAGATCAAATCTAATGGTTGAAAATAAACCATATACCACTTAAGTGATGTGGATTTCGTGGGAATGAGATTAAACTAAAAATGGTATGGGTAATTGGTGAATAGGGCCACTTAGTAGTTAGCTATAGTGACCCTTTTGTGGTAGAAATTAATTAAATAAATGTGCATAATATTTGCTAATGAATAGAAGGAGATTGTAAATAAATAATAAGTAAGGGTTAATTAAATGAATTAAATAGATCATGTTCATTAAACGTTTGGGTAAATATTCTAATAAATTAAGGAATTTTAATGGAAGGGTTTCAAAACGTAAAGCTAACTGGGAAATAAATTAATAATAATTAATTATTAATTTAATTTGACTTCTAGAAAATTTGCGAAGAGATCTTAATGGAGAAATTAATTAAATCAGAACCAACGTTTACCCTTAACCTTTTTAACAATTTTTTTCCGTAATCCTTTTATAATAAATTAAAAAGTTTTAATATGGTTTTGAATGTCAAAATTTGTGGGCATTACACTTGGTATCAGAGTCATGGGTTCAACGCTTGGACCACAGGCAGACATGGGAACATGACAACCAGTTAGTGAAACTTAAACCTAGGACACTTGAACCTCTAGGATTAAAATAATAATAACAAAAAAATAAAATTGTTTGGGTTGTTATACTCGCCCAAGTGGGTGTCTTGTCGAACCGGTTAATGGAAAATTCTAATTTAGTTTGATATTCTTGTGAACTTCTTGAGTGATAGGAACTTGGTTTCCTTGCGAAGATGTTGTGTTATTGGGATCCTAGCTCTTGGTTATAGACGTGTGATGTGTTGACCCCATAGAGACCCTCCCTTATTTGGAGTGTTATTTTTGTGTGGTGTAACTCTTGGGAATTAGTGCTAGAGGTAGCATTTGGGGGTCAATTTGGAGAAAACTAGAGGTTGATTAGTTGTTTAGAGCTCCCCTTTTTCTTCAGTGGTTAGATGAGTTGGTTTTGGTTGTCGCTTGTGGACTTAATCCCCTTATGAGAGAGTAGACATCGGGTCATGGTGTCACATTTGATCTAGTTTTGTATGTGTGTTCTTAGATTTGAGCTCGATGTATAGTACCCCTACCGGTGGCCCATGAAGGGCTGCGAAGTGAATGTGATGTGGACATTTCATGTGTTTTATATTCATAAACTTAAGTTCTTTTATCAAGGACCAACATTTTATTTTATGATTTGATTGAGAAGCTCTGAGGCTCTTCTTGTTATTTTTTTATCTTATTGTAATATTTTCAAGGATTGCAATGCGACTACTTAGCCATTTTCTTTGATTGCCGAGATTTCTTGGATTTTACCTTTGATTGGTGACTCGATCTCATTTGTCTCATGGCCACTTGGCTAAATGTTGTCAAGAATGTTACATGATCCTCTTTTCTTATCTGTTGATGAGCTGGTTCTACACTATTTTGTATTGTGATCTCTCATCATATGGGGGTACACCTAGGTGTCTTGATTATCTTCTTAGGTGCTTCAAGTCATGCATTTTGGTTTTGGAGTGATGGAATTTTGTGTGCCTAGGACCTTGGAGTAACTCTTTCATTACTCAACCTTTCTAGGGAGAGAGTTCTCCGTGTCATGTGATATAGTTGGTAGTTTTGATGGTGGTTGTGTTTCTTTTACACCTTGTAGGAGCTTTGTTCTCATCATAAGATAGATGTGTTATATTCACTATGGACTTATGGATTATGTTAGGGATGGATTAACTCTTGGATGATTATAGGTTTTAGTGGATAGTGTATTGTTTGGACGTGATGGTCCACCGATGGGCATACTGAGTTCTAATGTGGTTCCTTGTTTTATTTTAGAAAAGATCAATGATTGGACTATATGTATCTTGGGTAAATAAGGTTATACTTAAGCCCTTTGGGCATTGTGCTTAAATAAGTGTTTTTTTTATCTCGATGACCCATAGATAGACCTACCCTTGTCTTAATCTCTTATAATTGTTTAATCTATACCACACTATAATCTATTAATATTGAGTTATGTTGAGACAGATATGGATGCCTTGGGGTCCTTTTGGACCTTGTTCTTAGAGATTTTGGTTTTATAGGTCTTAAGTTTCCGATCTTAGTTGTGTTTATGTCATGCTTTTTCATCTAAGGCTATAACTCTTGGCCTTATAGGCCATGTTTGAGTAAATCAGTTGATTTCCTCTTGATATTTGATGTCCTCTTGATGAGGAAGTGTGGTGTTTATGGGGTAATTTCCCCTTTTTCTCTTTGATTGGTTTGGTTGATGATATCTTGTGGAGGTATAAGTTTTGTTTGGAAACTCTCTCTTTCTTATATAGTGAACCTATTTTGAGTTTAAACCATAAAGCATTGTTTTCCTCATACTAATATCTAAACTCCTTGAACTTGTAAAAAAATTGGTAACTAAAATGTGTTCTTCATCATAACTCCTATTGATACTTGTGGAGACCCACTTGGGTACATTGGTGATGCATGTAATTTTTTGAAAACTCTTGTAAATCTTGGTGTGTTTCCATTTTGGTTAATGATCTCTTGTTTCTATAAAATTAATAATGTGATATGCTTGACTCTTCTTACTCATTAAAATTCAATTAGTAATGTGATAAACCTGAAACATATTAGAACTCTAATTGAGGGGCTTGGACTTTCAAAACTTAATAAGTAAGCTAGAACATTAAGGAAAATGGTTCCTTACTCTAGCTTTGTAGCTTAATAGAAGAAATAAAACTATGTGAAAAATAGCAAAGAATCCTCTTATACCTTCCATAGAAGTAAAATAAATAGTTTTTTCACCTAATTAGAGTGGTGAGGTATCATGTCAACATTGGTAATGACCTTAATGATGCAAGATATGTGATATCATAATAAAAGGAATGCATTAATTAAGAAAACTTATAAGAAATATGCCTAATGAATGTAACTATAACTTGTGTCTTATAATTTGGATTATGGAATGAGTAATTTTATGAGATTGAGCACAAGTAGAATGTATAAATAAGCAACCTTGATTGTATAAATGGTTTTTCACACCCTAAAATTTATAAAGATAAAATATAAAAGTTTGAACTAATTGAAAGGTTCCTTGAGCTACTGTAAAATTATCTAATCTCTTTTGTGGCCTAAGATTTTGGGTTGTGATATGGTTGAGTACTTTCCATACCCCCTTGTTATATCAAACAACAAACATAAGAAAAATGTTATAACACAAGTATATGCTAGGTCATTTTGGACCTCTCTTTGGGTAGTGCAAAGTTTTAGAAGTACATAAAGATTTTATCCCTTTGTTAGCATGAATTAATTGATATGTTCATATTGATGGACCCTACGTCCCATCATGCCAAAGGTGGAAACTATTTGAACCTTTAGGTCTATCCGCCTACCCTGATTAATGAAACACCTTGTTGATAGTGATGTGTTCTAGTTGTGTTGTACTCCCTTGAACATAAATGTGTGTGATTTCCCCTTGTTGGAGTCTTTTTGGGTCATCGTACCCTTGTTTCCTCTTAGCTTGACAAGTGTATGATTTGGTATTTTAGAGTGAGTCTATATCTCTAGTTTAAGAAAGGCAACCTCCTTGTGTGTGAATTAGGTCATTGGTGACCTAGGTTTATTGGTAAATTAGGCAAACATATGTTAAGGATATGAAGGAATTTTGGAATTCTCTTTCCTTTTTGGGAAACCATGATGTTGTCCCCCTTGTCCTTTAAGGAAGAGAATGGTGCAGTTTTTTCATAAGTTTCTACAAGAATGTCTTGTGTGTTGCTCTCATAAATTTTAGTTGGACCTCTCTTGTTGCCTATTTTCTCCCAGCTCGCTTGGGTGTTACTTGTGTTATGATATTAAACTTGTGATCATTTTTAGATTCTTTTGAGCTAGGGAAGGACTTAAAATAAATAAATTCCATTTTTATATAAGTGATTAGTATCTCTTGTGTTGATATGTTAGTTTGGGAAAATATTATTTTCATTCAAAGTGGAAATATTATCTAAGTGTTTGAAGTTTCTAAATCAAGATTAGTGTTTGTGTGTTTCGATATTTGAGTACAAATTTAAGTTATAGAAACCTTGTGGCCAAGATTATGCTTAGTATTACCATGAAAATTAAATTGAGTCCTTTCAAATTATAAAAGTTCTTCCAATGAATAGTCTACATCCTTGTAAACACTTTTGCTAAATTTAGGTGTTTTCCTTGTTGTTAAACCTCATCTTGTGTGGTCTAAATTTTTAGACCTATGAGTAGGTGTGTTTCTCATGCAAAATTGAGGGTCATGATTGGTAGTTGTTAACCTTGTCTAAAATAATGAACATTGAAGTATAATTCAACCTAAATGGAGGTTTTACCTTCCCTTTTCTTGTGTGTTACACCCATGTGTGACTACATGGACCTCCCATGTGTAACCCTTCATGTTCTTCTTTGACCTTGGTTGTTATTCTTTGGGATTCCATTGGAAATTTCTTTTTTAATGCTTTGTGTTGTAACTTGGTTAACCTCGTAGAGTTTACTCTGTAAAATTAAATGTTTGTAACCTTGTTTGGAGGAGGTTTTAGTATCATGCCCTAACAATCTCCCTTCTCTTTGTTGAATAGTGTTGGACCAAACTTGGGTTCTAGAGAACCCACTTTTTTTTGAAATAAAGAAATCCTACGAAGGGCGTGAACTTCTATTCATATGCATTGTTTCCTTCCTCTTTCCGTGACTTCTAGGGAGGAATTCAAATCTAAGGGGAGGGGATGTAATGCCCACTCCTCTTCGACATTGATTATACTATGATTTTAATTTCGGTTGATTAGAGACATGGACCTTATTATTATATTTTAGTTAGCATGTTGTTAAGATACGAGGACATCATGATTACTATTGTGTTTTGATTATTACTTTGGATTGTATGGATGTATTGTGGACCTTGATGGACATTTAAGGATATGATGATGAATCTAGAATGGTTACTTTGTTATATACTTGACATTTGGATTCTTGACGTATTGAGTATATTCAGAGTATTGGACTAACCATGTGGTCTCATTGATTTTGTGAATTGCTAACAATATGATGGTATTAGGGATCGGTAATATGTTGTTGAGTGTATCTAGTAGTTAGGAGTTATAGTAGATATAAGAGAATTTCATGATTATTGTAGAATGTGAAATTGGATTATTGATGATTGTAAATTATTTACTAGAGTAGAATTGAAATGTTAAGTTATTTCAAATAATTGATAAAAATTCATAAATTTGATGATAATGATTTAGCTACGTTATACAATGATGTTAATTGATAAATATATGTGTGTTGTATTTCTTGATGTATGTGAGGATTGTATGATGGATGTTTTATATGCATTGATTTCCATGACATATTGATATGGCCTTGAGGCCGAAATATATTATTTTGTGATTGCAGGAAAATTATATCATTATACATCGAAAGGGGATAGGGACCAACCACAGAAGAATGTTGGGTGTTTTGTAACATGGCCAATTTGAAAACTTGTGTCTAATGTATATGTTGTGTTATTGCATGCTTAGTTAGGAGGTTTCCCATGGGGGTGACCTCATGTGTGTGGCCATGGGTGTAATGTTTTCCTTTCTTTGTGTTTTTTTTGGTGTATGTATTTAATTATTGGGAAAAATTTAGTCACTTTATTAACACTTGTTAATGTGTCTTAATTAGCTAATTTAACTTAAATTTTAAACTAAAAAAATAAGAGGTGACATGTGGGTAATAAATGGGGTAGTTAGTTCTTGATTTGTGCATGATGATGAATGAAATTTATTGCATTTGTGTT